>OY769909.1:5401892-5809392 GCA_963669185.1 Dyspetes luteomarginatus | reverse complement strand
CAAACTTGATCATTTAGAGGAAGTAAAAGTCGTAACAAGGTTTCCGTAGGTGAACCTGCGGAAGGATCATTAACGTACCCCGCATTGCAAAAGCAATGCGAAATAAAAGTGTACGAAAACAAAAATATATATACATATTTTTTTGGGCATGGAAAAAGATGTTGACGCATCCAATTTTTGCATCAAAAAAATATACTTTCGTGCATGGAGCTCCATTCAAGCGGGGTGTTATTATGGGTTAGTATTATTATTATTAATGTTGATTGATAGCATAACCGCTGCCAATCCTATTGTTGCATCGATGAGATGCTAAGAATACGGGAGGTCACGATTTAGGTTTGGGTTTGGGTTTGGGTTTGGGTTTGGGTTTGGGTTTGGGTTTGGGTTTGGGTTTGGGTTTGGGTTTGGTGAACGTTTTACACGTGGACCGATCGGAGTAAATTTTGACGCGTGGACCGATCGAACTTAATTTTGACGCATGGACCGATCGGAGTTAATTTTCACGGGAGGATCATTATTAAAGCATTTTGAAAGAAAAGTTTTACGCGTGGACCGATCGGAGTTAATTTTCACGGGAGGATCATTATCATAGCATTTTGAAAGAAAAGTTTGACGCGTGGACCGATCGGAGTAAATTTTGACACGTGGAACGATAGGATTAAATTTTGACGCATGGACCGATCGGAGAGTAAATTTTCACGCGTGGACCGATCGGAGTAAAAAATTTCATTGTCCACCGGAGATTATTATTATTATTAATGTTGATTAATAGCATAACCGCTGCCAATCCTATTGTTGTATCGATGAGATGCTAAGAATACGGGAGGTCACGATTTGGGTTTGGGTTTGGGCATATTTATGCTCGGATATCAGGATTTTTTTCGGGAATTATTATTCGGTGATATAAATTTGGTATAATTACAAGAACCAAAAAAAAAAAAATCGTTGTTAAGACATTTTTTATAACAAAATTGTTATTAACAAATAGTATAAATAAAAGAAATGAATGAAAATAAAAAATATCATCGTGCAGCGCGGAAAAAATCGTTTAAAAATCCATTTCGAGCTTGTAAAAAAATTGTTATAAACACATATTGTTATTGCAAAAACCGATTTCGACATTAACAAATTTTTTGTAATTTTTTAAATGGTAAAATTTGTAAAGGGAAAAATAAAAGAAAAAATTACACTTCATCAAAGTTGGAAAATGTTAATTTATTCTAATTGTTAATAACAATTTTACAACAATGGCTGCCTTGAGAAAAAAAAAAAAATCTGAGACACTCTTCAAATGATATTGTTAAATTAGCAAACAAAAAATTTTGCAATAAATGAATTGTTTATTGTTAAAAACGGTCCGAAACAAAATGTTCTTTGTTTACTTGCAAATAACGGCGCTGCTGTTGCATATACGGCGACATGGCAAGAGAAAGCATTTTTAGATCATATACAGACGAAGAGATTCTAAAAACTTGTACATTGTCCGATAATTAGGTCAAAAGTTACGCCCGTTTTACGAAAAAATGTAAATTCTGAAAAAAATGAGCAACAAATGACCTCAAAAAATTGAAAAAGCGAGAAATTTTTTTTTTGTGGCATGAAATCTTTTGTTTCGATTGTCCTATTGGATGACAAAAATCGGCGGATTTCTTCATACAAATTATCATGGGTAAACCGAATTTTGCAGCTAAAGTGCGTTTTTGGGGTTTTCGTGGAAATGGAGCATTTTCGAGCTTTTTTTTCCGGTCGCTCTCGCCGCTAAACTATAATAGATAGATAGGTGCCGTCACTGACTTTTTTATAGGAAATTTTATGCTCTACAAGATTGGTCCTATACATTTTCATCCTAACTGGCACCATTTTGGCAGCGTAAGCCGTGGAAGTGTCAAAAACGGGAAAAAATGTGATTATTTAACGGTTTTTATTTTTTTTTGCAAAAACGAGCGGTGCTACAATCCCAACAACTGAGGTCCTTATTATGTGCACCGTCCCGAACATTTTCCATATTTTTTCATCCAGTGCAAAATTATTGGAATTTAAAATCGGAATTTGACTGGCCTAGTACAATTTTCTGGTACGACTCAACCGTCACCCTATCATGGATACGAGGTCAACCATGCCAATGGAAGGAGTTCGTGCGAAATAGGGTCACAGAAATTCAAGATCTGACAGAAAAGGGAAATTGGAGACACGTAAGATCGGAACATAACGCAGGCGATAGCATTTCCCGAGGAACTGATCCAGATCAACTGATCAACGCAAGCCTTTGGTGGCATGGCCCTGAATGGCTCAAGGACAACGAAGAGTTTTGGCCAATTTCGGCATACCCGCCGGTGAACGAAATACCTGAGACAAGGTCAAACTCACTCAAATTCGCAACCCTCGATTACAACGATGAGTGGTTCGAAAAATATCGTCACTCCAAAAGGTGGAACGAATTCTGGCCTATGTATTGCGTTTCAAACTTAACTCAAGAATTTCGTTGACTCAAACGCAACGTCAAACGGGATCGTTGACTCCTGAAGAATTACAACGAGCCATGGAAGTGCTAGTCAAGCTCGCACAAAGACAGCACTTTGCAGACGAATTGAAGGAATTAATAAATGAACGCCCCATCAGTGCAAGAAGCAAACTACTGAATCTAAATCCATTCCTCGACATTGGAATTATCCGAGCTGGGGCACGCTTGAATAACGCATCAATACCCTACAAGCAACGATTCCCGATCGTTCTTCCTGCAAAACATCCTTTAACGAGACTCATCATATCGTATTTTCATCATCGGGACTTCCACGCTGGTCCATCAGCATTGCTTGCGTCATTGCGGGAACAATATTGGATCATTTCAGCACGAAATACAATTCGCAGCGTACTACGCAAATGCGTCACATGTTTTAGATTGCGACCGGCAAGCCCCACACAATTGATGGGAAATTTGCCTGCCGAACGAATCAACCCGAATCGACCATTCTCGCTTGTCGGCGTCGATTACGCAGGACCGTATACAATAAAGGTTTCACGAAACAAAACCGCTAAGGCGTACTTATGTCTGTTTGTCTGCTTAGCAACGAAAGCGGTCCACCTTGAAATGGTTTCCGACCTGAGTACCTCAGCATTTTTGAACTCACTCAAACGATTCATTGCTCGGCGTGGTCGATGCAATACAATCCATTCTGACAATGGTACAAACTTTGTAGGTGCAAACAACGTTATGCGAAAATTTGCAGATCTATTATTGAGTAAACCACATCAAGAAGCGGTAATCAACTTCGCTGCAGACGAGCATATGAAGTGGAAATTTATTCCACCTCATTCACCCCACGTAGGGGGTTTGTGGGAATCCGCGGTCAAGTCCGCAAAAACACATGCTAAGGCTGTGATAGGAGATACAAGTTTAAGCTTCGAAGAATTGTCTACTATCTTCTGTTAGGTGGAAGCATGTCTGAATTCCCGTCCTCTTTTCCCACTTTAATCCGATCCAAACGAACCTGAAGCATTAACACCCGGAAACTTCCTTGTCGCCACATCATTAACTGCATTTCCCGAGGAAGATCTCTCTGACGTTCCATCAAATAGATTAAATCGATATCAACTCATCACGAAAATGCACCAAGACTTTTAGCGGCGTTGGTCTCGAGAATATATCACACAGCTCCAACAACGATCAAAATGGAAGGTCGAAAAATCAAACGATGACATAAAAATTGGTGCTTTGGTACTATTACGAGACATTACTCCCCCACTTCAGTGGCGTCTGGGAAAAATCGTGAACGTCCACCCTGGACGGGATGGACTCATCCGAACAGTATCAATAAAAACTCAGAATGGAACTGTTCGAAGAACATTGCCGAAAATTTGCGTGCTACCGATCGGATAGATGGCTTAGCAATTAAGTTTATATGTATCTCATTGTATCGCATTATTCATTTATAGGTATCACTTGTATTTCATTGAAGGTCAAGGCCTTCAAACCCGCCGGTGTACGCGCCATAAGCGCTCTAAGGGTCTTTTGGGAGTTCAAAATTTGGCGCTTAAAGCGTGGATAGAAGCAACAGTGGCCAACAGAGGCGCTGCGTCGATAAAGCCAATATAGCGATTAGAATAGAAAACTGTACACGTGTCATTATTGTGTTCTGTAATAAACTATATTATTAAAATGAAAAAACGGCTTAACGTGGGTTTACTTCTGTGTTCCCCAACGAAACAATTGCCTTCTGAGTAGGCTCGGGGGGCTGAGAGTAAGAGTGGTGGGATTTATCGATGACGTGTGCATAGCAGTCAGCGGCAGTCATCCCGCGTCTATGGCGAGCATGATGCAATAAGCACTTGATCTCCTTCAGGAATGGTGCGCATCAAAGTCTTAAAGGGTTAACCCAAATAAGACTGAGATGGTACTGTTCACCAGAAGAAGGCGCTTCAATATGAGGGCCCCCTCCATCTTTGGCACCGAGCTGGCGTTTTCCTCGGAAGTTCGCTGCCAGGGAGTGACGCTGGACAGCAAGCTCAGCTGGAAGAGCTACATCGCTGAGCAGGCTCGGAAGGCAATTGCAACGTTCTGGGCCTGCAGAAGGATGTTTGGTCAAACGTGGGGGCTAAAAGCAAAGGTAGTTAAGTGGATTTACATAGCTATCTTAGTTCCCCAACTAACATACGCCTCCCTGGTATGGTGGCCTGCGCTGAGGTGGGCCAACAACAGGAAGGCTCTTAACAGGGTGTACAGGCTAACAGGGCTAGGGATAACAGGACCGAGAGAGAGAGAGAAAGAGAGAGAGAGAGAGAGTGAGAGAGAGAGAGAGAGAGAGAGAGAGAGTGAGAGAGAGAGAGAGAGAGAGTGAGAGAGAGAGAGAGAGAGAGAGAGAGAGAGAGAGAGAGAGAGAGGGAGAGAGTTAGTTCATCTTTCAAGGAATTTTATGAATAAACTATTTATTTGTAATAATATAAAATTGTAAATTATTATTTATCAATAAAAATGTTATAATTTAATAAATGAAAACATTAATTTATTTTCATTTTTTGGTGTTTGGGTTTTTGATTTTTTCAATTTTTCATTTTATTTGGTTCCTTGCGTTTCGTAGGTTTAGGTTCAGGTTTGGGACTAGGTTGAGGTTCGGGTTCGGGTTTGGGTTTGGGTTTAGGTTTAGGTTTAGGTTTGGGTTTGGGTTTGGGTAATTCCAAATCGTTAAATAGATATTATTCCTCGAATCAATAAGATTGAATTATATAATTCAATTTATGTGGAATAATAACTTAATAAATTCAATTGGAAATTAAATGATTTTCGTTCATTACAATATCTTGTTATCTATCTATATATATAAAAGAAAGTCGCGTTAGTTACACTATTTATAACTCACGAACGGCTGTACCGATTTGGCTGAAAATTGGTGGGGATGTCGATTAGACCAGGAGACGGACATAGGATACTTTTTATCGTGACATAAAACGTCAAAGAGAATACAAGTCACTATGAAAGTGGTACAACAAAAACGCATCTGACATGGAATAACAAAACGCAAATGACAGCTAAACGTAAAGCAAATGACAGCTAAACGTAAAGCAAATGACAGCTAAACGTTAAGTATGGTTGAAACCTTGATAATTATAAATTTTGTCATAAATCAATAATCAGTAATAATCAGTAATTTGTATTCTCTTTGAATCATCATTAACAATGCCGCGACCAAGACGATCGAATCTTTCCCGACAAAGCCGTAATGCAAGAAGGATACGAAACATTGCGAATCAAAGGACTCAAGAAGAACAAGAAATTGCCCGTGAAGAGCGCCGCGTTAGTATGGCTCGACTTCGTTCTTCTCAATCACAAGAGCAAAGTGAGGCAGCCCGTGAAACGGCTCGGTTGGCAATGCGAAATCGTCGAGCGAACAACAGAGATCAACAAGTAGATAATTTTCGACGCACAAGAAGAGATTTATCAAGTGCTGATTTGAATCGAGCAGCGTTTCGATACGATTGCAGCACTGATTACTGCTTGCATCCTAGCGTTTGCATTGGGCCAATGGATGTTGTTTGCGAGTATTGTGGCGCATTGAAGTTTTCCGGAGAAACGCCCGGATTGTGCTGCCTTAGTGGGAAAGTGAAATTGCCATTATTGACTCCGCCACCTGAGCCATTGCATTCATTGCTTTGTGGCGAAACACCCGAATCACGTCATTTTCTTGGAAACACTCAAAAATACAATGGTTGTTTCCAAATGACCTCATTTGGGGCAGACATTATCGAAGAACGAGGATTTAATCCGACATTCAAGGTATTTATTTATTCATTTTTGTACTTACACACAAATGAATGACGCATTTAATCGAGAATTGGAACGGGAACGTGAATATGATCACCAGGAATTAGATTTAGTAGTTCAAACGAATGTACCCCTGTTGAATCCCCAACAAAAGGAAGTTTATGATACATTAATGAAGGCAATTGATGATGGAAATGGTGGTTTATATTTCCTAGATGCCCCTGGTGGAACAGGTAAGACATTCCTCATGTCAGTAGTTTTAGCCACTGTTTGTGCGAGATCCAGCATTGCGGTTGCAGTTGCTTCTTCTGGAATAGCAGCCACATTGTTAGAAGGATGCCGTACGGCTCATTCAGCATCAAAATTTCCGTTAAATCTTCAAACTATTGAAGAACCAACATGTAATATTGCAAAAAACTCAGCAATGGCCAAAGTTTTATCAGCATCGAAAATCATCATCTGGGACGAATGTACAATGGCGCATAAATGTGCATTAGAAGCACTTAACCGAACATTAAAAGATCTACGCAATGACTCGAGATGTTTTGGAGGAGCAATGATTTTACTGTCTGGCGACTTCCGCCAAACACTGCCAGTAATTCCAAGATCAACGGCTGCCGACGAAATAAACGCTTGCCTCAAATCATCGAATCTATGGCGCTATGTGAAGAAACTTCAGTTGACAACAAACATGAGAGTTGCATTGCTTAAGGGGGGGGTAGGGTATTTAATTTTTTTTTTTTTCATTTTTTTTTTATTTACTTAAATGAATGTATAACTATTCAAAAATGTTGTGTTCAAATTTCAAGTCGATCGGAGCAAAATTGACAAAGTTATGAGCATCTAAGCGTCCCTACTCTGCTCCGCCTATTTGCAGACTCTTTGGTACCTGACTTTCAGCTGTCGCGGAGCTGCTCGCAGCGCTTACTTGCCGAGCTATTTTATTGTACCTCTAGCCCTAAATTGTGTCCTTCGTAGAAGCGTCTCTTCAGGAAGTAGTGTGTATTTTTCAAGCATAGAATATACTTCAGTCGATCATCGTACGCCGTGCCGAGCAGTATCGATACCGAGAGTTTCTTTCCATTTTCGTGCGGATTCGATTGGTTTTGTGGTTTTACACCAAGTTTTGATTCAATTTATCATCAAGAACGCCTCGAAAAGTGAGCAGAGAACGTCGTCAAGAGAGTGGTGAGTTGATAAATCGACCGAAGAAAATTGTACCACCGCAAAAACGTAAAAAGGACGATGTAGTGGCAAGCAGCGCGTCCTCGAAAAAAATCAAAAGTTCTTCGAATGTAGAGGTACAGGAAGATATCACTAAACATTACAGAATAGTAGACTTCTTACTAGTGTTCTCTACTATCTCTACTCTAGTGAAATGTGCAGTTTGTGGTGGAAAAATAACTTTCCAAACATGCAAGAAGAAAGGCTTGGGCTTCAGTGTAAAAGTTTCTTGTGAGAAATGTGCTCCTCATTACGTTCAATCAAGTGAAAGGATACATTCCGCTACATATGATGTAAATTATCGATTTGCCGCAGACTTGATCAAAAAGATGCTTTGGACATTCTTGACGAAAGTTCTATACTCTATGGTCCCGGCATTGATGATTCTATGTGAGTAAAATAAAAAATAAATAGCTTACTAAGTTTTATCAGGGTCTTTTCGCTACGAAAAACTTTAAACGCGTTTTTCTCAAATCGATGTTTTTTGAGTCGGTGCACTCTGTATCTCAAAATCTATTCAACCGATCGTTCTCAAATTTTTTACAGTATTTCCTTACATAATTTATGAGGTAACCCTGTTGAGATTTTTTCGTTTTTGATTTTATTTTTTTTATTATTAACAACAATAGTCATGAATTTAGGCCAAAAATCGGTATTTTCACTTTCAAGTCTTGTAAAAAGTTCAAAAATTAAAAAAAAATGGAAAAACTCGACAGGGATACCTAGAGGGACATAAAAATTAAAGGAAAAACTTTGGTTATTTCATTTCAGATGATCCAGTGCTGAGGTATGACGTGCACCGCAAAATGTATTTTTTCTGAGGCGCCTGCGAAGAATTGCTGCCATTCGGTCAATTTTCAATATTTTTCAACCAATATTTCACAGAATATAGTTCAATTACTACTCTTTAATGTACAATAATCAGAAATAAATTTACTTTCACCGTACGCCCAAAAAAAAATCTGTAAAAACCTGTTTTTTTCTGCCTTCAAAACCCTACCCCCCCCTTAATGAGACATCTGCTGAAGATTTCTCTGAGCAATTGCTGACTATCGGTAATGGTCGAGTACCTGTCGACGAATCGAGCGGATTGATTTCATTTTCTCATAATTTCTGTAACTTTGTCTCATCGAAAGACGAACTTATCAACAAAGTATTCCCAAACATAATTACTAGCTACAAAAATAATGAATGGTTCAGTGAGCGAGCAATTTTAGCGGCTAAGAATAAAGATTGACCTAAACTACATAATTCAGAATGAGATCATTGGAACAATGCATTCATTTAAACCTATTGACTGCGTAACAAATGAAGATGAAGCCACCAACTATCCAATTAAATTTTTAAACTCCTTGGATGTGCCTGGCTTACCACCGCACAATTTACGCCTAAAGGTTGGCTCCGTAGTAATTATGCTTCGAAACATAAACCAACCAAAACTGTGCAACGGTACGCGTTTGGTGGTAAGTAAATTGATGAACAATGTGATTTACGCGACGATACTCAAAGGAAAATTCGGAGGTGAGGAAGTTCTCATTCCGAGGATCCCGATGATCCCAACCGATATGCCGTTTGAGTTTAAAAGACTTCAATTTCCGATCCGTCTTGCATTCGCCATGACCATTAACAAATCACAAGGCCAATCATTGAAAGTTTGTGGTTTGAATCTGGAATATCCATGTTTTTCCCATGGTCAATTATATGTGGCATGTTCACGGGTCGGAAGACCATCTGTGTTGCTTGTTCTTGCGCTTGATAATAAAACAAAAAATGTCGTGTATCACAAGGTACTTAACTGATGAGTGCAACCTATGCACCAAAATACATGAACGATAAAGAATCATTAAAATACTTAATTTTTTTATTTGTATTTCCTAATAAAAAATTGAACTTAATTAAATCCAAAATCTGCTTATTTATTGCCTCTAAGGCGGAACAGAGTTCGCCGGGTCAGCTAGTTTAATATAAAAATTACCAGAATTATCACGGCCAGTGTCAGCGGGACTGATGACACAGCACGCGTCGGCAGAGGCTGCCTGCAGGGGGGGTTCACCGCCCCACTGATGTGGCACATGATCGTCGATGGGCTTCTGAGTAGGCTTAAGGGGCTGAGAGAAAGAGTGGTGGGATTTACCGATGACGTGTGCATAGAAGTCAGCGGCAGTCATCCCGCGTCTATGGCGAGCATGATGCAAAAACCACTTGGTCTCCTTCAGGTATGGTGCGCATCAAAGTCTTTAAGGGTTAACCCAAATAAGACTGAGATGGTACTGTTCACCAGGAGAAGGCGTTTCAATATGCGGCCCCCCTCTATCTTTGGAAACCGAGCTGGCGTTCTCCTCGGAAGTTCGCTGCCTGGGAGTGACGCTGGACAGCAAGCTCAGCTGGAAGAGCCACATCGCTGAGCAGGCTCGGAAGGCAATTGCCATATTCTGGGCCTGCAGAAGGATGTTCGGTCAAACGTGGGAGCTAAAAGCAAAGGTGGTTAAGTGGATTTACATTGCTATCTTAGTTCCCCAACTAACATACGCCTCCCTGGTATGGTGGCCCGCGCTGAGGTGGGCCAACAACAGAAAGGCTCTTAATAGGGTGTACAGGCTAACAGGGTTAGGGATAACAGGAGCGAGAGAGAGAGAGACAGAGAGAGAGAGAGGGTGAGAGAGATGGAGAGGGAGAGAGATTGATTGATTGATTGATTAATATATTTAGGCCTTGGTTTAAACCTTAAGGCCAAGATAAAAGTACAAAGCTTACATTGTTACTAACCTAAATCATACCCACTATGAGATTCAGTGAATATACAAAGATATGCAAAATAATAAAATATTAAATGATATAAAATTATAAGAAATTATATAAAATTAAAGATGTAGAAACACGCCAGTACGCCGAGTACACACATCGGCAATACATATTTACACACCGTAATACACTATTAGACCTACTTAAATCGCATATCACACTCCAGGCTGGAACAGGACAGCACCTTCGCATGAGTACTGACCGGAACCACAACTATACATTTTCAACCTCAAAAAGATATGCGAACAGGCGGCGCTTCAGCAACGGCATAGACGGTGAAGACACTACATCAACAGGCAGTGCCAAAAATACACAGCGGCAAAAAAAAAAGAGTTACGGAATGCCGCTGTACGATGGGCAGGTATATGAAAAACACTTGGAGCCCTCAGTCGTAATGGACGTATGGGAGGATCAGTATAACGGAATAAGTCTCGGAGATACGCGGGAACATTGCCATGAAGAATATTGAAAATAGTGACCCCCATAAAATAAAGTTGCCTTGAGCTGACCGACAGCCAGCCCAATTGTCGTCTGTAGGGCGTGATGTGCTCATCCCGTCTTAAATTAAATATGAACCTGATACCGCAGTTGATGAGCTGTTGGAATTTAACATTTAGTTCACCTGTCAAGTCGTTGTAGACTAGACAACAATAATCCAAAAGTGGAAAAATAAGTGATTTTACAAGCATGGCCTTAAGCTCGAGAGACAGTGCGTTTCTATGGAATTTTAGTTTATGAAGAGAGAAATGTACTTTTCTCGAGATAGTCATCACTTGACTTCGCCAAAAGAGATTAGATGTCATGATAACACCAAGATCACGAATTTCATTGACGTATGGAAGGGTAATGCCATTCACCTTTAGCGGGGCTAAGGAGTTGAAATCTATCCTGCTGATGAACATTTTGCTACCCTGAATAAGAACTTTCGATTTATCAAGATTAAGTTTGAGACCATTTTCAGAAGCATACCTGGTAATAACCTCAACATCGTGTGAGATTTTGGCCAAACCCAAGTCGAGTTCAGAAGGTAAACAGCTTAAATAAATTTGAGTGTCATCTGCAAAAATCATATGATTAGAATACTTGAGGTTCGCGCCAATGTCATTAATGAAAAGCGAAAACAAGAGAGGACTAAGCACGGAACCCTGAGGTACTCCAGTGTAAGTCGCCAGCCAATCCGAACACTCCCCCGAGTCATTGACAACTGCCTGTGTTCTCCCAGTTAAATATGAAAAGAACCAATTCAACGCACCGTCGCCAAAGCCAAACTTACGAAGTTTTACCAGTAAGTTCAAGTGAATAACCATATCAAAGGCTTTACTGTAGTCAAATAAAACGAGAATCGTCACCATACCCCGATCAACAGCTAGTCTGACGTCATGACAAACCCTTAACAAGGCAGTCTGAGTACTGAACCCACCTCTATATCCAGACTGGCGTGGGTCTAGTATATCATTTTCAGTAACAAAATCAGTAATTTGCTTGTGAACAATCTTCTCCATGATCTTAGACAGTACACATAGGTTCGCATTCGGCCTGGTATCTGATATGGTGCTGGGAGGGTTTTGTTTCAGAAGAGGACGGATGAATGCGCGCTTCCATGAAGTAGGAAAAAACCCGAGGCGTAAGCTGTAATTAAACATGACTGTGATAGCTGGTACAAGCTTAGGAAGTGCTTTATGAATGGCGAATAAAGAAATGTTATCAGGTCCAGCCGAATACGAAGAAGAGGTGGATGAGAGAATAGTGTTTTTAACACTCTCTGGAGTCACCATCGTAAACACGAACGGTGGTGTAGTGAGTGGTATGGCAGCAGTGGTACTAACAAAATTAAATCTGCGACAAAGTGGCGAAGCACTGGATACAGCAGCAAAAAATGAATTTAACTCGTTAGAAGTGAAGAAGTTGAGAGGTGACGATTGGGTAGGTTTGACAAGCCCCAACGTGGCTAGTTCCCTCCACAATTTGGAAGGATCCGTTATATTTCTGAGGTGCTCCAAGTGATCATCATTACGAGCCAACTTAAGATCCGCACAAAGTTCATTTCTATAATGACGATAAATAGCCATTGCTAAGACACACCCTGAGCGCTTAGCCCCCCTATAGAGCGAATTCCTATGTCTAATACGTGAGATTAGATTATCAGAAAGCCATGGTGCTCGAGGTTTAAAGACGCGAAAAGTTTGATATGGAGCGTGAGTGTTTAACGCAGACACAATTGAATTTTCGAGCGAATTAGCGAACACGTCAACGTCATCCACTACAAAATTAAGATCTAGCATTGCTTGACAATTTGTTTCGAGTGCTTCAGTAATAAAGTGATGGTAATCGGTTTCGTTGAATCGTTTATAGTTCCTTCGAGTTATCATGCGATCAGCCACCTGTGGGGCATCGAATTTGTAAAGTAGCTCGATGAGATCATGCCCAGCAATAAACGGAGCATCAGACTTATGAAAACCTGATATTTTATCAGGGCTATTAATAATAAAAACATCAAGCCAAGAATCCACAGTAGAGGTGTGATGCGTTGCTTCTGATTCAACTACATGAAGTGAATGGGAAGCAACCAGCTCACGAAGACATGACGTTTCAAAGTTACCACTCAGTAGATTGCAATTTAGATCGCCAGAGATGATTATATTTTTATATGCTATCAATAAAGGAACAAATACACTGAAAAAGTCATTGAAAAGGAGTCCCTTGGGTCTCCTGTACATAGAGGTAAAGAGTAGTGTTTCATTGGAACAGCTGATTTCAAGAATGATAAATTCCGGAGCATTCGAAAACATACTGGGCGATGCAGCTAACACCCTGACCCTAAGAGACTCATGCACATAGCACGCGACACCACCCCCGCGTTTGCCCTCTCTATCGTTACGAATAAGAATATAGTTGTCTAAATTGATCAAATCATCGGCTACAAGAGAGTTGAGCCAAGTTTCGGATATAGATATAACGTGATAAAAGTTACTTACGAGATGAGCCTTCAAAAGATCAATATGAGCTAACAAGGAATTAGCATTAAATTGGGCTATTCTGATGAGTTTAACAGATTGAGAGGCAACCGACGGAGGCACGACCATACAATTTGCGTCAGGAGGTAAAAGTCAAACAAGTTTCTGAAGGTCGTTATCGGATTTAACAACAATAATCGGCGATCCATCAATTTTCCGAACGCAAATAGCACCCGCCCTGGTCCAAACGTATTTATAGCCAGTTTGCACAGCTCTAGCTTTCGTACGACGTAGTAAGTTGTAAAGTGGAGCCGGTAAAAACTCCCTTACAAATATATTGCCCTGCTAATCAGCAGAAAACTTTACGAATGGAGAGATCTTTTAGTAACCGCTTTTTAGCCACAATGTGGTCTCGGACGCTTGTCGATTTGAGTACTACGATTAACGATTTAGTAGACAATGTCTGAGCAAAAGATGTTCCCGGGCGAGCCCCAACTACATTGTCCCCCTTCTTAGCTAGAATACGAATATCGAGTACGTCGCTAATTAACTCAGGGATATCCAGGGCATCAAAGATTTTGCCCACAATCTCTTTAGGTGAATCCGTCACTGATAAGGGAATTGCCGACACCGACATTTCAGTGGCTGATTGTGCACCTTCAATCATCGATAAGCGATTCGAAACTTCGGCAATTTGCGATCGTAGCATGACATATTCATCGCGTAGATTCAACGCGTGTTAATTCAGCATTAGTCTCAAGAGTCTCAATTTTACGCGACATAATCACTTGAGAAGCAGCAAGATCCGATACTACGGCCCGAATTTCCGCAATATTATGCTCGACCGCAGCGAGAGTATTCTGTATCGAACCGAGCTTGCTGTCGGCGGAAGCACTGGAGAATTTTAATTGCTGCATCAAATCTTCGAGCGTAACAGAGTTTAATTTTGCTCTATCAGTTGCCGAGGCAGAGCTGAAAGATTGCTCCGGCGTGCGAGGAGTAATAATCGAGCGTTGCATCGCACATAAGTCACATCGAAAAGATGAATCGATGGACGCATCATAATTAAATTTTTTTTTGGCACAAATAATATGAAAAATCTCACCACAGCCCTCGGTACAGGTGACAGTTTCACTCCTGCTCGTAGAGCGATTACAAATTCCACAGCGAGAAGCCATCTATGAGAAATGAGTGGGGCAGATCTCCTACACTGATGGTAAGCGACGATGGTAATCGACGCCTCGATGGGTAATAACGCAAATTATCGACAATAAATCCTCGCCGCAGATAAGGTGAACACCGACCGTCCTTTAAGCAATAGCCGCTCCTGATAAGAGAGATCGATGATCAGGAATCAATACAGCAAGCACGCGCATGCGCGTATGCAGTGACAGATGATATGAAGACCGCACGAAGTGTAGGCAGCACAGCACGTCGTCGAAAGCTTCCTAATCTACTGCGCAGGCGCCATGGTAATGATGACAATGACGTGATCGATGTCGATTAAAGGAGAAGAAACAGCTTCAAGTCAGAAGTGAGGTTAAGTGAGCACCGAGTTTCTACTTTCTTTTCCAATATTAAAGTGGACAATATAGTTAATTCAATTAACTCCTGATGAAAAGCATTTTTTTGTGCATGCAAAGCTTCTGAAACAGAAAGCGCCCGGAGGCAGAAAGCAGCAGAATCAACGTTCAATGCGAGAGAGTGATACGAAAGCTGTCAACGGTCCTCACCAGAGAGAGAGAGAGAAAGAGAGAGAGTTAGTTTATCTTTCAATGAATTTTATGAATGAATTATTTATTAATAATAATATAAAATTGTAAATTATTATTTATCAATAAAAATGATATAATTTAATCAATAATAATGTTATAATTTAATCAATAAAATAATTAATTTTATTTCCATTTTTTGGCGTTTGGGTTTATGGATTTTTCAATTTTTCATTTTTTTGGTTCTTTGCGTTTCGTGGGTTTAGGTTTAGGTTTGGGACTAGGTTTAGGTTCGGGTTCGGGTTCGGGTTTGGGTTTAGGTTTGGGTTTGGATTTGGGTAATTCCAAATCGTTAAATAGATATTATTCCTCGAATCAATAAGATTGAATTATATAATTCAATTTATGTGGAATAATAACTTAATATATTCAATTGGAAATTAAAAGATTTTCGTTCATTACAATATTTTGTTATTTAATATAAAAATTACCAGAATTATCACGGCCAGTCTCAGCGGGACTGATGACACGGCACGCGTCGGTAAAGGGCGCCTGCAGGGGGGGTTCACCGCCCCACTGATGTGGCTCATGATCGTCGATGGGCTTCTGAGTAGGCGTGAGGGGCTGAGAGAAAGAGTGGTGGGATTTACCGATGACGTGTGCATAGAAGTCAGCGGCAGTCATCCCGCGTCTATGGCGAGCATGATGCAAAAAGCACTTGATCTCCTTCAGGTATGGTGCGCATCAAAGTCTTTAAGGGTTAACCCAAATAAGACTGAGATGGTACTGTGGTACTCCTGGTACACCAGGAGAAGGCGTTTAAATATGCGGCCCCCCTCCATCTTTGGCACCGAGCTGGCGTTCTCCTCGGAAGTTCGCTGCCTAGGAGTGACGCTGGACAGCAAGCTCAGCTGGAAGAGCAACATCGCTAAGCCGGCTCGGAAGGCAATTGCCACGTTCTGGGCCTGCAGAAGGATGTTCGGTCAAACGTGGGGGCTAAAAGCAAAGGTGGTTAAGAGGATGTGAAAGCTCTTCTTTACCATCGCAGTATGCCTAAATTTTCGAACAAATGCCATTGCAAAACTATCAAACTACATAAATGGAAAATTTAGTATATAATCCAGTTAATAGTGTTCTATCCGGTGACGCTCGTAGAATTTTAAAAATCAAAAAAAAAAATTACAGTTCGCATTACCACCAGTTATCTGTAAAATAAAAATGGATTTACTGACCTTCAAAGCTAGTTATTCAAAAAATCCTTAGCGTCATCTTATGCAGCAATAAAAAATGTACACACTGAGTACTTGTACATTGTTGTAGGTGCAAAACTTCGGAAATGGCATTTGTTCGAAAAATTTCGTGGTAAGATAACCTAAATACAAGCCGCGCCCGATGAATGTAGCCAAATTTTGGTTCACGACAATTCCGCTACCGAAGTTTATACTTGAGCGCTAGCAGCGTTTTCTTTGTGACGTATTATATAGTAATGGGGGGAAGAGCCAAGTGTTTCCGTCTCCCAGGCCTTTTGCCACAGAGCGAAAGAGAGAGAGAGAGAGCGCGAGAGAGTGAGGGAGGAAGGGAGGGAGAGAGAGAGAGAGACCGCCGCAGTAGGCCATATCTCTGTCATTTTTATTTGATATGTAAAGTAGAGGTGTTTTAAGTGTCCACGAAAATGCATCCTCTGGATATACTTTACATATACCTTCCCCACACCTATCGAGCACCTGAAGCTCATCGTTAGACTTTTTTTCGTGCTTTGCATGAATTACGAAAAGCCCAAGATAATTGTATAATTATCGCCGATCAAATATTTTGAAATCATAGATTATTTATTTTACAAAGATAATAATGATTAAATAATATGGATATATTGTAGATTGTCTTATTTCTGAGAATAATGATAATACTTTTTATTTAGATATCAGCAATAGTGGCTAAGATAATGTAAATCTTAAATAATAAAATTAATTTTGTTTATATTGAATAATAGATAAATATTATATGAATAATTTATCGACTAAAAATTTTTAGTTTATAATTAAAATAATTACTGTTATTTACATAAAGTATTGAAAAATATATATTTGCATGATAATTGTGCCAGCAATTGCGGACAATTGTTATCATAAAATTGATTACAATCAGTTTGTTCGACTGCTTTGCTTCTGTGGACTGTCCTTAGACAAAAATTCGTGTATTCTCTTTATCTCTCTCGATACGCAAAAATGTATACATACATATGCAGATTTATATGGACAGATACAATGTATGCATAAACACACACACACACCGCCTGAACGAACGCGACAAATTATATATATACACATGTTTGTAAATCAACTAATGTGTGTGTGTGTGTGTGTGTGGCGCGTGTTTATACATACATTGTGCATGTTCACACACGCTCAGGCATACACGCACGCAAGCAGACATCCACACACATTGCCCACAAACCTCTATATATATATATATATATATAGTTACGCAGATTGAGAGAGCTAGAGAGAAAACACAAATCTTATTCTATAGACAGTTTACAGAAACATGACATATGACTGATTGTCGCGATCGTAAGACGTCGCGTTTCACCGTGAAGTTATACAGTTATATTATTAGAGCATACAAACTGTTCTAGAACTATTATATTTATGAAGCCATTTCATTGCATAAATAGATTAGTGATATCATAAGTGAAAAGTGATTTGAGAAAAATGGGAAACAAAGATAACAAACGAAATAAACGTCCTCATTCTCGTCGACTAAGCAGGATCTGCAGGTACGTGTTATTACAACTAACATTCGGGGAAAAAGAGAATGTATGATGTGGAGAAAGAATAAGTCTGTGGATTATCGCAACCCTTCTTCTTCTCCATTTATCTTTGTGCAAGTTTGGTTTTTCTTCTTTATCAATCTCATGATATACATACATTCTACTTGGGGTACAACAAATTTGGTAAATTCTGCGGTTGATTGGTTTGGTTCGGGGGCTTGGAATGTACATATTATTTTTCCCATACTTATGGCGAATTTTGATATCTAGAGGCTTTTTCAGGATTTTTTCAGATTTTCCACCCGCCCGGTGTTTCTTTCTCTCTCTCAATTATTCTCTCTCTCTCTCCCCAATTTCTCAAGAGAGAGAGAGAGAGAGAGCGAGAGAGAATGATAGAGAGAGAGACAGAAGCACCGGTCGGGTGGAAAATCTGAAAACATTGTGAAAAAGCCTCTGGATATCAAAATTTGCCATAAGTGTGGGAAAAATAATATGTACATTTCAAGCCCCCGAACCAAACCAATCGACCGCAGAATTTACCAATTCCCCAATTTCTCAAGAGATAGAGAGAGAGAGAGAGAAAGAGAGAATAATAGAGAAAAAAAATATCGAATTCAAAAACATTATCTAATAAAAATAAAGTTTATATTAAAATAAAGTCTATGTAAATATCAATGTATCGTTATTTATTATTTCCCTCTACTGCTCTAGCTCTGTCTCTCTCTCCCCTCACCGCCCAATTTCTCAAGAGAGAAAGAGAGAGAAAGAAGCACCGGGCGGCCGAATGCCCGGATACATGAGGGTACCCCAGCTGAGATACTGGCACCCGCCATATTAAAAAAAAAAAATCGAATAAAATAGATTATCAAATAAAAAAAAAGTTTATATAACAAAAATAAAGTCTACATAAATATGAATGTATTGTTATTAATTATTCCCCTTGCTGCTACTCTAGCTCACTCTCTCTCTCTTGAGAAATTGGGCGGAGAGGGGAGAGAGAGAAACAGCTCGAGCAGCAGAGAGATGAATAATTAATAACGATACATTGATATTTATATAGACTTCATTTTAACATAAACTGTATTTTAATATAAACTTCATTTCTATTTTACTTTATTTTTATTATATAAACTTTATTTTTATTTGATAATCTTTTTAATTCGTTTTTTTTTTTTTAAATGGCGGGTGCCAGTATCTCAGCTGGGGTACCCCAATCTATCCGGGCATTCGGCCACCCGGTGCTTCTTTCTCTCTCTCTATCATTCTCTCCCTCTCTCACTATGATTCCTTGCCTCTCTCTCCCTCTCTCACTATGATTCCTTGTCTCTCTCTCTCTCTCTCATTCTCTTTCTTTCTCTTGAGAAAATGGGCGGGGGGGGGGGGAGAGCGAAAGAGCTAGAGCAGCAAAGAGGGAAATTATTAATAACGATACATTGATATTTATATAGACTTTATTTTAATATAAACTTTATTTCTATTTTACTTTATTTTTACTATATAAACTTTATTTTTATTAGATGATCTTTTTGTATTCGATTTTCTTTTTTTTTAAATGGCGGGTGCCAGTATTTCAACTGGGGTATCCCAATGTATCCGGGCATTGGGCCTCCCGGTGCTTCTTACTCTCTCTCACTCCCTCTCTTGAGAAATTGGGGGGGGGGGGGGGAGAAAGAGAGCTAGAGCAGCAGAGAGGGAAATAATTAATATCAATGGGTCATTCCATGTCAAATCGACCAATGGTTGGAATCGACCTCGTTCGATTTAGATGAATTTTGGGCAGAAGTTTCCTTTTATCATAAAACAAAGTCCTGCCGAAGGATTTTTTTTTTATTTTTAGAAGTTATGCAAAATTCAAAATTTCACTGTTTTTCCGGTTTTTTAAGTTTATTTTGTAAATATCTCAAAAACTATTATAGTTACAGGGATGGGCCTGAATTTGTTCTCAAGAAGGTACTTGGGGCTATAGAAAAAAAAATATTTTGAAAAAAAAATTCAAAAAATGATGAATTGCAGAATTTTGAAATTTGAAAAATCGAAAAAATCGAAGTTCAAGATTAAATTTTTGGCTCAATATTTTTTATATAATGCCTTTGATAGATCTTAGAATGTTCTGAAATTTTCAGGGGGGCGTTTTTTTTTCAAAGATATGAATTTTTTGATTTTATTAATTTTTTTTTTTTTGATTCTTTCGACTACACTACACTACAGTAAGGCGAAAAGAGTTCCTTTTATCGTTGCTAGATTAGAGCGGAGTAGGCAGCGCAAGATACGTCAAAATAAGTTGCGACGCCAACAAAAGGGCTGACGCAAACATCGAAGGTGGCAGGGCATCGATAAAGATTATGGACCATCGTGTCAGCAACCCGATGTTCCAGAGGCGGTTTATAACGTACTCGTCGAAAATCATTTCGAAAAATTGAAGCAAAGGAATGCAAATCGAGGCCAGATTGAGCGAGATACCGTGGCTCAGAGTGACAGTGAATTATGGCACCAGTTACGTACAAGCCTCATAACTGCTTCGAAATTCGGACAAATCTGTCGAATGCTCCGAACAACCTCTTGTTCGAGAATGGTGCAAAGTATTCGTTATCCGAAAATCATCGACGCACCCGCAGTGCAGTTTGGGATTGCTAATGAGCAAGCTGCCAAAAAGGCATTGGAGTTTAAACTCAATAAGTCAATTATGCCTTGTGGACTTTTTATCGATGCAGACATTCCGTACTTGGGTGCTTCGCCAGACGGCCTAATCGATAAGGATGGTATTGTTGAAATCAAGTGCCCTTTTTCGGCCCAGGACGAAAATCTGGAGGAAGCTATTCAACGCAATCCCCGTCTCAGGAGTATTTTCGATAAGAGGAATGTTCAGTGTATGAGTAAGACGCATCATTACTGCTACCAAGTTCAAGGTCAACTACACATAACTGGGCGAAAATATTGTATTTTTGCTTTATGGACTTCCTTTGATATTAAATACGTGAAGGTGCCAAAAGATGATCAGTTTTGGCACCAAATTCAACCATTCTTGTCACGTTTTTACATGCAAGGTCTTCTACCGGAAATCCTCGATAGTCGGCGAAATCGAAATATGCCGCTTCGAGAACCGGACTATGTGTTGGAGGCTCGCGAACAGAATGAAATGAAAAAAAAAAAATGCTCCTCTGAAAACATTGCGCAAATCCAAGGTGCAGCAATTGCCACGCAAACGATTCCGACCCACAGGCAGTGTTTCGTTGAACGTTTCGTTTCGTTGAGCAAAATATACCGCAAAATAATGGACTAGACATCCATAAACCCTTCGATCACGATAGGGATTGGGCGCCGATAGAATCTGACGAAGAAATTGAAATCGACATTACAGATTCCGATGTGGAAGCGCTTGAGGTTGTTCGCCGAAACATTGATGTCGATCAGGTTATTGGAAATATTACAACGGAAACCAGCCTCCTGACTGATACAAGTGTCGATTTATTTCAACAAATACTGAAAGAAAACGTACACTTTGATTTCAATCCTGCCAATTACACTGGGTACTTTCGCTTTATCAAGCCATGCCACACATACTCCGTACATGACATGCAAATAATTGGTGGGAACAAATCGAGGCACTGGTGTTGCATATTGTACAACGGCTCGCATGTGTTGATTTATGATAGCATGTGTCCAAGTGCATTTACTTGCATGCATAAAGAAGTACAAAGGTATATTCATGCACGTTATCCTTCCGTGGAGATTGACTGTATCTCTATTCAGCCCGTTTCGAAACAGCCGGATGCATTTAGTTGTGGAGTTTATGCTGCTGCATTTGCTACAAGTGTAGATTTGGGAGGTGACCCTTCGATTCAGAAATACTCTGAGGATGCCTCATTGATGAGAGCTCATATGGTAACAATCATTCGCAGTAGAAGACTGTTGCCATTCCCATTACAATCACCATAGATTATGATGATTTGTTCGTTTGCATGCATGACTAACCATTTTTGAGCTCGGGTTCCCCAGTCTACCACTCGACAATTCGTGATATGATTATATTGCTTTATTGTATTATTATCCGTAAGCTTCCAAGAATGCAACTACGGAAAAGCACCTCGTATGACAGTATGAATGAATACGGGTGTTGTGCGTGAACAAATAAGCCTCGCCAAGTCGCATCAGAAATATACCGACATGCTGGTCTGATGTGAGCCGTGGAAACGTGCTCATATACTAGTATGAGTGGGTAAGTGAGGGTGGGCGCTTCCTCGACCTATTATATAGGTGATGATAAATGTTGTATCCTACAGATAAACACAAATGTTACGACACCATTCCGTACAATTTTCAAATTGCAGCTCTTTATAGCATATGTCACGCGCGCGCGCACACACACGCACGGCTCCCTCTGTATCATGCCTCTCCGTCATTATTTTCGTTCTCTCTTTTTCTGTCGCTTTCTATTTCCCTGGCACATATTTGTTTTTCTCTACATCATCTCTCTCGCACTATCATTCTCTCTCTCTCTCCATCATTCTCACTCTATCATTCCCTCTCTCTATCATTCTCTCTCTCTATCATTCTCTCTCTCTATCATTCTCTCTCTATCATTCTCTCTCTATCATTCTCTCTCTCTATCGTTCTCTCTCTCTAACATTTTCTCTCTCTATCATTCTTTCTCTCCATCATGCTCTCTCTCTATCATTTTCTCTTTCTCTGTCATTCTCTCTCTCCATCATTCTCTCTCACTATCATTCTCTCTCTATCATTCTCTCTGTCCATCATTCTCTCTCTCTATCATTCTCTGTCTCTATCATTATCTGTCTCTATCATTCTCTCTCTATCATTCCCTCTCTCTATCATTTTCTCTCTTTCTATCATTCTCTCTCTCTATCATTCTCTCTCTATCATTCGCTCTCTATCATTCGCTCTCTGCATCATTCGCTCTCTATCATTCTCTCTCTCCATCATTCTCTCTCTCTATCATTCTCTGTCTCTATCATTATCTCTCTCCATCATTCTCTCTATCCATCATTCTCACTCTATCATTCCCTCTCTCTATCATTCTCTCTCTATCATTCCCTCTCTCTATCATTCTCTCTTTCTATCATTCTCTCTCTATCATTCGCTCGCTATCATTCTCTCTATCATTCTCTCTCTATCATTCTCTCTCTATCATTCTCTCTCTATCATTCTCTCTCTATCATTCTCTCTCTCTATCATTTTCTCTCTCTGTCATTCTCTCTCTCCATCATTCTCTCTCTCTATCATTCTCTCTCTCCATCATTCTCTCTCTATCATTCTCTCTGTCTATCATTCTCTGTCTCTATCATTATCTCTCTCTATCATTCGCTCGCTATCATTCTCTCTCTCTATCATTCTCTCTATCATTCTCTCTCTATCATTCTCTCTCACTATCATTCTCTCTCTCCATCATTCTCTCTCTCTATCATTCTCTCTATCATTCTCTCTCTATCATTCTCTCTCACTATCATTCTCTCGCTATCATTCTCTCTATCATTCTCTCTCTCTCTATCATTCAATTTCTCTGTATCATTCTCTTTCTCTATCATTCTCTCTCTCTATCATTCTCTCTCTATCATTCTCTCTCTCTATCATTTTCTCTCTCTATCATTCTCTCTCTCCATCATTCTCTCTCCCTATCATTCTCTCTCTCCATCATTCTCTCTCTCCATCATTCTCTCTCTATCATTCTCTCTCTCTATCGATCTCTGTCTCTATCATTATCTCTCTCTATCATTCTCTCTCTCTATCGATCTCTGTCTCTATCATTATCTCTCTCCATCATTCTCTCTCTCTATCATTCTCTCTCACTATCATTCTCTCTCTCTATCATTCTCTCTCACTATCATTCTCTCTCTCCATCATTATCTCTCTATCATTCTCTCGCTATCATTCTCTCTATCATTCTCTCTCTCTCTATCATTCTCTGTCTCTATCATTATCTCTCTCTATCATTCTCGCTCTATCATTCCCTCTCTCTATCATTTTCTCTCTATCATTCTCTCTCTCTATCATTCTCTCTCTCCATCATTCTCTCTCTCCATCATTCTCTCTCTCCATCATTCTCTCTCTCTATCATTCTCACTCACTATCATTCTCTTTCTCCATCATTCTCTCTCTATCATTCTCTCTCTCTCTATCATTCTCTCTCTCTATCATTATCTCTCTCTATCATTATCTCTCTCTATCATTCTCTCTCTATCATTCCCTCTCTCTATCATTTTCTCTCTATCATTCTCTCTTTCTATCATTCTCTCTCTATCATTCTATCTGTCCATCATTCTCTCTCTCTATCATTCTCTGTCTATCATTATCTCTCTCTATCATTCTCTCACTATCATTCTCTCTCTCTATCATTTTCTCTCTATCATTCTCTCTCTCCATCATTCTCTCTCTCCATCATTCTCTCTCTATCATTCTCTCTCACTATCATTCTCTCTCTCTATCATTCTCTCTATCATTCTCTCTCACTATCATTCTCTCTCTCCATCATTCTCTCTCCATCATTCTCTCGCTATCATACTCTCTCTCTCTATCATTCTCTCTCTATCATTCTCTTTCTCTATCATTCTCTCTCTCTCTATCATTCTATGTCTCTATCATTATCTCTCTCTATCATTCTCGCTCTATCATTCCCTCTCTCTATCATTCTCTCTTTCTATCATTCTCTCTCTATCATTCTCTCTCTCCATCATTCTCTCTCTATCATTCTCTCTCTCCATCATTCTCTCTCTCTATCATTCTCTCTCACTATCATTCTCTCTCTCCATCATTCTCTCTCTATCATTCTCTCTGTCTATCATTCTCTGTCTCTATCATTATCTCTCTCTATCATTCGCTCGCTATCATTCTCTCTCTCTATCATTCTCTCTATCATTCTCTCTCTATCATTCTCTCTCACTATCATTCTCTCTCTCCATCATTCTCTCTCTCTATCATTCTCTCTATCATTCTCTCTCTATCATTCTCTCTCACTATCATTCTCTCGCTATCATTCTCTCTATCATTCTCTCTCTCTCTATCATTCAATTTCTCTGTATCATTCTCTTTCTCTATCATTCTCTCTCTCTATCATTCTCTCTCTATCATTCTCTCTCTCTATCATTTTCTCTCTCTATCATTCTCTCTCTCCATCATTCTCTCTCCCTATCATTCTCTCTCTCCATCATTCTCTCTCTCCATCATTCTCTCTCTATCATTCTCTCTCTCTATCGATCTCTGTCTCTATCATTATCTCTCTCTATCATTCTCTCTCTCTATCGATCTCTGTCTCTATCATTATCTCTCTCCATCATTCTCTCTCTCTATCATTCTCTCTCACTATCATTCTCTCTCTCTATCATTCTCTCTCACTATCATTCTCTCTCTCCATCATTATCTCTCTATCATTCTCTCGCTATCATTCTCTCTATCATTCTCTCTCTCTCTATCATTCTCTGTCTCTATCATTATCTCTCTCTATCATTCTCGCTCTATCATTCCCTCTCTCTATCATTTTCTCTCTATCATTCTCTCTCTCTATCATTCTCTCTCTCCATCATTCTCTCTCTCCATCATTCTCTCTCTCCATCATTCTCTCTCTCTATCATTCTCACTCACTATCATTCTCTTTCTCCATCATTCTCTCTCTATCATTCTCTCTCTCTCTATCATTCTCTCTCTCTATCATTATCTCTCTCTATCATTATCTCTCTCTATCATTCTCTCTCTATCATTCCCTCTCTCTATCATTTTCTCTCTATCATTCTCTCTTTCTATCATTCTCTCTCTATCATTCTATCTGTCCATCATTCTCTCTCTCTATCATTCTCTGTCTATCATTATCTCTCTCTATCATTCTCTCACTATCATTCTCTCTCTCTATCATTTTCTCTCTATCATTCTCTCTCTCCATCATTCTCTCTCTCCATCATTCTCTCTCTATCATTCTCTCTCACTATCATTCTCTCTCTCTATCATTCTCTCTATCATTCTCTCTCACTATCATTCTCTCTCTCCATCATTCTCTCTCCATCATTCTCTCGCTATCATACTCTCTCTCTCTATCATTCTCTCTCTATCATTCTCTTTCTCTATCATTCTCTCTCTCTCTATCATTCTATGTCTCTATCATTATCTCTCTCTATCATTCTCGCTCTATCATTCCCTCTCTCTATCATTCTCTCTTTCTATCATTCTCTCTCTATCATTCTCTCTCTCCATCATTCTCTCTCTATCATTCTCTCTCTCCATCATTCTCTCTCTCTATCATTCTCTCTCACTATCATTCTCTCTCTCTATCATTCTCTCTATCATTCTCTCTCTCCATCATTCTCTCTCCATCATTCTCTCGCTATCATTCTCTCTCTCTCTATCATTCTCTCTCTATCATTCTCTTTCTCTATCATTCTCTCTCTCTCTATCATTCTCTGTCTCTATCATTCTCTCTCTCTATCATTCTCTCTCTCTATCATTATCTCTCTCTATCATTCTCTCTCTATCATTCCCTCTCTCTATCATTCTCTCTTTCTATCATTCTCTCTCTATCATTCTCTCTTTCTATCATTTTCTCTCTATCATTCTCTCTGTCCATCATTCTCTCTCTCTATCATTCTCTGTCTATCATTCTCTCACTATCATTCTCTCTCTCTATCATTTTCTCTCTATCATTCTCTCTCTCCATCATTCTCTCTCTCCATCATTTTCTCTCCATCATTCTCTCGCTATCATTCTCTCTCTCTCTATCATTCTCTCTCTATCATTCTCTTTCTCTATCATTCTCTCTCTCTCTATCATTCTCTGTCTCTATCATTCTCTCTATCATTCTCTCTCTCTATCATTATCTCTCTCCATCATTCTCTCTCCATCATTCTCTCGCTATCATTCTCTCTCTCTCTATCATTCTCTCTCTATCATTCTCTTTCTCTATCATTCTCTCTCTCTCTATCATTCTCTCTCTCTATCATTCTCTCTCTATCATTCTCTCTTTCTATCATTCTCTCTCTCCATCATTCCCTCTCTCCATCATTTTCTGTTTCTCTATCATTCTCTCTATCCATCATTTTCTCTTTCTCTATCATTCTCTCTCTCTCTATAATTCTCTCTCTCTATCATTCTCTGTCTCTATCATTCTCTCTCTCCATCATTTTCTCTTTCTCTATCATTCTCTCTCTCTCTATCATTCTCTCTCTCTATCATTCTCTGTCTCTATCATTCTCTCTCTCTATCATTCTCTCTCTCTATCATTCTCTCTCACTATCATTCTCTCTCTCTATCATTCTCTCTCTCTATCACTATCTCTCTCTATCATTCTCTCTCTATCATTCCCTCTCTCTATCATTCTCTCTTTCTATCATTCTCTCTCTATCATTCTCTCTTTCTATCATTTTCTCTCTATCATTCTCTCTGTCCATCATTCTCTCTCTCTATCATTCTCTGTCTATCATTCTCTCAGTATCATTCTCTCTCTCTATCATTTTCTCTCTATCATTCTCTCTCCCCATCATTCTCTCTCTCCATCATTCTCTCGCTATCATTCTCTCTCTCTCTATCATTCTCTCTCTATCATTCTCTTTCTCTATCATTCTCTCTCTCTCTATCATTCTCTGTCTCTATCATTCTCTCTCACTATCATTCTCTCTCTCTATCATTCTCTCTCACTATCATTCTCTCTCTCCATCATTATCTCTCTATCATTCTCTCGCTATCATTCTCTCTATCATTCTCTCTCTCTCTATCATTCTCTGTCTCAATCATTATCTCTCTCTATCATTCTCGCTCTATCATTCCCTCTCTCTATCATTTTCTCTCTATCATTCTCTCTCTCTATCATTCTCTCTCTCTATCATTCTCTCTCTCCATCATTCTCTCTCTCCATCATTCTCTCTCTCCATCATTCTCTCTCTCTATCATTCTCACTCACTATCATTCTCTTTCTCCATCATTCTCTCTCTATCATTCTCTCTCTCTCTATCATTCTCTCTCTCTATCATTATCTCTCTCTATCATTATCTCTCTCTATCATTCTCTCTCTATCATTCCCTCTCTCTATCATTTTCTCTCTATCATTCTCTCTTTCTATCATTCTCTCTCTATCATTCTCTCTGTCCATCATTCTCTCTCTCTATCATTCTCTGTCTATCATTATCTCTCTCTATCATTCTCTCACTATCATTCTCTCTCTCTATCATTTTCTCTCTATCATTCTCTCTCTCCATCATTCTCTCTCTCCATCATTCTCTCTCACTATCATTCTCTCTCTCTATCATTCTCTCTATCATTTTCTCTCTATCATTCTCTCTCCCCATCATTCTCTCTCTCCATCATTCTCTCGCTATCATTCTCTCTCTCTCTATCATTCTCTCTCTATCATTCTCTTTCTCTATCATTCTCTCTCTCTCTATCATTCTCTGTCTCTATCATTCTCTCTCACTATCATTCTCTCTCTCTATCATTCTCTCTCACTATCATTCTCTCTCTCCATCATTATCTCTCTATCATTCTCTCGCTATCATTCTCTCTATCATTCTCTCTCTCTCTATCATTCTCTGTCTCAATCATTATCTCTCTCTATCATTCTCGCTCTATCATTCCCTCTCTCTATCATTTTCTCTCTATCATTCTCTCTCTCTATCATTCTCTCTCTCTATCATTCTCTCTCTCCATCATTCTCTCTCTCCATCATTCTCTCTCTCCATCATTCTCTCTCTCTATCATTCTCACTCACTATCATTCTCTCTCTATCATTCTCTTTCTCTATCATTCTCTCTCTCTCTATCATTCTCTGTCTCTATCATTATCTCTCTCTATCATTCTCGCTCTATCATTCCCTCTCTCTATCATTCTCTCTTTCTATCATTCTCTCTCTATCATTCTCTCTCTCCATCATTCTCTCTCTATCATTCTCTCTCTCCATCATTCTCTCTCTCTATCATTCTCTCTCACTATCATTCTCTCTCTCTATCATTCTCTCTATCATTCTCTCTCTCCATCATTCTCTCTCCATCATTCTCTCGCTATCATACTCTCTCTCTCTATCATTCTCTCTCTATCATTCTCTTTCTCTATCATTCTCTCTCTCTCTATCATTCTCTGTCTCTATCATTCTCTCTCTCTATCATTCTCTCTCTCTATCATTATCTCTCTCTATCATTCTCTCTCTATCATTCCCTCTCTCTATCATTCTCTCTTTCTATCATTCTCTCTCTATCATTCTCTCTTTCTATCATTTTCTCTCTATCATTCTCTCTGTCCATCATTCTCTCTCTCTATCATTCTCTGTCTATCATTCTCTCACTATCATTCTCTCTCTCTATCATTTTCTCTCTATCATTCTCTCTCTCCATCATTCTCTCTCTCCATCATTCTCTCTCCATCATTCTCTCGCTATCATTCTCTCTCTCTCTATCATTCTCTCTCTATCATTCTCTTTCTCTATCATTCTCTCTCTCTCTATCATTCTCTGTCTCTATCATTCTCTCTATCATTCTCTCTCTCTATCATTATCTCTCTCCATCATTCTCTCTCCATCATTCTCTCGCTATCATTCTCTCTCTCTCTATCATTCTCTCTCTATCATTCTCTTTCTCTATCATTCTCTCTCTCTCTATCATTCTCTGTCTCTATCATTCTCTCTCTCTATCATTATCTCTCTCTATCATTCTCTCTCTATCATTCCGTCTCTCTATCATTCTCTCTTTCTATCATTCTCTCTCTATCATTCTCTCTTTCTATCATTTTCTCTCTATCATTCTCTCTGTCCATCATTCTCTCTCTCTATCATTCTCTGTCTATCATTCTCTCACTATCATTCTCTCTCTCTATCATTTTCTCTCTATCATTCTCTCTCTCCATCATTTTCTCTTTCTCTATCATTCTCTCTCTCTCTATCATTCTCTCTCTCTATCATTCTCTCTCTATCATTCTCTCTCTCTATCATTCTCTCTCTCCATCATTCCCTCTCTCCATCATTTTCTGTTTCTCTATCATTCTCTCTATCCATCATTTTCTCTTTCTCTATCATTCTCTCTCTCTCTATAATTCTCTCTCTCTATCATTCTCTGTCTCTATCATTCTCTCTCTCCATCATTTTCTCTTTCTCTATCATTCTCTCTCTCTCTATCATTCTCTCTCTCTATCATTCTCTGTCTCTATCATTCTCTCTCTCTATCATTCTCTCTCTCTATCATTCTCTCTCACTATCATTCTCTCTCTCTATCATTCTCTCTCTCTATCATTATCTCTCTCTATCATTCTCTCTCTATCATTCCCTCTCTCTATCATTCTCTCTTTCTATCATTCTCTCTCTATCATTCTCTCTTTCTATCATTTTCTCTCTATCATTCTCTCTGTCCATCATTCTCTCTCTCTATCATTCTCTGTCTATCATTCTCTCAGTATCATTCTCTCTCTCTATCATTTTCTCTCTATCATTCTCTCTCTCCATCATTCTCTCTCTCCATCATTCTCTCGCTATCATTCTCTCTCTCTCTATCATTCTCTCTCTATCATTCTCTTTCTCTATCATTCTCTCTCTCTCTATAATTCTCTGTCTCTATCATTATCTCTCTCTATCATTCTCTCTCTCTATCATTATCTCTCTCTATCATTCTCTCTCTATCATTCCCTCTTTCTATCATTTTCTCTCTATCATTCTCTCTGTCCATCATTCTCTCTCTATCATTCTCTCTCCCTCTATCATTATCTCTCTCCATCATTATCTCTGTCTATCATTCTCTCTCTATCATTCCCTCTCTCTATCATTTTCTCTCTATCATTCTCTCTTTCTATCATTCTCTCTCTATCATTCTCTCTGTCCATCATTCTCTCTCTCTATCATTCTCTGTCTATCATTCTCTCACTATCATTCTCTCTCTCTATCATTTTCTCTTTCTCTATCATTCTCTCTCTCTCTATCATTCTCTCTCTCTATCATTCTCTGTCTCTATCATTCTCTCTCTCTATCATTCTCTCTCTCTATCATTCTCTCTCACTATCATTCTCTCTCTCTATCATTCTCTCTATCATTCTCTCTCACTATCATTCTCTCTCTCCATCATTCTCTCTCCATCATTCTCTCGCTATCATTCTCTCTCTCTCTATCATTCTCTCTCTATCATTCTCTTTCTCTATCATTCTCTCTCTCTCTCTATCATTCTCTGTCTCTATCATTCTCTCTATCATTCTCTCTCTCTATCATTATCTCTCTCCATCATTCTCTCTCCATCATTCTCTCGCTATCATTCTCTCTCTCTCTATCATTCTCTCTCTATCATTCTCTTTCTCTATCATTCTCTCTCTCTCTATCATTCTCTGTCTCTTCTCATTCTCTCTCTCTATCATTATCTCTCTCTATCATTCTCTCTCTATCATTCCGTCTCTCTATCATTCTCTCTTTCTATCATTCTCTCTCTATCATTCTCTCTTTCTATCATTTTCTCTCTATCATTCTCTCTGTCCATCATTCTCTCTCTCTATCATTCTCTGTCTATCATTCTCTCACTATCATTCTCTCTCTCTATCATTTTCTCTCTATCATTCTCTCTCTCCATCATTTTCGCTTTCTCTATCATTCTCTCTCTCTCTATCATTCTCTCTCTCTATCATTCTCTCTCTCCATCATTCTCTCTCTCTATCATTCTCTCTCTCCATCATTCTCTCTCTCTATCATTCTCTCTCACTATCATTCTCTCTCTCTATCATTCTCTCTCACTATCATTCTCTCTCTCCATCATTCTCTCTCTATCATTCTCTCTCTATCATTCTCTCTCTATCATTCTCTCTCTATCATTCTCTCTCTCTCTATCATTCTCTCTCTATCATTCTCTCTCTCTCTATCATTCTCTCTCTCTCTATCATTCTCTTTCTCTATCATTCTCTCTCTATCATTCTCTCTCTCCATCATTCTCTCTCTCTCTATCATTCTCTCTCTCCATCATTCTCTCTCTCCATCATTCTCTCTCCATCATTCTCTCGCTATCATTCTCTCTCTCTCTATCATTCTATCTCTATCATTCTCTCTCTCTCTATCATTCTCTGTCTCTATCATTATCTCTCTCTATCATTCTCGCTCCATCATTCCCTCTCTCTATCATTTTCTCTCTATCATTCTCTCTTTCTATCATTCTCTCTCTCTATCTTTCTCTCTCTCCATCATTCTCTCTCTCCATCATTCTCTCTCTCCATCATTCTCTCTCTCTATCATTCTCACTCACTATCATTCTCTCTCTCCTTCATTCTCTCTCTCTATCATTCTCACTCACTATCATTCTCTCTCTCCATCATTCTCTCTCTATCATTCTCTCTCTCTCTATCATTCTCTCTCTCTATCATTATCTCTCTCTATCATTATCTCTGTCTATCATTCTCTCTCTATCATTCTCTCTCTATCATTCCCTCTCTCTATCATTTTCTCTCTATCATTCTCTCTTCCTATCATTCTCTCTCTATCATTCTCTCTGTCCATCATTCTCTCTCTCTATCATTCTCTGTCTATCATTATCTCTCTCTATCATTCTCTCACTATCATTCTCTCGCTCTATCATTTTCTCTCTATCATTCTCTCTCTCCATCATTCTCTCTCTCCATCATTCTCTCTCTATCATTCTCTCTCTCCATCATTCTCTCTCTCTATCATTCTCTCTCACTATCATTCTCTCTCTCTATCATTCTCTCTATCATTCTCTCTCACTATCATTCTCTCTCTCCATCATTCTCTCTCCATCATTCTCTCGCTATCATACTCTCTCTCTCTATCATTCTCTCTCCATCATTCTCTTTCTCTATCATTCTCTCTCTCTCTATCATACTCTGTCTCTATTATTATCTCTCTCTATCATTCTCGCTCTATCATTCCCTCTCTCTATCATTCTCTCTTTCTATCATTCTCTCTCTATCATTCTCTCTCTCTATCATTCTCTCTCTCCATCATTCTCTCTCTATCATTCTCTCTCTCCATCATTCTCTCTCTCTATCATTCTCTCTCACTATCATTCTCTCTCTCCATCATTCTCTCTCCATCATTCTCTCGCTATCATTCTCTCTCTCTCTATCATTCTCTCTCTATCATTCTCTTTCTCTATCATTCTCTCTCTCTCTATCATTCTCTGTCTCTATCATTCTCTCTCTCTATCATTCTCTCTCTCTATCATTATCTCTCTCTATCATTCTCTCTCTATCATTCCCTCTCTCTATCATTCTCTCTTTCTATCATTCTCTCTCTATCATTCTCTCTTTCTATCATTTTCTCTCTATCATTCTCTCTGTCCATCATTCTCTCTCTCCATCATTTTCTCTCTCCATCATTCTCTCTCTCTATCATTCTCACTCACTATCATTCTCTTTCTCCATCATTCTCTCTCTATCATTCTCTCTCTCTCTATCATTCTCTCTCTCTATCATTATCTCTCTCTATCATTATCTCTCTCTATCATTCTCTCTCTATCTTTCCCTCTCTCTATCATTTTCTCTCTATCATTCTCTCTTTCTATCATTCTCTCTCTATCATTCTCTCTGTCCATCATTCTCTCTCTCTATCATTCTCTGTCTATCATTATCTCTCTCTATCATTCTCTCACTATCATTCTCTCTCTCTATCATTTTCTCTCTATCATTCTCTCTGTCCATCATTCTCTCTCTATCATTCTCTCTCCCTCTATCATTATCTCTCTCCATCATTATCTCTGTCTATCATTCTCTCTCTATCATTCCCTCTCTCTATCATTTTCTCTCTATCATTCTCTCTTTCTATCATTCTCTCTCTATCATTCTCTCTGTCCATCATTCTCTCTCTCTATCATTCTCTGTCTATCATTCTCTCACTATCATTCTCTCTCTCTATCATTTTCTCTTTCTCTATCATTCTCTCTCTCTCTATCATTCTCTCTCTCTATCATTCTCTGTCTCTATCATTCTCTCTCTCTATCATTCTCTCTCTCTATCATTCTCTCTCACTATCATTCACTCTCTCTATCATTCTCTCTCCATCATTCTCTCTCCATCATTCTCTCTCTCTACCATTCTCTCCCTCTATCATTCTCTCTCTCTATCATTTTTTCTCTCCATCATTCTCTCTCTCCATCATTCTCTCTCTCTATCATTCTCTCTCTCCATCATTCTCTCTCCATCATTCTCTCGCTATCATACTCTCTCTCTCTATCATTCTCTCTCCATCATTCTCTTTCTCTATCATTCTCTCTCTCTCTATCATACTCTGTCTCTATTATTATCTCTCTCTATCATTCTCGCTCTATCATTCCCTCTCTCTATCATTCTCTCTTTCTATCATTCTCTCTCTATCATTCTCTCTCTCTATCATTCTCTCTCTCCATCATTCTCTCTCTATCATTCTCTCTCTCCATCATTCTCTCTCTCTATCATTCTCTCTCACTATCATTCTCTCTCTCCATCATTCTCTCTCCATCATTCTCTCGCTATCATTCTCTCTCTCTCTATCATTCTCTCTCTATCATTCTCTTTCTCTATCATTCTCTCTCTCTCTATCATTCTCTGTCTCTATCATTCTCTCTCTCTATCATTCTCTCTCTCTATCATTATCTCTCTCTATCATTCTCTCTCTATCATTCCCTCTCTCTATCATTCTCTCTTTCTATCATTCTCTCTCTATCATTCTCTCTTTCTATCATTTTCTCTCTATCATTCTCTCTGTCCATCATTCTCTCTCTCCATCATTTTCTCTCTCCATCATTCTCTCTCTCTATCATTCTCACTCACTATCATTCTCTTTCTCCATCATTCTCTCTCTATCATTCTCTCTCTCTCTATCATTCTCTCTCTCTATCATTATCTCTCTCTATCATTATCTCTCTCTATCATTCTCTCTCTATCTTTCCCTCTCTCTATCATTTTCTCTCTATCATTCTCTCTTTCTATCATTCTCTCTCTATCATTCTCTCTGTCCATCATTCTCTCTCTCTATCATTCTCTGTCTATCATTATCTCTCTCTATCATTCTCTCACTATCATTCTCTCTCTCTATCATTTTCTCTCTATCATTCTCTCTGTCCATCATTCTCTCTCTATCATTCTCTCTCCCTCTATCATTATCTCTCTCCATCATTATCTCTGTCTATCATTCTCTCTCTATCATTCCCTCTCTCTATCATTTTCTCTCTATCATTCTCTCTTTCTATCATTCTCTCTCTATCATTCTCTCTGTCCATCATTCTCTCTCTCTATCATTCTCTGTCTATCATTCTCTCACTATCATTCTCTCTCTCTATCATTTTCTCTTTCTCTATCATTCTCTCTCTCTCTATCATTCTCTCTCTCTATCATTCTCTGTCTCTATCATTCTCTCTCTCTATCATTCTCTCTCTCTATCATTCTCTCTCACTATCATTCACTCTCTCTATCATTCTCTCTCCATCATTCTCTCTCCATCATTCTCTCTCTCTACCATTCTCTCCCTCTATCATTCTCTCTCTCTATCATTTTTTCTCTCCATCATTCTCTCTCTCCATCATTCTCTCTCTCTATCATTCTCTCTCTCCATCATTCTCTCTCTATCATTCTCTCTCTCCGTCATTCTCTCTCTCTATCATTCTCTCTCACTATCATTCTCTCTCTCTATCATTCTCTCTCACTATCATTCTCTCTCTCCATCATTCTCTCTCCATCATTCTCTCGCTATCATTCTCTCTCTCTCTATCATTCTCTCTCTATCATTCTCTCTCTCTCTATCATTCTCTGTCTCTATCATTATCTCTCTCTATCATTCTCGCTCTATCATTCCCTCTCTCTATCATTTTCTCGCTATCATTCTCTCTCTCTATCATTCTCTCTCTCCATCATTCTCTCTCTCCATCATTCTCTCTCTCCATCATTCTCTCTCTCCATCATTCTCTCTCTCTATCATTCTCACTCACTATCATTCTCTCTCTCCATCATTCTCTCTCTATCATTCTCTCTCTCTCTATCATTATCTCTCTCTATCATTATCTCTCTCTATCATTATCTCTCTCTATCATTCTCTCTCTATCATTCCCTCTCTCTATCATTTTCTCTCTATCATTCTCTCTCTCCATCATTCTCTCTCTCCATCATTCTCTCTCTCCATCATTTTCTCTTTCTCTATCATTCTCTCTCTCTCTATCATTCTCTCTCTCTATCATTCTCTCTCTCCATCATTCTGTCTCTATCATTCTCTCTCTCCATCATTCTCTCTCTCTCTATCATTCTCTCTCACTATCATTCTCTCTTTCTATCATTCTCTCTCTCTATCATTCTCTCTCTCCATCATTCTCTCTCTCCATCATTCTCTCGCTATCATACTCTCTCTCTCCATCATTCTCTCTCTATCATTCTCTTTCTCTATCATTCTCTCTCTCTCTATCATTCTCTGTCTCTATCATTATCTCTCTCTATCATTCTCGCTCTATCATTCCCTCTCTCTATCATTCTCTCTTTCTATCATTCTCTCTCTCTATCATTCTCTCTCTCCATCATTCTCTCTCTATCATTCTCTCTCTCCATCATTCTCTCTCTCTATCATTCTCTCTCACTATCATTCTCTCTCTCTATCATTCTCTCTATCATTCTCTCTCACTATCATTCTCTCTCTCCATCATTCTCTCTCCATCATTCTCTCGCTATCATTCTCTCTCTCTCTATCATTCTCTCTCTATCATTCTCTTTCTCTATCATTCTCTCTCTCTCTCTATCATTCTCTGTCTCTATCATTCTCTCTATCATTCTCTCTCTCTATCATTATCTCTCTCCATCATTCTCTCTCCATCATTCTCTCGCTATCATTCTCTCTCTCTCTATCATTCTCTCTCTATCATTCTCTTTCTCTATCATTCTCTCTCTCTCTATCATTCTCTGTCTCTTCTCATTCTCTCTCTCTATCATTATCTCTCTCTATCATTCTCTCTCTATCATTCCGTCTCTCTATCATTCTCTCTTTCTATCATTCTCTCTCTATCATTCTCTCTTTCTATCATTTTCTCTCTATCATTCTCTCTGTCCATCATTCTCTCTCTCTATCATTCTGTGTCTATCATTCTCTCACTATCATTCTCTCTCTCTATCATTTTCTCTCTATCATTCTCTCTCTCCATCATTTTCGCTTTCTCTATCATTCTCTCTCTCTCTATCATTCTCTCTCTCTATCATTCTCTCTCTCCATCATTCTCTCTCTCTATCATTCTCTCTCTCCATCATTCTCTCTCTCTATCATTCTCTCTCACTATCATTCTCTCTCTCTATCATTCTCTCTCACTATCATTCTCTCTCTCCATCATTCTCTCTCTATCATTCTCTCTCTATCATTCTCTCTCTCTCTATCATTCTCTCTCTATCATTCTCTCTCTCTCTATCATTCTCTCTCTCTCTATCATTCTCTTTCTCTATCATTCTCTCTCTATCATTCTCTCTCTCCATCATTCTCTCTCTCTCTATCATTCTCTCTCTCCATCATTCTCTCTCTCCATCATTCTCTCTCCATCATTCTCTCGCTATCATTCTCTCTCTCTCTATCATTCTATCTCTATCATTCTCTCTCTCTCTATCATTCTCTGTCTCTATCATTATCTCTCTCTATCATTCTCGCTCCATCATTCCCTCTCTCTATCATTTTCTCTCTATCATTCTCTCTTTCTATCATTCTCTCTCTCTATCTTTCTCTCTCTCCATCATTCTCTCTCTCCATCATTCTCTCTCTCCATCATTCTCTCTCTCTATCATTCTCACTCACTATCATTCTCTCTCTCCTTCATTCTCTCTCTCTATCATTCTCACTCACTATCATTCTCTCTCTCCATCATTCTCTCTCTATCATTCTCTCTCTCTCTATCATTCTCTCTCTCTATCATTATCTCTCTCTATCATTATCTCTGTCTATCATTCTCTCTCTATCATTCTCTCTCTATCATTCCCTCTCTCTATCATTTTCTCTCTATCATTCTCTCTTCCTATCATTCTCTCTCTATCATTCTCTCTGTCCATCATTCTCTCTCTCTATCATTCTCTGTCTATCATTATCTCTCTCTATCATTCTCTCACTATCATTCTCTCGCTCTATCATTTTCTCTCTATCATTCTCTCTCTCCATCATTCTCTCTCTCCATCATTCTCTCTCTATCATTCTCTCTCTCCATCATTCTCTCTCTCTATCATTCTCTCTCACTATCATTCTCTCTCTCTATCATTCTCTCTATCATTCTCTCTCACTATCATTCTCTCTCTCCATCATTCTCTCTCCATCATTCTCTCGCTATCATACTCTCTCTCTCTATCATTCTCTCTCCATCATTCTCTTTCTCTATCATTCTCTCTCTCTCTATCATTCTCTGTCTCTATCATTCTCTCTCTCTATCATTCTCTCTCTCTATCATTATCTCTCTCTATCATTCTCTCTCTATCATTCCCTCTCTCTATCATTCTCTCTTTCTATCATTCTCTCTCTATCATTCTCTCTTTCTATCATTTTCTCTCTATCATTCTCTCTGTCCATCATTCTCTCTCTCCATCATTTTCTCTCTCCATCATTCTCTCTCTCTATCATTCTCACTCACTATCATTCTCTTTCTCCATCATTCTCTCTCTATCATTCTCTCTCTCTCTATCATTCTCTCTCTCTATCATTATCTCTCTCTATCATTATCTCTCTCTATCATTCTCTCTCTATCTTTCCCTCTCTCTATCATTTTCTCTCTATCATTCTCTCTTTCTATCATTCTCTCTCTATCATTCTCTCTGTCCATCATTCTCTCTCTCTATCATTCTCTGTCTATCATTATCTCTCTCTATCATTCTCTCACTATCATTCTCTCTCTCTATCATTTTCTCTCTATCATTCTCTCTGTCCATCATTCTCTCTCTATCATTCTCTCTCCCTCTATCATTATCTCTCTCCATCATTATCTCTGTCTATCATTCTCTCTCTATCATTCCCTCTCTCTATCATTTTCTCTCTATCATTCTCTCTTTCTATCATTCTCTCTCTATCATTCTCTCTGTCCATCATTCTCTCTCTCTATCATTCTCTGTCTATCATTCTCTCACTATCATTCTCTCTCTCTATCATTTTCTCTTTCTCTATCATTCTCTCTCTCTCTATCATTCTCTCTCTCTATCATTCTCTGTCTCTATCATTCTCTCTCTCTATCATTCTCTCTCTCTATCATTCTCTCTCACTATCATTCACTCTCTCTATCATTCTCTCTCCATCATTCTCTCTCCATCATTCTCTCTCTCTACCATTCTCTCCCTCTATCATTCTCTCTCTCTATCATTTTTTCTCTCCATCATTCTCTCTCTCCATCATTCTCTCTCTCTATCATTCTCTCTCTCCATCATTCTCTCTCTATCATTCTCTCTCTCCGTCATTCTCTCTCTCTATCATTCTCTCTCACTATCATTCTCTCTCTCTATCATTCTCTCTCACTATCATTCTCTCTCTCCATCATTCTCTCTCCATCATTCTCTCGCTATCATTCTCTCTCTCTCTATCATTCTCTCTCTATCATTCTCTCTCTCTCTATCATTCTCTGTCTCTATCATTATCTCTCTCTATCATTCTCGCTCTATCATTCCCTCTCTCTATCATTTTCTCGCTATCATTCTCTCTCTCTATCATTCTCTCTCTCCATCATTCTCTCTCTCCATCATTCTCTCTCTCCATCATTCTCTCTCTCCATCATTCTCTCTCTCTATCATTCTCACTCACTATCATTCTCTCTCTCCATCATTCTCTCTCTATCATTCTCTCTCTCTCTATCATTCTCTCTCTCTATCATTATCTCTCTCTATCATTATCTCTCTCTATCATTCTCTCTCTATCATTCCCTCTCTCTATCATTTTCTCTCTATCATTCTCTCTCTCCATCATTCTCTCTCTCCATCATTCTCTCTCTCCATCATTTTCTCTTTCTCTATCATTCTCTCTCTCTCTATCATTCTCTCTCTCTATCATTCTCTCTCTCCATCATTCTGTCTCTATCATTCTCTCTCTCCATCATTCTCTCTCTCTCTATCATTCTCTCTCACTATCATTCTCTCTTTCTATCATTCTCTCTCTCTATCATTCTCTCTCTCCATCATTCTCTCTCTCCATCATTCTCTCGCTATCATACTCTCTCTCTCCATCATTCTCTCTCTATCATTCTCTTTCTCTATCATTCTCTCTCTCTCTATCATTCTCTGTCTCTATCATTATCTCTCTCTATCATTCTCGCTCTATCATTCCCTCTCTCTATCATTCTCTCTTTCTATCATTCTCTCTCTCTATCATTCTCTCTCTCCATCATTCTCTCTCTATCATTCTCTCTCTCCATCATTCTCTCTCTCTATCATTCTCTCTCACTATCATTCTCTCTCTCTATCATTCTCTCTATCATTCTCTCTCACTATCATTCTCTCTCTCCATCATTCTCTCTCCATCATTCTCTCGCTATCATTCTCTCTCTCTCTATCATTCTCTCTCTATCATTCTCTTTCTCTATCATTCTCTCTCTCTCTCTATCATTCTCTGTCTCTATCATTCTCTCTATCATTCTCTCTCTCTATCATTATCTCTCTCCATCATTCTCTCTCCATCATTCTCTCGCTATCATTCTCTCTCTCTCTATCATTCTCTCTCTATCATTCTCTTTCTCTATCATTCTCTCTCTCTCTATCATTCTCTGTCTCTTCTCATTCTCTCTCTCTATCATTATCTCTCTCTATCATTCTCTCTCTATCATTCCGTCTCTCTATCATTCTCTCTTTCTATCATTCTCTCTCTATCATTCTCTCTTTCTATCATTTTCTCTCTATCATTCTCTCTGTCCATCATTCTCTCTCTCTATCATTCTGTGTCTATCATTCTCTCACTATCATTCTCTCTCTCTATCATTTTCTCTCTATCATTCTCTCTCTCCATCATTTTCGCTTTCTCTATCATTCTCTCTCTCTCTATCATTCTCTCTCTCTATCATTCTCTCTCTCCATCATTCTCTCTCTCTATCATTCTCTCTCTCCATCATTCTCTCTCTCTATCATTCTCTCTCACTATCATTCTCTCTCTCTATCATTCTCTCTCACTATCATTCTCTCTCTCCATCATTCTCTCTCTATCATTCTCTCTCTATCATTCTCTCTCTCTCTATCATTCTCTCTCTATCATTCTCTCTCTCTCTATCATTCTCTCTCTCTCTATCATTCTCTTTCTCTATCATTCTCTCTCTATCATTCTCTCTCTCCATCATTCTCTCTCTCTCTATCATTCTCTCTCTCCATCATTCTCTCTCTCCATCATTCTCTCTCCATCATTCTCTCGCTATCATTCTCTCTCTCTCTATCATTCTATCTCTATCATTCTCTCTCTCTCTATCATTCTCTGTCTCTATCATTATCTCTCTCTATCATTCTCGCTCCATCATTCCCTCTCTCTATCATTTTCTCTCTATCATTCTCTCTTTCTATCATTCTCTCTCTCTATCTTTCTCTCTCTCCATCATTCTCTCTCTCCATCATTCTCTCTCTCCATCATTCTCTCTCTCTATCATTCTCACTCACTATCATTCTCTCTCTCCTTCATTCTCTCTCTCTATCATTCTCACTCACTATCATTCTCTCTCTCCATCATTCTCTCTCTATCATTCTCTCTCTCTCTATCATTCTCTCTCTCTATCATTATCTCTCTCTATCATTATCTCTGTCTATCATTCTCTCTCTATCATTCTCTCTCTATCATTCCCTCTCTCTATCATTTTCTCTCTATCATTCTCTCTTCCTATCATTCTCTCTCTATCATTCTCTCTGTCCATCATTCTCTCTCTCTATCATTCTCTGTCTATCATTATCTCTCTCTATCATTCTCTCACTATCATTCTCTCGCTCTATCATTTTCTCTCTATCATTCTCTCTCTCCATCATTCTCTCTCTCCATCATTCTCTCTCTATCATTCTCTCTCTCCATCATTCTCTCTCTCTATCATTCTCTCTCACTATCATTCTCTCTCTCTATCATTCTCTCTATCATTCTCTCTCACTATCATTCTCTCTCTCCATCATTCTCTCTCCATCATTCTCTCGCTATCATACTCTCTCTCTCTATCATTCTCTCTCCATCATTCTCTTTCTCTATCATTCTCTCTCTCTCTATCATTCTCTGTCTCTATCATTCTCTCTCTCTATCATTCTCTCTCTCTATCATTATCTCTCTCTATCATTCTCTCTCTATCATTCCCTCTCTCTATCATTCTCTCTTTCTATCATTCTCTCTCTATCATTCTCTCTTTCTATCATTTTCTCTCTATCATTCTCTCTGTCCATCATTCTCTCTCTCCATCATTTTCTCTCTCCATCATTCTCTCTCTCTATCATTCTCACTCACTATCATTCTCTTTCTCCATCATTCTCTCTCTATCATTCTCTCTCTCTCTATCATTCTCTCTCTCTATCATTATCTCTCTCTATCATTATCTCTCTCTATCATTCTCTCTCTATCTTTCCCTCTCTCTATCATTTTCTCTCTATCATTCTCTCTTTCTATCATTCTCTCTCTATCATTCTCTCTGTCCATCATTCTCTCTCTCTATCATTCTCTGTCTATCATTATCTCTCTCTATCATTCTCTCACTATCATTCTCTCTCTCTATCATTTTCTCTCTATCATTCTCTCTGTCCATCATTCTCTCTCTATCATTCTCTCTCCCTCTATCATTATCTCTCTCCATCATTATCTCTGTCTATCATTCTCTCTCTATCATTCCCTCTCTCTATCATTTTCTCTCTATCATTCTCTCTTTCTATCATTCTCTCTCTATCATTCTCTCTGTCCATCATTCTCTCTCTCTATCATTCTCTGTCTATCATTCTCTCACTATCATTCTCTCTCTCTATCATTTTCTCTTTCTCTATCATTCTCTCTCTCTCTATCATTCTCTCTCTCTATCATTCTCTGTCTCTATCATTCTCTCTCTCTATCATTCTCTCTCTCTATCATTCTCTCTCACTATCATTCACTCTCTCTATCATTCTCTCTCCATCATTCTCTCTCCATCATTCTCTCTCTCTACCATTCTCTCCCTCTATCATTCTCTCTCTCTATCATTTTTTCTCTCCATCATTCTCTCTCTCCATCATTCTCTCTCTCTATCATTCTCTCTCTCCATCATTCTCTCTCTATCATTCTCTCTCTCCGTCATTCTCTCTCTCTATCATTCTCTCTCACTATCATTCTCTCTCTCTATCATTCTCTCTCACTATCATTCTCTCTCTCCATCATTCTCTCTCCATCATTCTCTCGCTATCATTCTCTCTCTCTCTATCATTCTCTCTCTATCATTCTCTCTCTCTCTATCATTCTCTGTCTCTATCATTATCTCTCTCTATCATTCTCGCTCTATCATTCCCTCTCTCTATCATTTTCTCGCTATCATTCTCTCTCTCTATCATTCTCTCTCTCCATCATTCTCTCTCTCCATCATTCTCTCTCTCCATCATTCTCTCTCTCCATCATTCTCTCTCTCTATCATTCTCACTCACTATCATTCTCTCTCTCCATCATTCTCTCTCTATCATTCTCTCTCTCTCTATCATTCTCTCTCTCTATCATTATCTCTCTCTATCATTATCTCTCTCTATCATTCTCTCTCTATCATTCCCTCTCTCTATCATTTTCTCTCTATCATTCTCTCTCTCCATCATTCTCTCTCTCCATCATTCTCTCTCTCCATCATTTTCTCTTTCTCTATCATTCTCTCTCTCTCTATCATTCTCTCTCTCTATCATTCTCTCTCTCCATCATTCTGTCTCTATCATTCTCTCTCTCCATCATTCTCTCTCTCTCTATCATTCTCTCTCACTATCATTCTCTCTTTCTATCATTCTCTCTCTCTATCATTCTCTCTCTCCATCATTCTCTCTCTCCATCATTCTCTCGCTATCATACTCTCTCTCTCCATCATTCTCTCTCTATCATTCTCTTTCTCTATCATTCTCTCTCTCTCTATCATTCTCTGTCTCTATCATTATCTCTCTCTATCATTCTCGCTCTATCATTCCCTCTCTCTATCATTCTCTCTTTCTATCATTCTCTCTCTCTATCATTCTCTCTCTCCATCATTCTCTCTCTATCATTCTCTCTCTCCATCATTCTCTCTCTCTATCATTCTCTCTCACTATCATTCTCTCTCTCTATCATTCTCTCTATCATTCTCTCTCACTATCATTCTCTCTCTCCATCATTCTCTCTCCATCATTCTCTCGCTATCATTCTCTCTCTCTCTATCATTCTCTCTCTATCATTCTCTTTCTCTATCATTCTCTCTCTCTCTCTATCATTCTCTGTCTCTATCATTCTCTCTATCATTCTCTCTCTCTATCATTATCTCTCTCCATCATTCTCTCTCCATCATTCTCTCGCTATCATTCTCTCTCTCTCTATCATTCTCTCTCTATCATTCTCTTTCTCTATCATTCTCTCTCTCTCTATCATTCTCTGTCTCTTCTCATTCTCTCTCTCTATCATTATCTCTCTCTATCATTCTCTCTCTATCATTCCGTCTCTCTATCATTCTCTCTTTCTATCATTCTCTCTCTATCATTCTCTCTTTCTATCATTTTCTCTCTATCATTCTCTCTGTCCATCATTCTCTCTCTCTATCATTCTGTGTCTATCATTCTCTCACTATCATTCTCTCTCTCTATCATTTTCTCTCTATCATTCTCTCTCTCCATCATTTTCGCTTTCTCTATCATTCTCTCTCTCTCTATCATTCTCTCTCTCTATCATTCTCTCTCTCCATCATTCTCTCTCTCTATCATTCTCTCTCTCCATCATTCTCTCTCTCTATCATTCTCTCTCACTATCATTCTCTCTCTCTATCATTCTCTCTCACTATCATTCTCTCTCTCCATCATTCTCTCTCTATCATTCTCTCTCTATCATTCTCTCTCTCTCTATCATTCTCTCTCTATCATTCTCTCTCTCTCTATCATTCTCTCTCTCTCTATCATTCTCTTTCTCTATCATTCTCTCTCTATCATTCTCTCTCTCCATCATTCTCTCTCTCTCTATCATTCTCTCTCTCCATCATTCTCTCTCTCCATCATTCTCTCTCCATCATTCTCTCGCTATCATTCTCTCTCTCTCTATCATTCTATCTCTATCATTCTCTCTCTCTCTATCATTCTCTGTCTCTATCATTATCTCTCTCTATCATTCTCGCTCCATCATTCCCTCTCTCTATCATTTTCTCTCTATCATTCTCTCTTTCTATCATTCTCTCTCTCTATCTTTCTCTCTCTCCATCATTCTCTCTCTCCATCATTCTCTCTCTCCATCATTCTCTCTCTCTATCATTCTCACTCACTATCATTCTCTCTCTCCTTCATTCTCTCTCTCTATCATTCTCACTCACTATCATTCTCTCTCTCCATCATTCTCTCTCTATCATTCTCTCTCTCTCTATCATTCTCTCTCTCTATCATTATCTCTCTCTATCATTATCTCTGTCTATCATTCTCTCTCTATCATTCTCTCTCTATCATTCCCTCTCTCTATCATTTTCTCTCTATCATTCTCTCTTCCTATCATTCTCTCTCTATCATTCTCTCTGTCCATCATTCTCTCTCTCTATCATTCTCTGTCTATCATTATCTCTCTCTATCATTCTCTCACTATCATTCTCTCGCTCTATCATTTTCTCTCTATCATTCTCTCTCTCCATCATTCTCTCTCTCCATCATTCTCTCTCTATCATTCTCTCTCTCCATCATTCTCTCTCTCTATCATTCTCTCTCACTATCATTCTCTCTCTCTATCATTCTCTCTATCATTCTCTCTCACTATCATTCTCTCTCTCCATCATTCTCTCTCCATCATTCTCTCGCTATCATACTCTCTCTCTCTATCATTCTCTCTCCATCATTCTCTTTCTCTATCATTCTCTCTCTCTCTATCATACTCTGTCTCTATTATTATCTCTCTCTATCATTCTCGCTCTATCATTCCCTCTCTCTATCATTCTCTCTTTCTATCATTCTCTCTCTATCATTCTCTCTCTCTATCATTCTCTCTCTCCATCATTCTCTCTCTATCATTCTCTCTCTCCATCATTCTCTCTCTCTATCATTCTCTCTCACTATCATTCTCTCTCTCCATCATTCTCTCTCCATCATTCTCTCGCTATCATTCTCTCTCTCTCTATCATTCTCTCTCTATCATTCTCTTTCTCTATCATTCTCTCTCTCTCTATCATTCTCTGTCTCTATCATTCTCTCTCTCTATCATTCTCTCTCTCTATCATTCTCTCTCTCTATCATTCTCTGTCTATCATTATCTCTCTCTATCATTCTCTCACTATCATTCTCTCTCTCTATCATTTTCTCTCTATCATTCTCTCTGTCCATCATTCTCTCTCTATCATTCTCTCTCCCTCTATCATTATCTCTCTCCATCATTATCTCTGTCTATCATTCTCTCTCTATCATTCCCTCTCTCTATCATTTTCTCTCTATCATTCTCTCTTTCTATCATTCTCTCTCTATCATTCTCTCTGTCCATCATTCTCTCTCTCTATCATTCTCTGTCTATCATTCTCTCACTATCATTCTCTCTCTCTATCATTTTCTCTTTCTCTATCATTCTCTCTCTCTCTATCATTCTCTCTCTCTATCATTCTCTGTCTCTATCATTCTCTCTCTCTATCATTCTCTCTCTCTATCATTCTCTCTCACTATCATTCACTCTCTCTATCATTCTCTCTCCATCATTCTCTCTCCATCATTCTCTCTCTCTACCATTCTCTCCCTCTATCATTCTCTCTCTCTATCATTTTTTCTCTCCATCATTCTCTCTCTCCATCATTCTCTCTCTCTATCATTCTCTCTCTCCATCATTCTCTCTCCATCATTCTCTCGCTATCATACTCTCTCTCTCTATCATTCTCTCTCCATCATTCTCTTTCTCTATCATTCTCTCTCTCTCTATCATACTCTGTCTCTATTATTATCTCTCTCTATCATTCTCGCTCTATCATTCCCTCTCTCTATCATTCTCTCTTTCTATCATTCTCTCTCTATCATTCTCTCTCTCTATCATTCTCTCTCTCCATCATTCTCTCTCTATCATTCTCTCTCTCCATCATTCTCTCTCTCTATCATTCTCTCTCACTATCATTCTCTCTCTCCATCATTCTCTCTCCATCATTCTCTCGCTATCATTCTCTCTCTCTCCATCATTCTCTCTCTATCATTCTCTTTCTCTATCATTCTCTCTCTCTCTATCATTCTCTGTCTCTATCATTATCTCTCTCTATCATTCTCGCTCTATCATTCCCTCTCTCTATCATTCTCTCTTTCTATCATTCTCTCTCTCTATCATTCTCTCTCTCCATCATTCTCTCTCTATCATTCTCTCTCTCCATCATTCTCTCTCTCTATCATTCTCTCTCACTATCATTCTCTCTCTCTATCATTCTCTCTATCATTCTCTCTCACTATCATTCTCTCTCTCCATCATTCTCTCTCCATCATTCTCTCGCTATCATTCTCTCTCTCTCTATCATTCTCTCTCTATCATTCTCTTTCTCTATCATTCTCTCTCTCTCTCTATCATTCTCTGTCTCTATCATTCTCTCTATCATTCTCTCTCTCTATCATTATCTCTCTCCATCATTCTCTCTCCATCATTCTCTCGCTATCATTCTCTCTCTCTCTATCATTCTCTCTCTATCATTCTCTTTCTCTATCATTCTCTCTCTCTCTATCATTCTCTGTCTCTTCTCATTCTCTCTCTCTATCATTATCTCTCTCTATCATTCTCTCTCTATCATTCCGTCTCTCTATCATTCTCTCTTTCTATCATTCTCTCTCTATCATTCTCTCTTTCTATCATTTTCTCTCTATCATTCTCTCTGTCCATCATTCTCTCTCTCTATCATTCTGTGTCTATCATTCTCTCACTATCATTCTCTCTCTCTATCATTTTCTCTCTATCATTCTCTCTCTCCATCATTTTCGCTTTCTCTATCATTCTCTCTCTCTCTATCATTCTCTCTCTCTATCATTCTCTCTCTCCATCATTCTCTCTCTCTATCATTCTCTCTCTCCATCATTCTCTCTCTCTATCATTCTCTCTCACTATCATTCTCTCTCTCTATCATTCTCTCTCACTATCATTCTCTCTCTCCATCATTCTCTCTCTATCATTCTCTCTCTATCATTCTCTCTCTCTCTATCATTCTCTCTCTATCATTCTCTCTCTCTCTATCATTCTCTCTCTCTCTATCATTCTCTTTCTCTATCATTCTCTCTCTATCATTCTCTCTCTCCATCATTCTCTCTCTCTCTATCATTCTCTCTCTCCATCATTCTCTCTCTCCATCATTCTCTCTCCATCATTCTCTCGCTATCATTCTCTCTCTCTCTATCATTCTATCTCTATCATTCTCTCTCTCTCTATCATTCTCTGTCTCTATCATTATCTCTCTCTATCATTCTCGCTCCATCATTCCCTCTCTCTATCATTTTCTCTCTATCATTCTCTCTTTCTATCATTCTCTCTCTCTATCTTTCTCTCTCTCCATCATTCTCTCTCTCCATCATTCTCTCTCTCCATCATTCTCTCTCTCTATCATTCTCACTCACTATCATTCTCTCTCTCCTTCATTCTCTCTCTCTATCATTCTCACTCACTATCATTCTCTCTCTCCATCATTCTCTCTCTATCATTCTCTCTCTCTCTATCATTCTCTCTCTCTATCATTATCTCTCTCTATCATTATCTCTGTCTATCATTCTCTCTCTATCATTCTCTCTCTATCATTCCCTCTCTCTATCATTTTCTCTCTATCATTCTCTCTTCCTATCATTCTCTCTCTATCATTCTCTCTGTCCATCATTCTCTCTCTCTATCATTCTCTGTCTATCATTATCTCTCTCTATCATTCTCTCACTATCATTCTCTCGCTCTATCATTTTCTCTCTATCATTCTCTCTCTCCATCATTCTCTCTCTCCATCATTCTCTCTCTATCATTCTCTCTCTCCATCATTCTCTCTCTCTATCATTCTCTCTCACTATCATTCTCTCTCTCTATCATTCTCTCTATCATTCTCTCTCACTATCATTCTCTCTCTCCATCATTCTCTCTCCATCATTCTCTCGCTATCATACTCTCTCTCTCTATCATTCTCTCTCCATCATTCTCTTTCTCTATCATTCTCTCTCTCTCTATCATTCTCTGTCTCTATCATTCTCTCTCTCTATCATTCTCTCTCTCTATCATTATCTCTCTCTATCATTCTCTCTCTATCATTCCCTCTCTCTATCATTCTCTCTTTCTATCATTCTCTCTCTATCATTCTCTCTTTCTATCATTTTCTCTCTATCATTCTCTCTGTCCATCATTCTCTCTCTCCATCATTTTCTCTCTCCATCATTCTCTCTCTCTATCATTCTCACTCACTATCATTCTCTTTCTCCATCATTCTCTCTCTATCATTCTCTCTCTCTCTATCATTCTCTCTCTCTATCATTATCTCTCTCTATCATTATCTCTCTCTATCATTCTCTCTCTATCTTTCCCTCTCTCTATCATTTTCTCTCTATCATTCTCTCTTTCTATCATTCTCTCTCTATCATTCTCTCTGTCCATCATTCTCTCTCTCTATCATTCTCTGTCTATCATTATCTCTCTCTATCATTCTCTCACTATCATTCTCTCTCTCTATCATTTTCTCTCTATCATTCTCTCTGTCCATCATTCTCTCTCTATCATTCTCTCTCCCTCTATCATTATCTCTCTCCATCATTATCTCTGTCTATCATTCTCTCTCTATCATTCCCTCTCTCTATCATTTTCTCTCTATCATTCTCTCTTTCTATCATTCTCTCTCTATCATTCTCTCTGTCCATCATTCTCTCTCTCTATCATTCTCTGTCTATCATTCTCTCACTATCATTCTCTCTCTCTATCATTTTCTCTTTCTCTATCATTCTCTCTCTCTCTATCATTCTCTCTCTCTATCATTCTCTGTCTCTATCATTCTCTCTCTCTATCATTCTCTCTCTCTATCATTCTCTCTCACTATCATTCACTCTCTCTATCATTCTCTCTCCATCATTCTCTCTCCATCATTCTCTCTCTCTACCATTCTCTCCCTCTATCATTCTCTCTCTCTATCATTTTTTCTCTCCATCATTCTCTCTCTCCATCATTCTCTCTCTCTATCATTCTCTCTCTCCATCATTCTCTCTCTATCATTCTCTCTCTCCGTCATTCTCTCTCTCTATCATTCTCTCTCACTATCATTCTCTCTCTCTATCATTCTCTCTCACTATCATTCTCTCTCTCCATCATTCTCTCTCCATCATTCTCTCGCTATCATTCTCTCTCTCTCTATCATTCTCTCTCTATCATTCTCTCTCTCTCTATCATTCTCTGTCTCTATCATTATCTCTCTCTATCATTCTCGCTCTATCATTCCCTCTCTCTATCATTTTCTCGCTATCATTCTCTCTCTCTATCATTCTCTCTCTCCATCATTCTCTCTCTCCATCATTCTCTCTCTCCATCATTCTCTCTCTCCATCATTCTCTCTCTCTATCATTCTCACTCACTATCATTCTCTCTCTCCATCATTCTCTCTCTATCATTCTCTCTCTCTCTATCATTCTCTCTCTCTATCATTATCTCTCTCTATCATTATCTCTCTCTATCATTCTCTCTCTATCATTCCCTCTCTCTATCATTTTCTCTCTATCATTCTCTCTCTCCATCATTCTCTCTCTCCATCATTCTCTCTCTCCATCATTTTCTCTTTCTCTATCATTCTCTCTCTCTCTATCATTCTCTCTCTCTATCATTCTCTCTCTCCATCATTCTGTCTCTATCATTCTCTCTCTCCATCATTCTCTCTCTCTCTATCATTCTCTCTCACTATCATTCTCTCTTTCTATCATTCTCTCTCTCTATCATTCTCTCTCTCCATCATTCTCTCTCTCCATCATTCTCTCGCTATCATACTCTCTCTCTCCATCATTCTCTCTCTATCATTCTCTTTCTCTATCATTCTCTCTCTCTCTATCATTCTCTGTCTCTATCATTATCTCTCTCTATCATTCTCGCTCTATCATTCCCTCTCTCTATCATTCTCTCTTTCTATCATTCTCTCTCTCTATCATTCTCTCTCTCCATCATTCTCTCTCTATCATTCTCTCTCTCCATCATTCTCTCTCTCTATCATTCTCTCTCACTATCATTCTCTCTCTCTATCATTCTCTCTATCATTCTCTCTCACTATCATTCTCTCTCTCCATCATTCTCTCTCCATCATTCTCTCGCTATCATTCTCTCTCTCTCTATCATTCTCTCTCTATCATTCTCTTTCTCTATCATTCTCTCTCTCTCTCTATCATTCTCTGTCTCTATCATTCTCTCTATCATTCTCTCTCTCTATCATTATCTCTCTCCATCATTCTCTCTCCATCATTCTCTCGCTATCATTCTCTCTCTCTCTATCATTCTCTCTCTATCATTCTCTTTCTCTATCATTCTCTCTCTCTCTATCATTCTCTGTCTCTTCTCATTCTCTCTCTCTATCATTATCTCTCTCTATCATTCTCTCTCTATCATTCCGTCTCTCTATCATTCTCTCTTTCTATCATTCTCTCTCTATCATTCTCTCTTTCTATCATTTTCTCTCTATCATTCTCTCTGTCCATCATTCTCTCTCTCTATCATTCTGTGTCTATCATTCTCTCACTATCATTCTCTCTCTCTATCATTTTCTCTCTATCATTCTCTCTCTCCATCATTTTCGCTTTCTCTATCATTCTCTCTCTCTCTATCATTCTCTCTCTCTATCATTCTCTCTCTCCATCATTCTCTCTCTCTATCATTCTCTCTCTCCATCATTCTCTCTCTCTATCATTCTCTCTCACTATCATTCTCTCTCTCTATCATTCTCTCTCACTATCATTCTCTCTCTCCATCATTCTCTCTCTATCATTCTCTCTCTATCATTCTCTCTCTCTCTATCATTCTCTCTCTATCATTCTCTCTCTCTCTATCATTCTCTCTCTCTCTATCATTCTCTTTCTCTATCATTCTCTCTCTATCATTCTCTCTCTCCATCATTCTCTCTCTCTCTATCATTCTCTCTCTCCATCATTCTCTCTCTCCATCATTCTCTCTCCATCATTCTCTCGCTATCATTCTCTCTCTCTCTATCATTCTATCTCTATCATTCTCTCTCTCTCTATCATTCTCTGTCTCTATCATTATCTCTCTCTATCATTCTCGCTCCATCATTCCCTCTCTCTATCATTTTCTCTCTATCATTCTCTCTTTCTATCATTCTCTCTCTCTATCTTTCTCTCTCTCCATCATTCTCTCTCTCCATCATTCTCTCTCTCCATCATTCTCTCTCTCTATCATTCTCACTCACTATCATTCTCTCTCTCCTTCATTCTCTCTCTCTATCATTCTCACTCACTATCATTCTCTCTCTCCATCATTCTCTCTCTATCATTCTCTCTCTCTCTATCATTCTCTCTCTCTATCATTATCTCTCTCTATCATTATCTCTGTCTATCATTCTCTCTCTATCATTCTCTCTCTATCATTCCCTCTCTCTATCATTTTCTCTCTATCATTCTCTCTTCCTATCATTCTCTCTCTATCATTCTCTCTGTCCATCATTCTCTCTCTCTATCATTCTCTGTCTATCATTATCTCTCTCTATCATTCTCTCACTATCATTCTCTCGCTCTATCATTTTCTCTCTATCATTCTCTCTCTCCATCATTCTCTCTCTCCATCATTCTCTCTCTATCATTCTCTCTCTCCATCATTCTCTCTCTCTATCATTCTCTCTCACTATCATTCTCTCTCTCTATCATTCTCTCTATCATTCTCTCTCACTATCATTCTCTCTCTCCATCATTCTCTCTCCATCATTCTCTCGCTATCATACTCTCTCTCTCTATCATTCTCTCTCCATCATTCTCTTTCTCTATCATTCTCTCTCTCTCTATCATACTCTGTCTCTATTATTATCTCTCTCTATCATTCTCGCTCTATCATTCCCTCTCTCTATCATTCTCTCTTTCTATCATTCTCTCTCTATCATTCTCTCTCTCTATCATTCTCTCTCTCCATCATTCTCTCTCTATCATTCTCTCTCTCCATCATTCTCTCTCTCTATCATTCTCTCTCACTATCATTCTCTCTCTCCATCATTCTCTCTCCATCATTCTCTCGCTATCATTCTCTCTCTCTCTATCATTCTCTCTCTATCATTCTCTTTCTCTATCATTCTCTCTCTCTCTATCATTCTCTGTCTCTATCATTCTCTCTCTCTATCATTCTCTCTCTCTATCATTCTCTCTCTCTATCATTCTCTGTCTATCATTATCTCTCTCTATCATTCTCTCACTATCATTCTCTCTCTCTATCATTTTCTCTCTATCATTCTCTCTGTCCATCATTCTCTCTCTATCATTCTCTCTCCCTCTATCATTATCTCTCTCCATCATTATCTCTGTCTATCATTCTCTCTCTATCATTCCCTCTCTCTATCATTTTCTCTCTATCATTCTCTCTTTCTATCATTCTCTCTCTATCATTCTCTCTGTCCATCATTCTCTCTCTCTATCATTCTCTGTCTATCATTCTCTCACTATCATTCTCTCTCTCTATCATTTTCTCTTTCTCTATCATTCTCTCTCTCTCTATCATTCTCTCTCTCTATCATTCTCTGTCTCTATCATTCTCTCTCTCTATCATTCTCTCTCTCTATCATTCTCTCTCACTATCATTCACTCTCTCTATCATTCTCTCTCCATCATTCTCTCTCCATCATTCTCTCTCTCTACCATTCTCTCCCTCTATCATTCTCTCTCTCTATCATTTTTTCTCTCCATCATTCTCTCTCTCCATCATTCTCTCTCTCTATCATTCTCTCTCTCCATCATTCTCTCTCCATCATTCTCTCGCTATCATACTCTCTCTCTCTATCATTCTCTCTCCATCATTCTCTTTCTCTATCATTCTCTCTCTCTCTATCATACTCTGTCTCTATTATTATCTCTCTCTATCATTCTCGCTCTATCATTCCCTCTCTCTATCATTCTCTCTTTCTATCATTCTCTCTCTATCATTCTCTCTCTCTATCATTCTCTCTCTCCATCATTCTCTCTCTATCATTCTCTCTCTCCATCATTCTCTCTCTCTATCATTCTCTCTCACTATCATTCTCTCTCTCCATCATTCTCTCTCCATCATTCTCTCGCTATCATTCTCTCTCTCTCTATCATTCTCTCTCTATCATTCTCTTTCTCTATCATTCTCTCTCTCTCTATCATTCTCTGTCTCTATCATTCTCTCTCTCTATCATTCTCTCTCTCTATCATTATCTCTCTCTATCATTCTCTCTCTATCATTCCCTCTCTCTATCATTCTCTCTTTCTATCATTCTCTCTCTATCATTCTCTCTTTCTATCATTTTCTCTCTATCATTCTCTCTGTCCATCATTCTCTCTCTCCATCATTTTCTCTCTCCATCATTCTCTCTCTCTATCATTCTCACTCACTATCATTCTCTTTCTCCATCATTCTCTCTCTATCATTCTCTCTCTCTCTATCATTCTCTCTCTCTATCATTATCTCTCTCTATCATTATCTCTCTCTATCATTCTCTCTCTATCTTTCCCTCTCTCTATCATTTTCTCTCTATCATTCTCTCTTTCTATCATTCTCTCTCTATCATTCTCTCTGTCCATCATTCTCTCTCTCTATCATTCTCTGTCTATCATTATCTCTCTCTATCATTCTCTCACTATCATTCTCTCTCTCTATCATTTTCTCTCTATCATTCTCTCTGTCCATCATTCTCTCTCTATCATTCTCTCTCCCTCTATCATTATCTCTCTCCATCATTATCTCTGTCTATCATTCTCTCTCTATCATTCCCTCTCTCTATCATTTTCTCTCTATCATTCTCTCTTTCTATCATTCTCTCTCTATCATTCTCTCTGTCCATCATTCTCTCTCTCTATCATTCTCTGTCTATCATTCTCTCACTATCATTCTCTCTCTCTATCATTTTCTCTTTCTCTATCATTCTCTCTCTCTCTATCATTCTCTCTCTCTATCATTCTCTGTCTCTATCATTCTCTCTCTCTATCATTCTCTCTCTCTATCATTCTCTCTCACTATCATTCACTCTCTCTATCATTCTCTCTCCATCATTCTCTCTCCATCATTCTCTCTCTCTACCATTCTCTCCCTCTATCATTCTCTCTCTCTATCATTTTTTCTCTCCATCATTCTCTCTCTCCATCATTCTCTCTCTCTATCATTCTCTCTCTCCATCATTCTCTCTCTATCATTCTCTCTCTCCGTCATTCTCTCTCTCTATCATTCTCTCTCACTATCATTCTCTCTCTCTATCATTCTCTCTCACTATCATTCTCTCTCTCCATCATTCTCTCTCCATCATTCTCTCGCTATCATTCTCTCTCTCTCTATCATTCTCTCTCTATCATTCTCTCTCTCTCTATCATTCTCTGTCTCTATCATTATCTCTCTCTATCATTCTCGCTCTATCATTCCCTCTCTCTATCATTTTCTCGCTATCATTCTCTCTCTCTATCATTCTCTCTCTCCATCATTCTCTCTCTCCATCATTCTCTCTCTCCATCATTCTCTCTCTCCATCATTCTCTCTCTCTATCATTCTCACTCACTATCATTCTCTCTCTCCATCATTCTCTCTCTATCATTCTCTCTCTCTCTATCATTCTCTCTCTCTATCATTATCTCTCTCTATCATTATCTCTCTCTATCATTCTCTCTCTATCATTCCCTCTCTCTATCATTTTCTCTCTATCATTCTCTCTCTCCATCATTCTCTCTCTCCATCATTCTCTCTCTCCATCATTTTCTCTTTCTCTATCATTCTCTCTCTCTCTATCATTCTCTCTCTCTATCATTCTCTCTCTCCATCATTCTGTCTCTATCATTCTCTCTCTCCATCATTCTCTCTCTCTCTATCATTCTCTCTCACTATCATTCTCTCTTTCTATCATTCTCTCTCTCTATCATTCTCTCTCTCCATCATTCTCTCTCTCCATCATTCTCTCGCTATCATACTCTCTCTCTCCATCATTCTCTCTCTATCATTCTCTTTCTCTATCATTCTCTCTCTCTCTATCATTCTCTGTCTCTATCATTCTCGCTCTATCATTCCCTCTCTCTATTATTTTCTCTCTATCATTCTCTCTTTCTATCATTCTCTCTCTCTATCATTCTCTCTCTCCATCATTCTCTCTCTCCATCATTCTCTCGCTATCATACTCTCTCTCTCCATCATTCTCTCTCTATCATTCTCTTTCTCTATCATTCTCTCTCTCTCTATCATTCTCTGTCTCTATCATTATCTCTCTCTATCATTCTCGCTCTATCATTCCCTCTCTCTATCATTCTCTCTTTCTATCATTCTCTCTCTCTATCATTCTCTCTCTCCATCATTCTCTCTCTATCATTCTCTCTCTCCATCATTCTCTCTCTCTATCATTCTCTCTCACTATCATTCTCTCTCTCTATCATTCTCTCTATCATTCTCTCTCACTATCATTCTCTCTCTCCATCATTCTCTCTCCATCATTCTCTCGCTATCATTCTTTCTCTCTCTATCATTCTCTCTCTATCATTCTCTTTCTCTATCATTCTGTCTCTCTCTCTATCATTCTCTGTCTCTATCATTCTCTCTATCATTCTCTCTCTCTATCATTATCTCTCTCCATCATTCTCTCTCCATCATTCTCTCGCTATCATTCTCTCTCTCTCTATCATTCTCTCTCTATCATTCTCTTTCTCTATCATTCTCTCTCTCTCTATCATTCTCTGTCTCTTCTCATTCTCTGTCTCTATCATTATCTCTCTCTATCATTCTCGCTCTATCATTCCCTCTCTCTATTATTTTCTCTCTATCATTCCCTCTCTCTATCATTTTCTCTCTATCATTCTCTCTTTCTATCATTCTCTCTCTATCATTCTCTCTGTCCATCATTCTCTCTCTCTATCATTCTCTGTCTATCATTCTCTCACTATCATTCTCTCTCTCTATCATTTTCTCTTTCTCTATCATTCTCTCTCTCTCTATCATTCTCTCTCTCTATCATTCTCTGTCTCTATCATTCTCTCTCTCTATCATTCTCTCTCTCTATCATTCTCTCTCACTATCATTCACTCTCTCTATCATTCTCTCTCCATCATTCTCTCTCCATCATTCTCTCTCCATCATTCTCTCTCTCTACCATTCTCTCCCTCTATCATTCTCTCTCTCTATCATTTTTTCTCTCCATCATTCTCTCTCTCCATCATTCTCTCTCTCTATCATTCTCTCTCTCCATCATTCTCTCTCTATCATTCTCTCTCTCCATCATTCTCTCTCTCTATCATTCTCTCTCACTATCATTCTCTCTCTCTATCATTCTCTCTCACTATCATTCTCTCTCTCCATCATTCTCTCTCCATCATTCTCTCGCTATCATTCTCTCTCTCTCTATCATTCTCTCTCTATTATTCTCTCTCTCTCTATCATTCTCTGTCTCTATCATTATCTCTCTCTATCATTCTCGCTCTATCATTCCCTCTCTCTATCATTTTCTCGCTATCATTCTCTCTCTCTATCATTCTCTCTCTCCATCATTCTCTCTCTCCATCATTCTCTCTCTCCATCATTCTCTCTCTCCATCATTCTCTCTCTCCATCATTCTCTCTCTCTATCATTCTCACTCACTATCATTCTCTCTCTCCATCATTCTCTCTCTATCATTCTCTCTCTCTCTATCATTCTCTCTCTCTATCATTATCTCTCTCTATCATTATCTCTCTCTATCATTCTCTCTCTATCATTCCCTCTCTCTATCATTTTCTCTCTATCATTCTCTCTCTCCATCATTCTCTCTCTCCATCATTTTCTCTTTCTCTATCATTCTCTCTCTCTCTATCATTCTCTCTCTCTATCATTCTCTCTCTCCATCATTCTCTCTCTATCATTCTCTCTCTCCATCATTCTCTCTCTCTCTATCATTCTCTCTCACTATCATTCTCTCTCTCTATCATTCTCTCTCACTATCATTCTCTCTCTCCATCATTCTCTCTCCATCATTCTCTCGCTATCATTCTCTCTCTCTCTATCATTCTCTTTCCCTATCATTCTCTCTCTCTCTATCATTCTCTGTCTCTATCATTATCTCTCTCTATCATTCTCGCTCTATCATTCCCTCTCTCTATTATTTTCTCTCTATCATTCTCTCTTTCTATCATTCTCTCTCTCTATCATTCTCTCTCTCCATCATTCTCTCTCTCCATCATTCTCTCGCTATCATACTCTCTCTCTCCATCATTCTCTCTCTATCATTCTCTTTCTCTATCATTCTCTCTCTCTCTATCATTCTCTGTCTCTATCATTATCTCTCTCTATCATTCTCGCTCTATCATTCCCTCTCTCTATCATTCTCTCTTTCTATCATTCTCTCTCTCTATCATTCTCTCTCTCCATCATTCTCTCTCTATCATTCTCTCTCTCCATCATTCTCTCTCTCTATCATTCTCTCTCACTATCATTCTCTCTCTCTATCATTCTCTCTATCATTCTCTCTCACTATCATTCTCTCTCTCCATCATTCTCTCTCCATCATTCTCTCGCTATCATTCTCTCTCTCTCTATCATTCTCTCTCTATCATTCTCTTTCTCTATCATTCTCTCTCTCTCTCTATCATTCTCTGTCTCTATCATTCTCTCTATCATTCTCTCTCTCTATCATTATCTCTCTCCATCATTCTCTCTCCATCATTCTCTCGCTATCATTCTCTCTCTCTCTATCATTCTCTCTCTATCATTCTCTTTCTCTATCATTCTCTCTCTCTCTATCATTCTCTGTCTCTTCTCATTCTCTGTCTCTATCATTATCTCTCTCTATCATTCTCGCTCTATCATTCCCTCTCTCTATTATTTTCTCTCTATCATTCCCTCTCTCTATCATTTTCTCTCTATCATTCTCTCTTTCTATCATTCTCTCTCTATCATTCTCTCTGTCCATCATTCTCTCTCTCTATCATTCTCTGTCTATCATTCTCTCACTATCATTCTCTCTCTCTATCATTTTCTCTTTCTCTATCATTCTCTCTCTCTCTATCATTCTCTCTCTCTATCATTCTCTGTCTCTATCATTCTCTCTCTCTATCATTCTCTCTCTCTATCATTCTCTCTCACTATCATTCACTCTCTCTATCATTCTCTCTCCATCATTCTCTCTCCATCATTCTCTCTCCATCATTCTCTCTCTCTACCATTCTCTCCCTCTATCATTCTCTCTCTCTATCATTTTTTCTCTCCATCATTCTCTCTCTCCATCATTCTCTCTCTCTATCATTCTCTCTCTCCATCATTCTCTCTCTATCATTCTCTCTCTCCATCATTCTCTCTCTCTATCATTCTCTCTCACTATCATTCTCTCTCTCTATCATTCTCTCTCACTATCATTCTCTCTCTCCATCATTCTCTCTCCATCATTCTCTCGCTATCATTCTCTCTCTCTCTATCATTCTCTCTCTATTATTCTCTCTCTCTCTATCATTCTCTGTCTCTATCATTATCTCTCTCTATCATTCTCGCTCTATCATTCCCTCTCTCTATCATTTTCTCGCTATCATTCTCTCTCTCCATCATTCTCTCTCTCCATCATTCTCTCTCTCCATCATTCTCTCTCTCCATCATTCTCTCTCTCCATCATTCTCTCTCTCTATCATTCTCACTCACTATCATTCTCTCTCTCCATCATTCTCGCTCTATCATTCTCTCTCTCTCTATCATTCTCTCTCTCTATCATTATCTCTCTCTATCATTATCTCTCTCTATCATTCTCTCTCTATCATTCCCTCTCTCTATCATTTTCTCTCTATCATTCTCTCTCTCCATCATTCTCTCTCTCCATCATTCTCTCTCTCCATCATTTTCTCTTTCTCTATCATTCTCTCTCTCTCTATCATTCTCTCTCTCTATCATTCTCTCTCTCCATCATTCTCTCTCTATCATTCTCTCTCTCCATCATTCTCTCTCTCTCTATCATTCTCTCTCACTATCATTCTCTCTCTCTATCATTCTCTCTCACTATCATTCTCTCTCTCCATCATTCTCTCTCCATCATTCTCTCGCTATCATTCTCTCTCTCTCTATCATTCTCTTTCCCTATCATTCTCTCTCTCTCTATCATTCTCTGTCTCTATCATTATCTCTCTCTATCATTCTCGCTCTATCATTCCCTCTCTCTATTATTTTCTCTCTATCATTCTCTCTTTCTATCATTCTCTCTCTCTATCATTCTCTCTCTCCATCATTCTCTCTCTCCATCATTCTCTCGCTATCATACTCTCTCTCTCCATCATTCTCTCTCTATCATTCTCTTTCTCTATCATTCTCTCTCTCTCTATCATTCTCTGTCTCTATCATTATCTCTCTCTATCATTCTCGCTCTATCATTCCCTCTCTCTATCATTCTCTCTTTCTATCATTCTCTCTCTCTATCATTCTCTCTCTCCATCATTCTCTCTCTATCATTCTCTCTCTCCATCATTCTCTCTCTCTATCATTCTCTCTCACTATCATTCTCTCTCTCTATCATTCTCTCTATCATTCTCTCTCACTATCATTCTCTCTCTCCATCATTCTCTCTCCATCATTCTCTCGCTATCATTCTCTCTCTCTCTATCATTCTCTCTCTATCATTCTCTTTCTCTATCATTCTCTCTCTCTCTCTATCATTCTCTGTCTCTATCATTCTCTCTATCATTCTCTCTCTCTATCATTATCTCTCTCCATCATTCTCTCTCCATCATTCTCTCGCTATCATTCTCTCTCTCTCTATCATTCTCTCTCTATCATTCTCTTTCTCTATCATTCTCTCTCTCTCTATCATTCTCTGTCTCTTCTCATTCTCTGTCTCTATCATTATCTCTCTCTATCATTCTCGCTCTATCATTCCCTCTCTCTATTATTTTCTCTCTATCATTCCCTCTCTCTATCATTTTCTCTCTATCATTCTCTCTTTCTATCATTCTCTCTCTATCATTCTCTCTGTCCATCATTCTCTCTCTCTATCATTCTCTGTCTATCATTCTCTCACTATCATTCTCTCTCTCTATCATTTTCTCTTTCTCTATCATTCTCTCTCTCTCTATCATTCTCTCTCTCTATCATTCTCTGTCTCTATCATTCTCTCTCTCTCTATCATTCTCTCTCTCTATCATTCTCTCTCACTATCATTCACTCTCTCTATCATTCTCTCTCCATCATTCTCTCTCCATCATTCTCTCTCCATCATTCTCTCTCTCTACCATTCTCTCCCTCTATCATTCTCTCTCTCTATCATTTTTTCTCTCCATCATTCTCTCTCTCCATCATTCTCTCTCTCTATCATTCTCTCTCTCCATCATTCTCTCTCTATCATTCTCTCTCTCCATCATTCTCTCTCTCTATCATTCTCTCTCACTATCATTCTCTCTCTCTATCATTCTCTCTCACTATCATTCTCTCTCTCCATCATTCTCTCTCCATCATTCTCTCGCTATCATTCTCTCTCTCTCTATCATTCTCTCTCTATTATTCTCTCTCTCTCTATCATTCTCTGTCTCTATCATTATCTCTCTCTATCATTCTCGCTCTATCATTCCCTCTCTCTATCATTTTCTCGCTATCATTCTCTCTCTCTATCATTCTCTCTCTCCATCATTCTCTCTCTCCATCATTCTCTCTCTCCATCATTCTCTCTCTCCATCATTCTCTCTCTCCATCATTCTCTCTCTCTATCATTCTCACTCACTATCATTCTCTCTCTCCATCATTCTCTCTCTATCATTCTCTCTCTCTCTATCATTCTCTCTCTCTATCATTATCTCTCTCTATCATTATCTCTCTCTATCATTCTCTCTCTATCATTCCCTCTCTCTATCATTTTCTCTCTATCATTCTCTCTCTCCATCATTCTCTCTCTCCATCATTCTCTCTCTCCATCATTTTCTCTTTCTCTATCATTCTCTCTCTCTCTATCATTCTCTCTCTCTATCATTCTCTCTCTCCATCATTCTCTCTCTATCATTCTCTCTCTCCATCATTCTCTCTCTCTCTATCATTCTCTCTCACTATCATTCTCTCTCTCTATCATTCTCTCTCACTATCATTCTCTCTCTATATCATTCTCTCTCTCCATCATTCTCTCTCTATCATTCTCTCTCTCCATCATTCTCTCTCTCTATCATTCTCTCTCACTATCATTCTCTCTCTCTATCATTCTCTCTCACTATCATTCTCTCTCTCCATCATTCTCTCTCCATCATTCTCTCGCTATCATTCTCTCTCTCTCTATCATTCTCTCTCTATTATTCTCTCTCTCTCTATCATTCTCTGTCTCTATCATTATCTCTCTCTATCATTCTCGCTCTATCATTCCCTCTCTCTATCATTTTCTCGCTATCATTCTCTCTCTCTATCATTCTCTCTCTCCATCATTCTCTCTCTCCATCATTCTCGCTCTATCATTCCCTCTCTCTATCATTCTCTCTTTCTATCATTCTCTCTCTCTATCATTCTCTCTCTCCATCATTCTCTCTCTATCATTCTCTCTCTCCATCATTCTCTCTCTCTATCATTCTCTCTCACTATCATTCTCTCTCTCTATCATTCTCTCTATCATTCTCTCTCACTATCATTCTCTCTCTCCATCATTCTCTCTCCATCATTCTCTCGCTATCATTCTCTCTCTCTCTATCATTCTCTCTCTATCATTCTCTTTCTCTATCATTCTGTCTCTCTCTCTATCATTCTCTGTCTCTATCATTCTCTCTATCATTCTCTCTCTCCATCATTATCTCTCTCCATCATTCTCTCTCCATCATTCTCTCGCTATCATTCTCTCTCTCTCTATCATTCTCTCTCTATCATTCTCTTTCTCTATCATTCTCTCTCTCTCTATCATTCTCTGTCTCTTCTCATTCTCTGTCTCTATCATTATCTCTCTCTATCATTCTCGCTCTATCATTCCCTCTCTCTATTATTTTCTCTCTATCATTCCCTCTCTCTATCATTTTCTCTCTATCATTCTCTCTTTCTATCATTCTCTCTCTATCATTCTCTCTGTCCATCATTCTCTCTCTCTATCATTCTCTGTCTATCATTCTCTCACTATCATTCTCTCTCTCTATCATTTTCTCTTTCTCTATCATTCTCTCTCTCTCTATCATTCTCTCTCTCTATCATTCTCTGTCTCTATCATTCTCTCTCTCTATCATTCTCTCTCTCTATCATTCTCTCTCACTATCATTCACTCTCTCTATCATTCTCTCTCCATCATTCTCTCTCCATCATTCTCTCTCCATCATTCTCTCTCTCTACCATTCTCTCCCTCTATCATTCTCTCTCTCTATCATTTTTTCTCTCCATCATTCTCTCTCTCCATCATTCTCTCTCTCTATCATTCTCTCTCTCCATCATTCTCTCTCTATCATTCTCTCTCTCCATCATTCTCTCTCTCTATCATTCTCTCTCACTATCATTCTCTCTCTCTATCATTCTCTCTCACTATCATTCTCTCTCTCCATCATTCTCTCTCCATCATTCTCTCGCTATCATTCTCTCTCTCTCTATCATTCTCTCTCTATTATTCTCTCTCTCTCTATCATTCTCTGTCTCTATCATTATCTCCCTCTATCATTCTCGCTCTATCATTCCCTCTCTCTATCATTTTCTCGCTATCATTCTCTCTCTCTATCATTCTCTCTCTCCATCATTCTCTCTCTCCATCATTCTCTCTCTCCATCATTCTCTCTCTCCATCATTCTCTCTCTCCATCATTCTCTCTCTCTATCATTCTCACTCACTATCATTCTCTCTCTCCATCATTCTCTCTCTATCATTCTCTCTCTCTCTATCATTCTCTCTCTCTATCATTATCTCTCTCTATCATTATCTCTCTCTATCATTCTCTCTCTATCATTCCCTCTCTCTATCATTTTCTCTCTATCATTCTCTCTCTCCATCATTCTCTCTCTCCATCATTCTCTCTCTCCATCATTTTCTCTTTCTCTATCATTCTCTCTCTCTCTATCATTCTCTCTCTCTATCATTCTCTCTCTCCATCATTCTCTCTCTATCATTCTCTCTCTCCATCATTCTCTCTCTCTCTATCATTCTCTCTCACTATCATTCTCTCTCTCTATCATTCTCTCTCACTATCATTCTCTCTCTCCATCATTCTCTCTCCATCATTCTCTCGCTACCATTCTCTCTCTCTCTATCATTCTCTTTTCCTATCATTCTCTCTCTCTCTATCATTCTCTGTCTCTATCATTATCTCTCTCTATCATTCTCGCTCTATCATTCCCTCTCTCTATTATTTTCTCTCTATCATTCTCTCTTTCTATCATTCTCTCTCTCTATCATTCTCTCTCTCCATCATTCTCTCTCTCCATCATTCTCTCGCTATCATACTCTCTCTCTCCATCATTCTCTCTCTATCATTCTCTTTCTCTATCATTCTCTCTCTCTCTATCATTCTCTGTCTCTATCATTATCTCTCTCTATCATTCTCGCTCTATCATTCCCTCTCTCTATCATTCTCTCTTTCTATCATTCTCTCTCTCTATCATTCTCTCTCTCCATCATTCTCTCTCTATCATTCTCTCTCTCCATCATTCTCTCTCTCTATCATTCTCTCTCACTATCATTCTCTCTCTCTATCATTCTCTCTATCATTCTCTCTCACTATCATTCTCTCTCTCCATCATTCTCTCTCCATCATTCTCTCGCTATCATTCTCTCTCTCTCTATCATTCTCTCTCTATCATTCTCTGTCTCTATCATTATCTCTCTCTATCATTCTCGCTCTATCATTCCCTCTCTCTATTATTTTCTCTCTATCATTCTCTCTTTCTATCATTCTCTCTCTCTATCATTATCTCTCTCTATCATTCTCTCTCTATCATTCCCTCTCTCTATCATTCTCTCTTTCTATCATTCTCTCTCTATCATTCTCTCTTTCTATCATTTTCTCTCTATCATTCTCTCTGTCCATCATTCTCTCTCTCTATCATTCTCTGTCTATCATTCTCTCACTATCATTCTCTCTCTCTATCATTTTCTCTCTATCATTCTCTCTCTCCATCATTCTCTCTCTCCATCATTCTCTCTCCATCATTTTCTCGCTATCATTCTCTCTCTCTCTATCATTCTCTCTCTATCATTCTCTTTCTCTATCATTCTCTCTCTCTCTATCATTCTCTGTCTCTATCATTCTCTCTATCATTCTCTCTCTCTATCATTATCTCTCTCCATCATTCTCTCTCCATCATTCTCTCGCTATCATTCTCTCTCTCTCTATCATTCTCTCTCTATCATTCTCTTTCTCTATCATTCTCTCTCTCTCTATCATTCTCTGTCTCTATCATTCTCTCTCTCTATCATTATCTCTCTCTATCATTCTCTCTCTATCATTCCGTCTCTCTATCATTCTCTCTTTCTATCATTCTCTCTCTATCATTCTCTCTTTCTATCATTTTCTCTCTATCATTCTCTCTGTCCATCATTCTCTCTCTCTATCATTCTCTGTCTATCATTCTCTCACTATCATTCTCTCTCTCTATCATTTTCTCTCTATCATTCTCTCTCTCCATCATTTTCTCTTTCTCTATCATTCTCTCTCTCTCTATCATTCTCTCTCTCTATCATTCTCTCTCTATCATTCTCTCTCTCTATCATTCTCTCTCTCCATCATTCCCTCTCTCCAGCATTTTCTGTTTCTCTATCATTCTCTCTATCCATCATTTTCTCTTTCTCTATCATTCTCTCTCTCTCTATAATTCTCTCTCTCTATCATTCTCTGTCTCTATCATTCTCTATCTCCATCATTTTCTCTTTCTCTATCATTCTCTCTCTCTCTATCATTCTCTCTCTCTATCATTCTCTGTCTCTATCATTCTCTCTCTCTATCATTCTCTCTCTCTATCATTCTCTCTCACTATCATTCTCTCTCTCTATCATTCTCTCTCTCCATCATTATCTCTCTCTATCATTCTCTCTCTATCATTCCCTCTCTCTATCATTCTCTCTTTCTATCATTCTCTCTCTATCATTCTCTCTTTCTATCATTTTCTCTCTATCATTCTCTCTGTCCATCATTCTCTCTCTCTATCATTCTCTGTCTATCATTCTCTCAGTATCATTCTCTCTCTCTATCATTTTCTCTCTATCATTCTCTCTCTCCATCATTCTCTCTCTCCATCATTCTCTCGCTATCATTCTCTCTCTCTCTATCATTCTCTCTCTATCATTCTCTTTCTCTATCATTCTCTCTCTCTCTATCATTCTCTGTCTCTATCATTCTCTCTCTCTATCATTCTCTCTCTATCATTCTCTCTTTCTATCATTTTCTCTCTATCATTCTCTCTGTCCATCATTCTCTCTCTATCATTCTCTCTCTCTCTATCATTATCTCTCTCCATCATTATCTCTCTCTATCATTCTCTCTCTATCATTCCCTCTCTCTATCATTTTCTCTCTATCATTCTCTCTTTCTATCATTCTCTCTCTATCATTCTCTCTGTCCATCATTCTCTCTCTCTATCATTCTCTGTCTATCATTCTCTCACTATCATTCTCTCTCTCTATCATTTTCTCTTTCTCTATCATTCTCTCTCTCTCTATCATTCTCTGTCTCTATCATTCTCTGTCTCTATCATTCTCTCTCTCTATCATTCTCTCTCTCTATCATTCTCTCTCACTATCATTCACTCTCTCTATCATTCTCTCTCCATCATTCTCTCTCCATCATTCTCTCTCCATCATTCTCTCTCTCTACCATTCTCTCCCTCTATCATTCTCTCTCTCTATCATTTTTTCTCTCCATCATTCTCTCTCTCCATCATTCTCTCTCTCTATCATTCTCTCTCTCCATCATTCTCTCTCTATCATTATCTCTCTCCATCATTCTCTCTCTCTATCATTCTCTCTCACTATCATTCTCTCTCTCTATCATTCTCTCTCACTATCATTCTCTCTCTCCATCATTCTCTCTCCATCATTCTCTCGCTATCATTCTCTCTCTCTCTATCATTCTCTCTCTATTATTCTCTCTCTCTCTATCATTCTCTGTCTCTATCATTATCTCTCTCTATCATTCTCGCTCTATCATTCCCTCTCTCTATCATTTTCTCGCTATCATTCTCTCTCTCTATCATTCTCTCTCTCCATCATTCTCTCTCTCCATCATTCTCTCTCTCCATCATTCTCTCTCTCCATCATTCTCTCTCTCCATCATTCTCTCTCTCTATCATTCTCACTCACTATCATTCTCTCTCTCCATCATTCTCTCTCTATCATTCTCTCTCTCTCTATCATTCTCTCTCTCTATCATTATCTCTCTCTATCATTATCTCTCTCTATCATTCTCTCTCTATCATTCCCTCTCTCTATCATTTTCTCTCTATCATTCTCTCTCTCCATCATTCTCTCTCTCCATCATTTTCTCTTTCTCTATCATTCTCTCTCTCTCTATCATTCTCTCTCTCTATCATTCTCTCTCTCCATCATTCTCTCTCTATCATTCTCTCTCTCCATCATTCTCTCTCTCTCTATCATTCTCTCTCACTATCATTCTCTCTCTCTATCATTCTCTCTCACTATCATTCTCTCTCTCCATCATTCTCTCTCCATCATTCTCTCGCTATCATTCTCTCTCTCTCTATCATTCTCTTTCCCTATCATTCTCTCTCTCTCTATCATTCTCTGTCTCTATCATTATCTCTCTCTATCATTCTCGCTCTATCATTCCCTCTCTCTATTATTTTCTCTCTATCATTCTCTCTTTCTATCATTCTCTCTCTCTATCATTCTCTCTCTCCATCATTCTCTCTCTCCATCATTCTCTCGCTATCATACTCTCTCTCTCCATCATTCTCTCTCTATCATTCTCTTTCTCTATCATTCTCTCTCTCTCTATCATTCTCTGTCTCTATCATTATCTCTCTCTATCATTCTCGCTCTATCATTCCCTCTCTCTATCATTCTCTCTTTCTATCATTCTCTCTCTCTATCATTCTCTCTCTCCATCATTCTCTCTCTATCATTCTCTCTCTCCATCATTCTCTCTCTCTATCATTCTCTCTCACTATCATTCTCTCTCTCTATCATTCTCTCTATCATTCTCTCTCACTATCATTCTCTCTCTCCATCATTCTCTCTCCATCATTCTCTCGCTATCATTCTCTCTCTCTCTATCATTCTCTCTCTATCATTCTCTTTCTCTATCATTCTCTCTCTCTCTCTATCATTCTCTGTCTCTATCATTCTCTCTATCATTCTCTCTCTCTATCATTATCTCTCTCCATCATTCTCTCTCCATCATTCTCTCGCTATCATTCTCTCTCTCTCTATCATTCTCTCTCTATCATTCTCTTTCTCTATCATTCTCTCTCTCTCTATCATTCTCTGTCTCTTCTCATTCTCTGTCTCTATCATTATCTCTCTCTATCATTCTCGCTCTATCATTCCCTCTCTCTATTATTTTCTCTCTATCATTCCCTCTCTCTATCATTTTCTCTCTATCATTCTCTCTTTCTATCATTCTCTCTCTATCATTCTCTCTGTCCATCATTCTCTCTCTCTATCATTCTCTGTCTATCATTCTCTCACTATCATTCTCTCTCTCTATCATTTTCTCTTTCTCTATCATTCTCTCTCTCTCTATCATTCTCTCTCTCTATCATTCTCTGTCTCTATCATTCTCTCTCTCTATCATTCTCTCTCTCTATCATTCTCTCTCACTATCATTCACTCTCTCTATCATTCTCTCTCCATCATTCTCTCTCCATCATTCTCTCTCCATCATTCTCTCTCTCTACCATTCTCTCCCTCTATCATTCTCTCTCTCTATCATTTTTTCTCTCCATCATTCTCTCTCTCCATCATTCTCTCTCTCTATCATTCTCTCTCTCCATCATTCTCTCTCTATCATTCTCTCTCTCCATCATTCTCTCTCTCTATCATTCTCTCTCACTATCATTCTCTCTCTCTATCATTCTCTCTCACTATCATTCTCTCTCTCCATCATTCTCTCTCCATCATTCTCTCGCTATCATTCTCTCTCTCTCTATCATTCTCTCTCTATTATTCTCTCTCTCTCTATCATTCTCTGTCTCTATCATTATCTCTCTCTATCATTCTCGCTCTATCATTCCCTCTCTCTATCATTTTCTCGCTATCATTCTCTCTCTCTATCATTCTCTCTCTCCATCATTCTCTCTCTCCATCATTCTCTCTCTCCATCATTCTCTCTCTCCATCATTCTCTCTCTCCATCATTCTCTCTCTCTATCATTCTCACTCACTATCATTCTCTCTCTCCATCATTCTCGCTCTATCATTCTCTCTCTCTCTATCATTCTCTCTCTCTATCATTATCTCTCTCTATCATTATCTCTCTCTATCATTCTCTCTCTATCATTCCCTCTCTCTATCATTTTCTCTCTATCATTCTCTCTCTCCATCATTCTCTCTCTCCATCATTCTCTCTCTCCATCATTTTCTCTTTCTCTATCATTCTCTCTCTCTCTATCATTCTCTCTCTCTATCATTCTCTCTCTCCATCATTCTCTCTCTATCATTCTCTCTCTCCATCATTCTCTCTCTCTCTATCATTCTCTCTCACTATCATTCTCTCTCTCTATCATTCTCTCTCACTATCATTCTCTCTCTCCATCATTCTCTCTCCATCATTCTCTCGCTATCATTCTCTCTCTCTCTATCATTCTCTTTCCCTATCATTCTCTCTCTCTCTATCATTCTCTGTCTCTATCATTATCTCTCTCTATCATTCTCGCTCTATCATTCCCTCTCTCTATTATTTTCTCTCTATCATTCTCTCTTTCTATCATTCTCTCTCTCTATCATTCTCTCTCTCCATCATTCTCTCTCTCCATCATTCTCTCGCTATCATACTCTCTCTCTCCATCATTCTCTCTCTATCATTCTCTTTCTCTATCATTCTCTCTCTCTCTATCATTCTCTGTCTCTATCATTATCTCTCTCTATCATTCTCGCTCTATCATTCCCTCTCTCTATCATTCTCTCTTTCTATCATTCTCTCTCTCTATCATTCTCTCTCTCCATCATTCTCTCTCTATCATTCTCTCTCTCCATCATTCTCTCTCTCTATCATTCTCTCTCACTATCATTCTCTCTCTCTATCATTCTCTCTATCATTCTCTCTCACTATCATTCTCTCTCTCCATCATTCTCTCTCCATCATTCTCTCGCTATCATTCTCTCTCTCTCTATCATTCTCTCTCTATCATTCTCTTTCTCTATCATTCTCTCTCTCTCTCTATCATTCTCTGTCTCTATCATTCTCTCTATCATTCTCTCTCTCTATCATTATCTCTCTCCATCATTCTCTCTCCATCATTCTCTCGCTATCATTCTCTCTCTCTCTATCATTCTCTCTCTATCATTCTCTTTCTCTATCATTCTCTCTCTCTCTATCATTCTCTGTCTCTTCTCATTCTCTGTCTCTATCATTATCTCTCTCTATCATTCTCGCTCTATCATTCCCTCTCTCTATTATTTTCTCTCTATCATTCCCTCTCTCTATCATTTTCTCTCTATCATTCTCTCTTTCTATCATTCTCTCTCTATCATTCTCTCTGTCCATCATTCTCTCTCTCTATCATTCTCTGTCTATCATTCTCTCACTATCATTCTCTCTCTCTATCATTTTCTCTTTCTCTATCATTCTCTCTCTCTCTATCATTCTCTCTCTCTATCATTCTCTGTCTCTATCATTCTCTCTCTCTCTATCATTCTCTCTCTCTATCATTCTCTCTCACTATCATTCACTCTCTCTATCATTCTCTCTCCATCATTCTCTCTCCATCATTCTCTCTCCATCATTCTCTCTCTCTACCATTCTCTCCCTCTATCATTCTCTCTCTCTATCATTTTTTCTCTCCATCATTCTCTCTCTCCATCATTCTCTCTCTCTATCATTCTCTCTCTCCATCATTCTCTCTCTATCATTCTCTCTCTCCATCATTCTCTCTCTCTATCATTCTCTCTCACTATCATTCTCTCTCTCTATCATTCTCTCTCACTATCATTCTCTCTCTCCATCATTCTCTCTCCATCATTCTCTCGCTATCATTCTCTCTCTCTCTATCATTCTCTCTCTATTATTCTCTCTCTCTCTATCATTCTCTGTCTCTATCATTATCTCTCTCTATCATTCTCGCTCTATCATTCCCTCTCTCTATCATTTTCTCGCTATCATTCTCTCTCTCTATCATTCTCTCTCTCCATCATTCTCTCTCTCCATCATTCTCTCTCTCCATCATTCTCTCTCTCCATCATTCTCTCTCTCCATCATTCTCTCTCTCTATCATTCTCACTCACTATCATTCTCTCTCTCCATCATTCTCTCTCTATCATTCTCTCTCTCTCTATCATTCTCTCTCTCTATCATTATCTCTCTCTATCATTATCTCTCTCTATCATTCTCTCTCTATCATTCCCTCTCTCTATCATTTTCTCTCTATCATTCTCTCTCTCCATCATTCTCTCTCTCCATCATTCTCTCTCTCCATCATTTTCTCTTTCTCTATCATTCTCTCTCTCTCTATCATTCTCTCTCTCTATCATTCTCTCTCTCCATCATTCTCTCTCTATCATTCTCTCTCTCCATCATTCTCTCTCTCTCTATCATTCTCTCTCACTATCATTCTCTCTCTCTATCATTCTCTCTCACTATCATTCTCTCTCTATATCATTCTCTCTCTCCATCATTCTCTCTCTATCATTCTCTCTCTCCATCATTCTCTCTCTCTATCATTCTCTCTCACTATCATTCTCTCTCTCTATCATTCTCTCTCACTATCATTCTCTCTCTCCATCATTCTCTCTCCATCATTCTCTCGCTATCATTCTCTCTCTCTCTATCATTCTCTCTCTATTATTCTCTCTCTCTCTATCATTCTCTGTCTCTATCATTATCTCTCTCTATCATTCTCGCTCTATCATTCCCTCTCTCTATCATTTTCTCGCTATCATTCTCTCTCTCTATCATTCTCTCTCTCCATCATTCTCTCTCTCCATCATTCTCTCTCTCCATCATTCTCTCTCTCCATCATTCTCTCTCTCCATCATTCTCTCTCTCTATCATTCTCACTCACTATCATTCTCTCTCTCCATCATTCTCTCTCTATCATTCTCTCTCTCTCTATCATTCTCTCTCTCTATCATTATCTCTCTCTATCATTATCTCTCTCTATCATTCTCTCTCTATCATTCCCTCTCTCTATCATTTTCTCTCTATCATTCTCTCTCTCCATCATTCTCTCTCTCCATCATTCTCTCTCTCCATCATTTTCTCTTTCTCTATCATTCTCTCTCTCTCTATCATTCTCTCTCTCTATCATTCTCTCTCTCCATCATTCTCTCTCTATCATTCTCTCTCTCCATCATTCTCTCTCTCTCTATCATTCTCTCTCACTATCATTCTCTCTCTCTATCATTCTCTCTCACTATCATTCTCTCTCTCCATCATTCTCTCTCCATCATTCTCTCGCTATCATTCTCTCTCTCTCTATCATTCTCTTTCCCTATCATTCTCTCTCTCTCTATCATTCTCTGTCTCTATCATTATCTCTCTCTATCATTCTCGCTCTATCATTCCCTCTCTCTATTATTTTCTCTCTATCATTCTCTCTTTCTATCATTCTCTCTCTCTATCATTCTCTCTCTCCATCATTCTCTCTCTCCATCATTCTCTCGCTATCATACTCTCTCTCTCCATCATTCTCTCTCTATCATTCTCTTTCTCTATCATTCTCTCTCTCTCTATCATTCTCTGTCTCTATCATTATCTCTCTCTATCATTCTCGCTCTATCATTCCCTCTCTCTATCATTCTATCTTTCTATCATTCTCTCTCTCTATCATTCTCTCTCTCCATCATTCTCTCTCTATCATTCTCTCTCTCCATCATTCTCTCTCTCTATCATTCTCTCTCACTATCATTCTCTCTCTCTATCATTCTCTCTATCATTCTCTCTCACTATCATTCTCTCTCTCCATCATTCTCTCTCCATCATTCTCTCGCTATCATTCTCTCTCTCTCTATCATTCTCTCTCTATCATTCTCTTTCTCTATCATTCTCTCTCTCTCTCTATCATTCTCTGTCTCTATCATTCTCTCTATCATTCTCTCTCTCTATCATTATCTCTCTCCATCATTCTCTCTCCATCATTCTCTCGCTATCATTCTCTCTCTCTCTATCATTCTCTCTCTATCATTCTCTTTCTCTATCATTCTCTCTCTCTCTATCATTCTCTGTCTCTTCTCATTCTCTGTCTCTATCATTATCTCTCTCTATCATTCTCGCTCTATCATTCCCTCTCTCTATTATTTTCTCTCTATCATTCCCTCTCTCTATCATTTTCTCTCTATCATTCTCTCTTTCTATCATTCTCTCTCTATCATTCTCTCTGTCCATCATTCTCTCTCTCTATCATTCTCTGTCTATCATTCTCTCACTATCATTCTCTCTCTCTATCATTTTCTCTTTCTCTATCATTCTCTCTCTCTCTATCATTCTCTCTCTCTATCATTCTCTGTCTCTATCATTCTCTCTCTCTATCATTCTCTCTCTCTATCATTCTCTCTCACTATCATTCACTCTCTCTATCATTCTCTCTCCATCATTCTCTCTCCATCATTCTCTCTCCATCATTCTCTCTCTCTACCATTCTCTCCCTCTATCATTCTCTCTCTCTATCATTTTTTCTCTCCATCATTCTCTCTCTCCATCATTCTCTCTCTCTATCATTCTCTCTCTCCATCATTCTCTCTCTATCATTCTCTCTCTCCATCATTCTCTCTCTCTATCATTCTCTCTCACTATCATTCTCTCTCTCTATCATTCTCTCTCACTATCATTCTCTCTCTCCATCATTCTCTCTCCATCATTCTCTCGCTATCATTCTCTCTCTCTCTATCATTCTCTCTCTATTATTCTCTCTCTCTCTATCATTCTCTGTCTCTATCATTATCTCTCTCTATCATTCTCGCTCTATCATTCCCGCTCTCTATCATTTTCTCGCTATCATTCTCTCTCTCTATCATTCTCTCTCTCCATCATTCTCTCTCTCCATCATTCTCTCTCTCCATCATTCTCTCTCTCCATCATTCTCTCTCTCCATCATTCTCTCTCTCTATCATTCTCACTCACTATCATTCTCTCTCTCCATCATTCTCTCTCTATCATTCTCTCTCTCTCTATCATTCTCTCTCTCTATCATTATCTCTCTCTATCATTATCTCTCTCTATCATTCTCTCTCTATCATTCCCTCTCTCTATCATTTTCTCTCTATCATTCTCTCTCTCCATCATTCTCTCTCTCCATCATTCTCTCTCTCCATCATTTTCTCTTTCTCTATCATTCTCTCTCTCTCTATCATTCTCTCTCTCTATCATTCTCTCTCTCCATCATTCTCTCTCTATCATTCTCTCTCTCCATCATTCTCTCTCTCTCTATCATTCTCTCTCACTATCATTCTCTCTCTCTATCATTCTCTCTCACTATCATTCTCTCTCTCCATCATTCTCTCTCCATCATTCTCTCGCTATCATTCTCTCTCTCTCTATCATTCTCTTTCCCTATCATTCTCTCTCTCTCTATCATTCTCTGTCTCTATCATTATCTCTCTCTATCATTCTCGCTCTATCATTCCCTCTCTCTATTATTTTCTCTCTATCATTCTCTCTTTCTATCATTCTCTCTCTCTATCATTCTCTCTCTCCATCATTCTCTCTCTCCATCATTCTCTCGCTATCATACTCTCTCTCTCCATCATTCTCTCTCTATCATTCTCTTTCTCTATCATTCTCTCTCTCTCTATCATTCTCTGTCTCTATCATTATCTCTCTCTATCATTCTCGCTCTATCATTCCCTCTCTCTATCATTCTCTCTTTCTATCATTCTCTCTCTCTATCATTCTCTCTCTCCATCATTCTCTCTCTATCATTCTCTCTCTCCATCATTCTCTCTCTCTATCATTCTCTCTCACTATCATTCTCTCTCTCTATCATTCTCTCTATCATTCTCTCTCACTATCATTCTCTCTCTCCATCATTCTCTCTCCATCATTCTCTCGCTATCATTCTCTCTCTCTCTATCATTCTCTCTCTATCATTCTCTTTCTCTATCATTCTCTCTCTCTCTCTATCATTCTCTGTCTCTATCATTCTCTCTATCATTCTCTCTCTCTATCATTATCTCTCTCCATCATTCTCTCTCCATCATGCTCTCGCTATCATTCTCTCTCTCTCTATCATTCTCTCTCTATCATTCTCTTTCTCTATCATTCTCTCTCTCTCTATCATTCTCTGTCTCTTCTCATTCTCTCTCTCTATCATTATCTCTCTCTATCATTCTCTCTCTATCATTCCGTCTCTCTATCATTCTCTCTTTCTATCATTCTCTCTCTATCATTCTCTCTTTCTATCATTTTCTCTCTATCATTCTCTCTGTCCATCATTCTCTCTCTCTATCATTCTCTGTCTATCATTCTCTCACTATCATTCTCTCTCTCTATCATTTTCTCTCTATCATTTTCTCTCTATCATTCTCTCTCTCCATCATTTTCTCTTTCTCTATCATTCTCTCTCTCTCTATCATTCTCTCTCTCTATCATTCTCTCTCTATCATTCTCTCTCTCTATCATTCTCTCTCTATCATTCTCTCTCTCTATCATTCTCTCTCTATCATTCTCTCTCTCTATCATTCTCTCTCTATCATTCTCTCTCTCTATCATTCTCTCTCTCCATCATTCTCTCTCTCCATCATTTTCTGTTTCTCTATCATTCTCTCTATCCATCATTTTCTCTTTCTCTATCATTCTCTCTCTCTCTATAATTCTCTCTCTCTATCATTCTCTGTCTCTATCATTCTCTCTCTCCATCATTTTCTCTTTCTCTATCATTCTCTCTCTCTCTATCATTCTCTGTCTCTATCATTCTCTCTCTCTATCATTCTCTCTCTCTATCATTCTCTCTCACTATCATTCACTCTCTCTATCATTCTCTCTCCATCATTCTCTCTCCATCATTTTCTCTTTCTCTATCATTCTCTCTCTCTCTATCATTCTCTCTCTCTATCATTCTCTCTCTCTATCATTTTCTCTCTCTATCATTCTCTCTCTCCATCATTCTCTCTCTCTATCATTCTCTCTCTCCATCATTCTCTCTCTATCATTCTCTCTCTCCATCATTCTCTCTCTCTATCATTCTCTCTCACTATCATTCTCTCTCTCTATCATTCTCTCTCACTATCATTCTCTCTCTCCATCATTCTCTCTCCATCATTCTCTCGCTATCATTCTCTCTCTCTCTATCATTCTCTCTCTATCATTCTCTCTCTCTCTATCAGTCTCTCTCTCTCTATCATTCTCCTTCTCTATCATTCTCTCTCTATCATTCTCTCTCTCTATCATTTTCTCTCTCTATCATTCTCTCTCTCCATCATTCTCTCTCTCTCTATCATTCTCTCTCTCCATCATTCTCTCTCTCCATCATTCTCTCTCCATCATTCTCTCGCTATCATTCTCTCTCTCTCTATCATTCTATCTCTATCATTCTCTCTCTCTCTATCATTCTCTGTCTCTATCATTATCTCTCTCTATCATTCTCGCTCCATCATTCCCTCTCTCTATCATTTTCTCTCTATCATTCTCTCTTTCTATCATTCTCTCTCTCTATCTTTCTCTCTCTCCATCATTCTCTCTCTCCATCATTCTCTCTCTCCATCATTCTCTCTCTCTATCATCCTCACTCACTATCATTCTCTCTTTCCTTCATTCTCTCTCTCTATCATTCTCACTCACTATCATTCTCTCTCTCCATCATTCTCTCTCTATCATTCTCTCTCTCTCTATCATTCTCTCTCTCTATCATTATCTCTCTCTATCATTATCTCTGTCTATCATTCTCTCTCTATCATTCTCTCTCTATCATTCCCTCTCTCTATCATTTTCTCTCTATCATTCTCTCTTCCTATCATTCTCTCTCTATCATTCTCTCTGTCCATCATTCTCTCTCTCTATCATTCTCTGTCTATCATTATCTCTCTCTATCATTCTCTCACTATCATTCTCTCGCTCTATCATTTTCTCTATCATTCTCTCTCTCCATCATTCTCTCTCTATCATTCTCTCTCTCTATCATTCTCTCTCACTATCATTCTCTCTCTCTATCATTCTCTCTATCATTCTCTCTCACTATCATTCTCTCTCTCCATCATTCTCTCTCCATCATTCTCTCGCTATCATACTCTCTCTCTCTATCATTCTCTCTCCATCATTCTCTTTCTCTATCATTCTCTCTCTCTCTATCATTCTCTGTCTCTATTATTATCTCTCTCTATCATTCTCGCTCTACCATTCCCTCTCTCTATCATTCTCTCTTTCTATCATTCTCTCTCTATCATTCTCTCTCTCTATCATTCTCTCTCTCCATCATTCTCTCTCTATCATTCTCTCTCTCCATCATTCTCTCTCTCTATCATTCTCTCTCACTATCATTCTTTCTCTCCATCATTCTCTCTCCATCATTCTCTCGCTATCATTCTCTCTCTCTCTATCATTCTCTCTCTATCATTCTCTTTCTCTATCATTCTCTCTCTCTCTATCATTCTCTGTCTCTATCATTCTCTCTCTCTATCATTCTCTCTCTCTATCATTATCTCTCTCTATCATTCTCTCTCTATCATTCCCTCTCTCTATCATTCTCTCTTTCTATCATTCTCTCTCTATCATTCTCTCTTTCTATCATTTTCTCTCTATCATTCTCTCTGTCCATCATTCTCTCTCTCTATCATTCTCTCTCTCTCTATCATTCTCTCTCTATCATTCTCTTTCTCTATCATTCTCTCTCTCTCTATCATTCTCTGTCTCTATCATTCTCTCTCTCTATCATTCTCTCTCTCTATCATTATCTCTCTCTATCATTCTCTCTCTATCATTCCCTCTCTCTATCATTCTCTCTTTCTATCATTCTCTCTCTATCATTCTCTCTTTCTATCATTTTCTCTCTATCATTCTCTCTGTCCATCATTCTCTCGCTCTATCATTCTCTGTCTATGATTCTCTCACTATCATTATCTCTCTCTATCATTCTCTCTCTATCATTCCCTCTCTCTATCATTCTCTCTTTCTATCATTCTCTCTCTATCATTCTCTCTTTCTATCATTTTCTCTCTATCATTCTCTCTGTCCATCATTCTCTCTCTCTATCATTCTCTCTCTCTCTATCATTCTCTCTCTATCATTCTCTTTCTCTATCATTCTCTCTCTCTCTATCATTCTCTCTCTCCATCATTCTCTCTCTCTCTATCATTCTCTCTCACTATCATTCTCTCTCTCTATCATTCTCTCTCACTATCATTCTCTCTCTCCATCATTCTCTCTCCATCATTCTCTCGCTATCATTCTCTCTCTCTCTATCATTCTCTTTCCCTATCATTCTCTCTCTCTCTATCATTCTCTGTCTCTATCATTATCTCTCTCTATCATTCTCGCTCTATCATTCCCTCTCTCTATTATTTTCTCTCTATCATTCTCTCTTTCTATCATTCTCTCTCTCTATCATTCTCTCTCTCCATCATTCTCTCTCTCCATCATTCTCTCGCTATCATACTCTCTCTCTCCATCATTCTCTCTCTATCATTCTCTTTCTCTATCATTCTCTCTCTCTCTATCATTCTCTGTCTCTATCATTATCTCTCTCTATCATTCTCGCTCTATCATTCCCTCTCTCTATCATTCTCTCTTTCTATCATTCTCTCTCTCTATCATTCTCTCTCTCCATCATTCTCTCTCTATCATTCTCTCTCTCCATCATTCTCTCTCTCTATCATTCTCTCTCACTATCATTCTCTCTCTCTATCATTCTCTCTATCATTCTCTCTCACTATCATTCTCTCTCTCCATCATTCTCTCTCCATCATTCTCTCGCTATCATTCTCTCTCTCTCTATCATTCTCTCTCTATCATTCTCTTTCTCTATCATTCTCTCTCTCTCTCTATCATTCTCTGTCTCTATCATTCTCTCTATCATTCTCTCTCTCTATCATTATCTCTCTCCATCATTCTCTCTCCATCATGCTCTCGCTATCATTCTCTCTCTCTCTATCATTCTCTCTCTATCATTCTCTTTCTCTATCATTCTCTCTCTCTCTATCATTCTCTGTCTCTTCTCATTCTCTCTCTCTATCATTATCTCTCTCTATCATTCTCTCTCTATCATTCCGTCTCTCTATCATTCTCTCTTTCTATCATTCTCTCTCTATCATTCTCTCTTTCTATCATTTTCTCTCTATCATTCTCTCTGTCCATCATTCTCTCTCTCTATCATTCTCTGTCTATCATTCTCTCACTATCATTCTCTCTCTCTATCATTTTCTCTCTATCATTTTCTCTCTATCATTCTCTCTCTCCATCATTTTCTCTTTCTCTATCATTCTCTCTCTCTCTATCATTCTCTCTCTCTATCATTCTCTCTCTATCATTCTCTCTCTCTATCATTCTCTCTCTATCATTCTCTCTCTCTATCATTCTCTCTCTCCATCATTCTCTCTCTCCATCATTTTCTGTTTCTCTATCATTCTCTCTATCCATCATTTTCTCTTTCTCTATCATTCTCTCTCTCTCTATAATTCTCTCTCTCTATCATTCTCTGTCTCTATCATTCTCTCTCTCCATCATTTTCTCTTTCTCTATCATTCTCTCTCTCTCTATCATTCTCTGTCTCTATCATTCTCTCTCTCTATCATTCTCTCTTTCTATCATTCTCTCTCACTATCATTCACTCTCTCTATCATTCTCTCTCCATCATTCTCTCTCCATCATTTTCTCTTTCTCTATCATTCTCTCTCTCTCTATCATTCTCTCTCTCTATCATTCTCTCTCTCTATCATTTTCTCTCTCTATCATTCTCTCTCTCCATCATTCTCTCTCTCCATCATTCTCTCTCTCTATCATTCTCACTCACTATCATTCTCTCTCTCCTTCATTCTCTCTCTCTATCATTCTCACTCACTATCATTCTCTCTCTCCATCATTCTCTCTCTATCATTCTCTCTCTCTCTATCATTCTCTCTCTCTATCATTATCTCTCTCTATCATTATCTCTGTCTATCATTCTCTCTCTATCATTCTCTCTCTATCATTCCCTCTCTCTATCATTTTCTCTCTATCATTCTCTCTTCCTATCATTCTCTCTCTATCATTCTCTCTGTCCATCATTCTCTCTCTCTATCATTCTCTGTCTATCATTATCTCTCTCTATCATTCTCTCACTATCATTCTCTCGCTCTATCATTTTCTCTATCATTCTCTCTCTCCATCATTCTCTCTCTATCATTCTCTCTCTCCATCATTCTCTCTCTCTATCATTCTCTCTCACTATCATTCTCTCTCTCTATCATTCTCTCTATCATTCTCTCTCACTATCATTCTCTCTCTCCATCATTCTCTCTCCATCATTCTCTCGCTATCATACTCTCTCTCTCTATCATTCTCTCTCCATCATTCTCTTTCTCTATCATTCTCTCTCTCTCTATCATTCTCTGTCTCTATTATTATCTCTCTCTATCATTCTCGCTCTATCATTCCCTCTCTCTATCATTCTCTCTTTCTATCATTCTCTCTCTATCATTCTCTCTCTCTATCATTCTCTCTCTCCATCATTCTCTCTCTATCATTCTCTCTCTCCATCATTCTCTCTCTCTATCATTCTCTCTCACTATCATTCTCTCTCTCCATCATTCTCTCTCCATCATTCTCTCGCTATCATTCTCTCTCTCTCTATCATTCTCTCTCTATCATTCTCTTTCTCTATCATTCTCTCTCTCTCTATCATTCTCTGTCTCTATCATTCTCTCTCTCTATCATTCTCTCTCTCTATCATTATCTCTCTCTATCATTCTCTCTCTATCATTCCCTCTCTCTATCATTCTCTCTTTCTATCATTCTCTCTCTATCATTCTCTCTTTCTATCATTTTCTCTCTATCATTCTCTCTGTCCATCATTCTCTCTCTCTATCATTCTCTCTCTCTCTATCATTCTCTCTCTATCATTCTCTTTCTCTATCATTCTCTCTCTCTCTATCATTCTCTGTCTCTATCATTCTCTCTCTCTATCATTCTCTCTCTCTATCATTATCTCTCTCTATCATTCTCTCTCTATCATTCCCTCTCTCTATCATTCTCTCTTTCTATCATTCTCTCTCTATCATTCTCTCTTTCTATCATTTTCTCTCTATCATTCTCTCTGTCCATCATTCTCTCGCTCTATCATTCTCTGTCTATGATTCTCTCACTATCATTCTCTCTCTCTATCATTTTCTCTCTATCATTCTCTCTCTCCATCATTCTCTCTCTCCATCATTCTCTCGCTATCATTCTCTCTCTCTCTATCATTCTCTCTCTATCATTCTCTTTCTCTATCATTCTCTCTCTCTCTATCATTCTCTGTCTCTATCATTCTCTCTCTCTATCATTCTCTCTCTCTATCATTATCTCTCTCTATCATTCTCTCTCTATCATTCCCTCTCTCTATCATTCTCTCTTTCTATCATTCTCTCTCTATCATTACCTCTTTCTATCATTTTCTCTCTATCATTCTCTCTGTCCATCATTCTCTCTCTATCATTCTCTCTCTCTCTATCATTCTCTCTCTCTATCATTATCTCTCTCCATCATTATCTCTCTCTATCATTCTCTCTCTATCATTCCCTCTCTCTATCATTTTCTCTCTATCATTCTCTCTTTCTATCATTCTCTCTCTATCATTCTCTCTGTCCATCATTCTCTCTGTCCATCATTCTCTCTCTCTATCATTCTCTGTCTATCATTCTCTCACTATCATTCTCTCTCTCTATCATTTTCTCTTTCTCTATCATTCTCTCTCTCTCTATCATTCTCTCTCTCTATCATTCTCTGTCTCTATCATTCTCTCTCTCTATCATTCTCTCTCTCTATCATTCTCTCTCACTATCATTCACTCTCTCTATCATTCTCTCTCCATCATTCTCTCTCTCTACCATTCTCTCCCTCTATCATTCTCTCTCTCTATCATTTTTTCTCTCCATCATTCTCTCTCTCCATCATTCTCTCTCTCTATCATTCTCTCTCTCCATCATTCTCTCTCTATCATTCTCTCTCTCCATCATTCTCTCTCTCTATCATTCTCTCTCACTATCATTCTCTCTCTCTATCATTCTCTCTCACTATCATTCTCTCTCTCCATCATTCTCTCTCCATCATTCTCTCGCTATCATTCTCTCTCTCTCTATCATTCTCTCTCTATTATTCTCTCTCTCTCTATCATTCTCTGTCTCTATCATTATCTCTCTCTATCATTCTCGCTCTATCATTCCCTCTCTCTATCATTTTCTCGCTATCATTCTCTCTCTCTATCATTCTCTCTCTCCATCATTCTCTCTCTCCATCATTCTCTCTCTCCATCATTCTCTCTCTCCATCATTCTCTCTCTCTATCATTCTCACTCACTATCATTCTCTCTCTCCATCATTCTCTCTCTATCATTCTCTCTCTCTCTATCATTCTCTCTCTCTATCATTATCTCTCTCTATCATTATCTCTCTCTATCATTCTCTCTCTATCATTCCCTCTCTCTATCATTTTCTCTCTATCATTCTCTCTCTCCATCATTCTCTCTCCCCATCATTTTCTCTTTCTTCATCATTCTCTCTCTCTCTATCATTCTCTCTCTCTATCATTCTCTCTCTCCATCATTCTCTCTCTATCATTCTCTCTCTCCATCATTCTCTCTCTCTCTATCATTCTCTCTCACTATCATTCTCTCTCTCTATCATTCTCTCTCACTATCATTCTCTCTCTCCATCATTCTCTCTCCATCATTCTCTCGCTATCATTCTCTCTCTCTCTATCATTCTCTTTCCCTATCATTCTCTCTCTCTCTATCATTCTCTGTCTCTATCATTATCTCTCTCTATCATTCTCGCTCTATCATTCCCTCTCTCTATTATTTTCTCTCTATCATTCTCTCTTTCTATCATTCTCTCTCTCTATCATTCTCTCTCTCCATCATTCTCTCTCTCCATCATTCTCTCGCTATCATACTCTCTCTCTCCATCATTCTCTCTCTATCATTCTCTTTCTCTATCATTCTCTCTCTCTCTATCATTCTCTGTCTCTATCATTATCTCTCTCTATCATTCTCGCTCTATCATTCCCTCTCTCTATCATTCTCTCTTTCTATCATTCTCTCTCTCTATCATTCTCTCTCTCCATCATTCTCTCTCTATCATTCTCTCTCTCCATCATTCTCTCTCTCTATCATTCTCTCTCACTATCATTCTTTCTCTCCATCATTCTCTCTCCATCATTCTCTCGCTATCATTCTCTCTCTCTCTATCATTCTCTCTCTATCATTCTCTTTCTCTGTCATTCTCTCTCTCTCTATCATTCTCTGTCTCTATCATTCTCTCTCTCTATCATTCTCTCTCTCTATCATTATCTCTCTCTATCATTCTCTCTCTATCATTCCCTCTCTCTATCATTCTCTCTTTCTATCATTCTCTCTCTATCATTCTCTCTTTCTATCATTTTCTCTCTATCATTCTCTCTGTCCATCATTCTCTCTCTCTATCATTCTCTCTCTCTCTATCATTCTCTCTCTATCATTCTCTTTCTCTATCATTCTCTCTCTCTCTATCATTCTCTGTCTCTATCATTCTCTCTCTCTATCATTCTCTCTCTCTATCATTATCTCTCTCTATCATTCTCTCTCTATCATTCCCTCTCTCTATCATTCTCTCTTTCTATCATTCTCTCTCTATCATTCTCTCTTTCTATCATTTTCTCTCTATCATTCTCTCTGTCCATCATTCTCTCGCTCTATCATTCTCTGTCTATGATTCTCTCACTATCATTATCTCTCTCTATCATTCTCTCTCTATCATTCCCTCTCTCTATCATTCTCTCTTTCTATCATTCTCTCTCTATCATTCTCTCTTTCTATCATTTTCTCTCTATCATTCTCTCTGTCCATCATTCTCTCTCTCTATCATTCTCTCTCTCTCTATCATTCTCTCTCTATCATTCTCTTTCTCTATCATTCTCTCTCTCTCTATCATTCTCTCTCTCCATCATTCTCTCTCTCTCTATCATTCTCTCTCACTATCATTCTCTCTCTCTATCATTCTCTCTCACTATCATTCTCTCTCTCCATCATTCTCTCTCCATCATTCTCTCGCTATCATTCTCTCTCTCTCTATCATTCTCTTTCCCTATCATTCTCTCTCTCTCTATCATTCTCTGTCTCTATCATTATCTCTCTCTATCATTCTCGCTCTATCATTCCCTCTCTCTATTATTTTCTCTCTATCATTCTCTCTTTCTATCATTCTCTCTCTCTATCATTCTCTCTCTCCATCATTCTCTCTCTCCATCATTCTCTCGCTATCATACTCTCTCTCTCCATCATTCTCTCTCTATCATTCTCTTTCTCTATCATTCTCTCTCTCTCTATCATTCTCTGTCTCTATCATTATCTCTCTCTATCATTCTCGCTCTATCATTCCCTCTCTCTATCATTCTCTCTTTCTATCATTCTCTCTCTCTATCATTCTCTCTCTCCATCATTCTCTCTCTATCATTCTCTCTCTCCATCATTCTCTCTCTCTATCATTCTCTCTCACTATCATTCTCTCTCTCTATCATTCTCTCTATCATTCTCTCTCACTATCATTCTCTCTCTCCATCATTCTCTCTCCATCATTCTCTCGCTATCATTCTCTCTCTCTCTATCATTCTCTCTCTATCATTCTCTTTCTCTATCATTCTCTCTCTCTCTCTATCATTCTCTGTCTCTATCATTCTCTCTATCATTCTCTCTCTCTATCATTATCTCTCTCCATCATTCTCTCTCCATCATGCTCTCGCTATCATTCTCTCTCTCTCTATCATTCTCTCTCTATCATTCTCTCTCTATCATTCTCCTTCTCTATCATTCTCTCTCTCTCTATCATTCTCTGTCTCTTCTCATTCTCTCTCTCTATCATTATCTCTCTCTATCATTCTCTCTCTATCATTCCGTCTCTCTATCATTCTCTCTTTCTATCATTCTCTCTCTATCATTCTCTCTTTCTATCATTTTCTCTCTATCATTCTCTCTGTCCATCATTCTCTCTCTCTATCATTCTCTGTCTATCATTCTCTCACTATCATTCTCTCTCTCTATCATTTTCTCTCTATCATTTTCTCTCTATCATTCTCTCTCTCCATCATTTTCTCTTTCTCTATCATTCTCTCTCTCTCTATCATTCTCTCTCTCTATCATTCTCTCTCTATCATTCTCTCTCTCTATCATTCTCTCTCTATCATTCTCTCTCTCTATCATTCTCTCTCTCCATCATTCTCTCTCTCCATCATTTTCTGTTTCTCTATCATTCTCTCTATCCATCATTTTCTCTTTCTCTATCATTCTCTCTCTCTCTATAATTCTCTCTCTCTATCATTCTCTGTCTCTATCATTCTCTCTCTCCATCATTTTCTCTTTCTCTATCATTCTCTCTCTCTCTATCATTCTCTGTCTCTATCATTCTCTCTCTCTATCATTCTCTCTTTCTATCATTCTCTCTCACTATCATTCACTCTCTCTATCATTCTCTCTCCATCATTCTCTCTCCATCATTTTCTCTTTCTCTATCATTCTCTCTCTCTCTATCATTCTCTCTCTCTATCATTCTCTCTCTCTATCATTTTCTCTCTCTATCATTCTCTCTCTCCATCATTCTCTCTCTCTATCATTCTCTCTCTCCATCATTCTCTCTCTATCATTCTCTCTCTCCATCATTCTCTCTCTCTATCATTCTCTCTCACTATCATTCTCTCTCTCTATCATTCTCTCTCACTATCATTCTCTCTCTCCATCATTCTCTCTCCATCATTCTCTCGCTATCATTCTCTCTCTCTCTATCATTCTCTCTCTATCATTCTCTCTCTCTCTATCAGTCTCTCTCTCTCTATCATTCTCCTTCTCTATCATTCTCTCTCTATCATTCTCTCTCTCTATCATTTTCTCTCTCTATCATTCTCTCTCTCCATCATTCTCTCTCTCTCTATCATTCTCTCTCTCCATCATTCTCTCTCTCCATCATTCTCTCTCCATCATTCTCTCGCTATCATTCTCTCTCTCTCTATCATTCTATCTCTATCATTCTCTCTCTCTCTATCATTCTCTGTCTCTATCATTATCTCTCTCTATCATTCTCGCTCCATCATTCCCTCTCTCTATCATTTTCTCTCTATCATTCTCTCTTTCTATCATTCTCTCTCTCTATCTTTCTCTCTCTCCATCATTCTCTCTCTCCATCATTCTCTCTCTCCATCATTCTCTCTCTCTATCATTCTCACTCACTATCATTCTCTCTCTCCTTCATTCTCTCTCTCTATCATTCTCACTCACTATCATTCTCTCTCTCCATCATTCTCTCTCTATCATTCTCTCTCTCTCTATCATTCTCTCTCTCTATCATTATCTCTCTCTATCATTATCTCTGTCTATCATTCTCTCTCTATCATTCTCTCTCTATCATTCCCTCTCTCTATCATTTTCTCTCTATCATTCTCTCTTCCTATCATTCTCTCTCTATCATTCTCTCTGTCCATCATTCTCTCTCTCTATCATTCTCTGTCTATCATTATCTCTCTCTATCATTCTCTCACTATCATTCTCTCGCTCTATCATTTTCTCTATCATTCTCTCTCTCCATCATTCTCTCTCTATCATTCTCTCTCTCCATCATTCTCTCTCTCTATCATTCTCTCTCACTATCATTCTCTCTCTCTATCATTCTCTCTATCATTCTCTCTCACTATCATTCTCTCTCTCCATCATTCTCTCTCCATCATTCTCTCGCTATCATACTCTCTCTCTCTATCATTCTCTCTCCATCATTCTCTTTCTCTATCATTCTCTCTCTCTCTATCATTCTCTGTCTCTATTATTATCTCTCTCTATCATTCTCGCTCTATCATTCCCTCTCTCTATCATTCTCTCTTTCTATCATTCTCTCTCTATCATTCTCTCTCTCTATCATTCTCTCTCTCCATCATTCTCTCTCTATCATTCTCTCTCTCCATCATTCTCTCTCTCTATCATTCTCTCTCACTATCATTCTCTCTCTCCATCATTCTCTCTCCATCATTCTCTCGCTATCATTCTCTCTCTCTCTATCATTCTCTCTCTATCATTCTCTTTCTCTATCATTCTCTCTCTCTCTATCATTCTCTGTCTCTATCATTCTCTCTCTCTATCATTCTCTCTCTCTATCATTATCTCTCTCTATCATTCTCTCTCTATCATTCCCTCTCTCTATCATTCTCTCTTTCTATCATTCTCTCTCTATCATTCTCTCTCTCCATCATTCTCTCTCTATCATTCTCTCTCTCCATCATTCTCTCTCTCTATCATTCTCTCTCACTATCATTCTCTCTCTCTATCATTCTCTCTCACTATCATTCTCTCTCTCCATCATTCTCTCTCCATCATTCTCTCGCTATCATTCTCTCTCTCTCTATCATTCTCTCTCTATCAATCTCTCTCTCTCTATCAGTCTCTCTCTCTCTATCATTCTCCTTCTCTATCATTCTCTCTCTATCATTCTCTCTCTCTATCATTTTCTCTCTCTATCATTCTCTCTCTCCATCATTCTCTCTCTCTCTATCATTCTCTCTCTCCATCATTCTCTCTCTCCATCATTCTCTCTCCATCATTCTCTCGCTATCATTCTCTCTCTCTCTATCATTCTATCTCTATCATTCTCTCTCTCTCTATCATTCTCTGTCTCTATCATTATCTCTCTCTATCATTCTCGCTCCATCATTCCCTCTCTCTATCATTTTCTCTCTATCATTCTCTCTTTCTATCATTCTCTCTCTCTATCTTTCTCTCTCTCCATCATTCTCTCTCTCCATCATTCTCTCTCTCCATCATTCTCTCTCTCTATCATTCTCACTCACTATCATTCTCTCTCTCCTTCATTCTCTCTCTCTATCATTCTCACTCACTATCATTCTCTCTCTCCATCATTCTCTCTCTATCATTCTCTCTCTCTCTATCATTCTCTCTCTCTATCATTATCTCTCTCTATCATTATCTCTGTCTATCATTCTCTCTCTATCATTCTCTCTCTATCATTCCCTCTCTCTATCATTTTCTCTCTATCATTCTCTCTTCCTATCATTCTCTCTCTATCATTCTCTCTGTCCATCATTCTCTCTCTCTATCATTCTCTGTCTATCATTATCTCTCTCTATCATTCTCTCACTATCATTCTCTCGCTCTATCATTTTCTCTATCATTCTCTCTCTCCATCATTCTCTCTCTATCATTCTCTCTCTCCATCATTCTCTCTCTCTATCATTCTCTCTCACTATCATTCTCTCTCTCTATCATTCTCTCTATCATTCTCTCTCACTATCATTCTCTCTCTCCATCATTCTCTCTCCATCATTCTCTCGCTATCATACTCTCTCTCTCTATCATTCTCTCTCCATCATTCTCTTTCTCTATCATTCTCTCTCTCTCTATCATTCTCTGTCTCTATTATTATCTCTCTCTATCATTCTCGCTCTATCATTCCCTCTCTCTATCATTCTCTCTTTCTATCATTCTCTCTCTATCATTCTCTCTCTCTATCATTCTCTCTCTCCATCATTCTCTCTCTATCATTCTCTCTCTCCATCATTCTCTCTCTCTATCATTCTCTCTCACTATCATTCTCTCTCTCCATCATTCTCTCTCCATCATTCTCTCGCTATCATTCTCTCTCTCTCTATCATTCTCTCTCTATCATTCTCTTTCTCTATCATTCTCTCTCTCTCTATCATTCTCTGTCTCTATCATTCTCTCTCTCTATCATTCTCTCTCTCTATCATTATCTCTCTCTATCATTCTCTCTCTATCATTCCCTCTCTCTATCATTCTCTCTTTCTATCATTCTCTCTCTATCATTCTCTCTTTCTATCATTTTCTCTCTATCATTCTCTCTGTCCATCATTCTCTCTCTCTATCATTCTCTCTCTCTCTATCATTCTCTCTCTATCATTCTCTTTCTCTATCATTCTCTCTCTCTCTATCATTCTCTGTCTCTATCATTCTCTCTCTCTATCATTCTCTCTCTCTATCATTATCTCTCTCTATCATTCTCTCTCTATCATTCCCTCTCTCTATCATTCTCTCTTTCTATCATTCTCTCTCTATCATTCTCTCTTTCTATCATTTTCTCTCTATCATTCTCTCTGTCCATCATTCTCTCGCTCTATCATTCTCTGTCTATGATTCTCTCACTATCATTCTCTCTCTCTATCATTTTCTCTCTATCATTCTCTCTCTCCATCATTCTCTCTCTCCATCATTCTCTCGCTATCATTCTCTCTCTCTCTATCATTCTCTCTCTATCATTCTCTTTCTCTATCATTCTCTCTCTCTCTATCATTCTCTGTCTCTATCATTCTCTCTCTCTATCATTCTCTCTCTCTATCATTATCTCTCTCTATCATTCTCTCTCTATCATTCCCTCTCTCTATCATTCTCTCTTTCTATCATTCTCTCTCTATCATTACCTCTTTCTATCATTTTCTCTCTATCATTCTCTCTGTCCATCATTCTCTCTCTATCATTCTCTCTCTCTCTATCATTCTCTCTCTCTATCATTATCTCTCTCCATCATTATCTCTCTCTATCATTCTCTCTCTATCATTCCCTCTCTCTATCATTTTCTCTCTATCATTCTCTCTTTCTATCATTCTCTCTCTATCATTCTCTCTGTCCATCATTCTCTCTGTCCATCATTCTCTCTCTCTATCATTCTCTGTCTATCATTCTCTCACTATCATTCTCTCTCTCTATCATTTTCTCTTTCTCTATCATTCTCTCTCTCTCTATCATTCTCTCTCTCTATCATTCTCTGTCTCTATCATTCTCTCTCTCTATCATTCTCTCTCTCTATCATTCTCTCTCACTATCATTCACTCTCTCTATCATTCTCTCTCCATCATTCTCTCTCTCTACCATTCTCTCCCTCTATCATTCTCTCTCTCTATCATTTTTTCTCTCCATCATTCTCTCTCTCCATCATTCTCTCTCTCTATCATTCTCTCTCTCCATCATTCTCTCTCTATCATTCTCTCTCTCCATCATTCTCTCTCTCTATCATTCTCTCTCACTATCATTCTCTCTCTCTATCATTCTCTCTCACTATCATTCTCTCTCTCCATCATTCTCTCTCCATCATTCTCTCGCTATCATTCTCTCTCTCTCTATCATTCTCTCTCTATTATTCTCTCTCTCTCTATCATTCTCTGTCTCTATCATTATCTCTCTCTATCATTCTCGCTCTATCATTCCCTCTCTCTATCATTTTCTCGCTATCATTCTCTCTCTCTATCATTCTCTCTCTCCATCATTCTCTCTCTCCATCATTCTCTCTCTCCATCATTCTCTCTCTCCATCATTCTCTCTCTCTATCATTCTCACTCACTATCATTCTCTCTCTCCATCATTCTCTCTCTATCATTCTCTCTCTCTCTATCATTCTCTCTCTCTATCATTATCTCTCTCTATCATTATCTCTCTCTATCATTCTCTCTCTATCATTCCCTCTCTCTATCATTTTCTCTCTATCATTCTCTCTCTCCATCATTCTCTCTCCCCATCATTTTCTCTTTCTTCATCATTCTCTCTCTCTCTATCATTCTCTCTCTCTATCATTCTCTCTCTCCATCATTCTCTCTCTATCATTCTCTCTCTCCATCATTCTCTCTCTCTCTATCATTCTCTCTCACTATCATTCTCTCTCTCTATCATTCTCTCTCACTATCATTCTCTCTCTCCATCATTCTCTCTCCATCATTCTCTCGCTATCATTCTCTCTCTCTCTATCATTCTCTTTCCCTATCATTCTCTCTCTCTCTATCATTCTCTGTCTCTATCATTATCTCTCTCTATCATTCTCGCTCTATCATTCCCTCTCTCTATTATTTTCTCTCTATCATTCTCTCTTTCTATCATTCTCTCTCTCTATCATTCTCTCTCTCCATCATTCTCTCTCTCCATCATTCTCTCGCTATCATACTCTCTCTCTCCATCATTCTCTCTCTATCATTCTCTTTCTCTATCATTCTCTCTCTCTCTATCATTCTCTGTCTCTATCATTATCTCTCTCTATCATTCTCGCTCTATCATTCCCTCTCTCTATCATTCTCTCTTTCTATCATTCTCTCTCTCTATCATTCTCTCTCTCCATCATTCTCTCTCTATCATTCTCTCTCTCCATCATTCTCTCTCTCTATCATTCTCTCTCACTATCATTCTCTCTCTCTATCATTCTCTCTATCATTCTCTCTCACTATCATTCTCTCTCTCCATCATTCTCTCTCCATCATTCTCTCGCTATCATTCTCTCTCTCTCTATCATTCTCTCTCTATCATTCTCTTTCTCTATCATTCTCTCTCTCTCTCTATCATTCTCTGTCTCTATCATTCTCTCTATCATTCTCTCTCTCTATCATTATCTCTCTCCATCATTCTCTCTCCATCATTCTCTCGCTATCATTCTCTCTCTCTCTATCATTCTCTCTCTATCATTCTCTTTCTCTATCATTCTCTCTCTCTCTATCATTCTCTGTCTCTATCATTCTCTCTCTCTATCATTCTCTCTCTCTATCATTATCTCTCTCTATCATTCTCTCTCTATCATTCCCTCTCTCTATCATTCTCTCTTTCTATCATTCTCTCTCTATCATTACCTCTTTCTATCATTTTCTCTCTATCATTCTCTCTGTCCATCATTCTCTCTCTATCATTCTCTCTCTCTCTATCATTCTCTCTCTCTATCATTATCTCTCTCCATCATTATCTCTCTCTATCATTCTCTCTCTATCATTCCCTCTCTCTATCATTTTCTCTCTATCATTCTCTCTTTCTATCATTCTCTCTCTATCATTCTCTCTGTCCATCATTCTCTCTCTCTATCATTCTCTGTCTATCATTCTCTCACTATCATTCTCTCTCTCTATCATTTTCTCTCTATCATTCTCTCTCTCCATCATTTTCTCTTTCTCTATCATTCTCTCTCTCTCTATCATTCTCTCTCTCTATCATTCTCTCTCTATCATTCTCTCTCTCTATCATTCTCTCTCTCCATCATTCTCTCTCTCCATCATTTTCTGTTTCTCTATCATTCTCTCTATCCATCATTTTCTCTTTCTCTATCATTCTCTCTCTCTCTATAATTCTCTCTCTCTATTATTCTCTGTCTCTATCATTCTCTCTCTCCATCATTTTCTCTTTCTCTATCATTCTCTCTCTCTCTATCATTCTCTCTCTCTATCATTCTCTGTCTCTATCATTCTCTCTCTCTATCATTCTCTCTCTCTATCATTCTCTCTCACTATCATTCACTCTCTCTATCATTCTCTCTCCATCATTCTCTCTCCATCATTTTCTCTTTCTCTATCATTCTCTCTCTCTCTATCATTCTCTCTCTCTATCATTCTCTCTCTCTATCATTTTCTCTCTCTATCATTCTCTCTCTCCATCATTCTCTCTCTCTATCATTCTCTCTCTCCATCATTCTCTCTCTATCATTCTCTCTCTCCATCATTCTCTCTCTCTATCATTCTCTCTCACTATCATTCTCTCTCTCTATCATTCTCTCTCACTATCATTCTCTCTCTCCATCATTCTCTCTCCATCATTCTCTCGCTATCATTCTCTCTCTCTCTATCATTCTCTCTCTATCATTCTCTCTCTCTCTATCATTCTCTTTCTCTATCATTCTCTCTCTATCATTCTCTCTCTCTATCATTTTCTCTCTCTATCATTCTCTCTCTCCATCATTCTCTCTCTCTCTATCATTCTCTCTCTCCATCATTCTCTCTCTCCATCATTCTCTCTCCATCATTCTCTCGCTATCATTCTCTCTCTCTCTATCATTCTATCTCTATCATTCTCTCTCTCTCTCTATCATTCTCTGTCTCTATCATTATCTCTCTCTATCATTCTCGCTCCATCATTCCCTCTCTCTATCATTTTCTCTCTATCATTCTCTCTTTCTATCATTCTCTCTCTCTATCTTTCTCTCTCTCCATCATTCTCTCTCTCCATCATTCTCTCTCTCCATCATTCTCTCTCTCTATCATTCTCACTCACTATCATTCTCTCTCTCCTTCATTCTCTCTCTCTATCATTCTCACTCACTATCATTCTCTCTCTCCATCATTCTCTCTCTATCATTCTCTCTCTCTCTATCATTCTCTCTCTCTATCATTCTCTCTCTCCATCATTCTCTCTCTCTATCATTCTCACTCACTATCATTCTCTCTCTCCATCATTCTCTCTCTATCATTCTCTCTCTCTCTATCATTCTCTCTCTCTATCATTATCTCTCTCTATCATTCTCCCTCTATCATTCCCTCTCTCTATCATTTTCTCTCTATCATTCTCTCTCTCCATCATTCTCTCTCTCCATCATTCTCTCTCTCCATCATTTTCTCTTTCTCTATCATTCTCTCTCTCTCTATCATTCTCTCTCTCTATCATTCTCTCTCTCCATCATTCTCTCTCTATCATTCTCTCTCTCCATCATTCTCTCTCTCTCTATCATTCTCTCTCACTATCATTCTCTCTCTCTATCATTCTCTCTCACTATCATTCTCTCTCTCCATCATTCTCTCTCCATCATTCTCTCGCTATCATTCTCTCTCTCTCTATCATTCTCTCTCTATCATTCTCTTTCCCTATCATTCTCTCTCTCTCTATCATTCTCTGTCTCTATCATTATCTCTCTCTATCATTCTCGCTCTATCATTCCCTCTCCCTATCATTTTCTCTCTATCATTCTCTCTTTCTATCATTCTCTCTCTCTATCATTCTCTCTCTCCATCATTCTCTCTCTCCATCATTCTCTCTCTCCATCATTCTCTCTCTCTATCATTCTCTCTCACTATCATTCTCTCTCTCTATCATTCTCTCTCTATCATTCTCTCTGTCTATCATTCTCTCTCTCTATCATTCTCTCTCTATCATTCCCTCTCTCTATCATTCTCTCTTTCTATCATTCTCTCTCTATCATTCTCTGTCTCTATCATTATCTCTCTCTATCATTCTCGCTCTATCATTCCCTCTCTCTATCATTTTCTCGCTATCATTCTCTCACTCTATCATTCTCTCTCTCCATCATTCTCCCTCTCCATCATTCTCTCTCTCCATCATTCTCTCTCTCCATCATTCTCTCTCTCTATCATTCTCACTCACTATCATTCTCTCTCTCCATCATTCTCTCTCTATCATTCTCTCTCTCTCTATCATTCTCTCTCTCTATCATTATCTCTCTCTATCATTATCTCTCTCTATCATTCTCCCTCTATCATTCCCTCTCTCTATCATTTTCTCTCTATCATTCTCTCTCTCCATCATTCTCTCTCTCCATCATTCTCTCTCTCCATCATTTTCTCTTTCTCTATCATTCTCTCTCTCTCTATCATTCTCTCTCTCTATCATTCTCTCTCTCCATCATTCTCTCTCTATCATTCTCTCTCTCCATCATTCTCTCTCTCTCTATCATTCTCTCTCACTATCATTCTCTCTCTCTATCATTCTCTCTCACTATCATTCTCTCTCTCCATCATTCTCTCTCCATCATTCTCTCGCTATCATTCTCTCTCTCTCTATCATTCTCTCTCTATCATTCTCTTTCCCTATCATTCTCTCTCTCTCTATCATTCTCTGTCTCCATCATTATCTCTCTCTATCATTCTCGCTCTATCATTCCCTCTCCCTATCATTTTCTCTCTATCATTCTCTCTTTCTATCATTCTCTCTCTCTATCATTCTCTCTCTCCATCATTCTCTCTCTCCATCATTCTCTCTCTCCATCATTCTCTCTCTCTATCATTCTCTCTCACTATCATTCTCTCTCTCTATCATTCTCTCTCTATCATTCTCTCTGTCTATCATTCTGTCTCTCTATCATTCTCTCTCTATCATTCCCTCTCTCTATCATTCTCTCTTTCTATCATTCTCTCTCTATCATTCTCTGTTTCTATCATTCTCTCTCTATCATTCTCTCTGTCCATCATTCTCTCTCTCTCTATCATTCTCTGTCTATCATTCTCTCACTATCATTCTCTCTCTCTATCATTTTCTCTCTATCATTCTCTCTCTCCATCATTCTCTCTCTCCATCATTTTCTCTTTCTCTATTATTCTCTCTCTCTCTATCATTCTCTCTCTCTATCATTCTCTGTCTCTATCATTCTCTCTCTCTATCATTCTCTCTCTCTATCATTCTCTCTCACTATCATTCACTCTCTCTATCATTCTCTCTCCATCATTCTCTCTCTCTACCATTCTCTCTCTCTATCATTCTTTCTCTGTATCATTCTCTCTCTCTCTCAAGAAATTGGCGGGTGGAGGGGAGAGAGAGAGAGCTAGAGTAGCAGAGGAAAATAATTCAACAATTTTTGATTTCATATCAATTTTATTTTTATTTTAATGTTTAATGTTTAATGTTTATTTTAATGATATATATATTTTTAATATGGCGGTGGCCAAATTCCCCCATTTGGGGCATCCCCCGCGTCATAAATGCCGGCATCATCGGTGGCGGGGCTGCCAAATGCAGTGGCGGGTGGAAAGTGGTGGGTGGCATTGCCACCGGCCACTGCATCGGCATGGATGTTGCCGGGGCCGCCATTTGCACCGCCGACCGTATGGCTGCGACGATCCTATCCTCGACATTCTGAAAAGAAAGCCTCACATTATGTACTACATTGATATTTTAAAAAAGTTTAGGGCATCAGAAAAAACTGCTCAATATTTAATTTTTTTTTTCACGCGTGTGCTGGGATTGCAAGGTCGGGCTTTTATGCACAGTTAGTATATAGTCTGGACATGTTTTGTTTTGACGCAAAATATCCATGAACAATGCAGTGATTATTAATTAATCACTCCGTTATTTGTGAATATTTTGTCCGAAACCGAAACTTGTAAAGAATATGTACTAACCGTACGTAAAAGCCCGACTTTATCATCCCAATACTCGGGTCAAGAAAAAAATATTAAACCTGTTTTTCCGTCATTTGAATTTATTATGTTTTATAATTTCAAGCAACATACATTTTCATCGTCCCACCTCCATGAATTGTCCCCTCGTCTTTTCCACTGTCCTCGTCCTCGTCCTCGTCCTCGCCTTATTCGTTGTTGTTGTGGTTGTTGTTGCTGCTGTTGTTGTTGTTGTTGCTGTTGTTGTTGTTGCTGTTGTTGTTGTTGCTGCTGCTGTTGTTGTTGTTGTTGTTGCTGCTGCTGTTGTTGTTGTTGTTGTTGTTGTTGTTGCTTAAACTTGTCCAGTTCAGCCTTTCAACTTTCAACTGGAGGCCGGCATTCTCCTCCAGTATGGCTTGGACGTTATCCAGCCCGTTCCAGTCGACTCCATACACCGTATCCCCAATTCGGAGCTGTGCATGGGTCTCCGCATTCTCCTCTTGTTGTTGTTGTTGTTGTTGTTGTTGTTTTTGTTTTTGTTCTTGTTGTTCTTGTTGTTCTTGTTGTTCTTGTTGTTCTTGTTGTTCTTGTTGTTCTTGTTGTTCTTGTTGTTCTTGTTGTTCTTGTTGTTCTTGTTGTTCTTGTTGTTCTTGTTGTTCTTGTTGTCCTTGTTGTTCTAGTTGTTCTTGTTGTTCTTGTTGTTCTTGTTGTTCTTGTTGTTCTTGTTGTTCTTGTTGTTCTTGTTGTTCTTGTTGTTCTTGTTGTTCTTGTTGTTCTTGTTGTTCTTGTTGTTCTTGTTGTTCTTGTTGTTCTTGTTGTTCTTGTTGTTCTTGTTGTTCTTGTTGTTCTTGTTGTTCTTGTTGTTCTTGTTGTTCTTGTTGTTCTTGTTGTTCTTGTTGTTCTTGTTGTTCTTGTTGTTCTTGTTGTTCTTGTTGTTCTTGTTGTTCTTGTTGTTCTTGTTGTTGCTTTACAGCCGGCAACGCCGGCTATTCGGAACATTTTTCCTGCTGATATAAAAAATATGTGTTACATTTATACTTTCAGTACGACTATAAACAATATTTCAAATGTACTAAAGACTTACCATTTTACCGTCGCTTCTTGTAGCTGAAAAAGATGAAAGATAGTATGCGATTATGCTTGTGGAATTAGAACGCAAACAAGGATGATGGAGAGAAACATTATAGAAAGATACATGATAGAGAGAGAGAATGATAGAGAGAGAATGATAGAGAGAGAGAATGATAGAAAGAGAGAATGATAGAGAGAAAATGATAGAGAGAGGGAAAGATAGAAAGAGAGAATAATAGAGACAGAGAATGATAGAGAGAGAGGATGATAGAGAAAGAGAATGATAGAGAGAGAGAATGATAGTGAGAGAGAATGATACAGAGAGAGAGAATGATGGAGAGAGAGAATGATAGAGAGGAAGAATGATGGAGAGAGAGAATTATAGAGAGAGAAAATGATAGAGAGAGAGAATGATAGAGAGAGAATGATAGAGAAAGAGAATGATAGAGAGAGAATGATAGAGAGAGAATGATGGAGAGAGAATGATAGAGAGAGAATGATAGAGAAAGAGAATGATAGAGAGAGAATGATAGAGAGAGAATGATGGAGAGAGAATGATAGTGAGAGAGAATGATAGAGAGAGAATGATAGAGAGAGAGAATGATAGAGAGAGAGAATGATGGAGATAGAGAATAATAGAGAGCGAATGATAGAGAGGGAATGATAGAGAGAAAGAATGATAGAGAAAGAGAATGATGGAGAGAGAGAATGATAGTGAGAGAGAATGATAGAGAGAGAGAATGATGGAGAGAGAGAATGATAGAGAGAGAGACAATGATAGAGAGAGAGAATGATGGACAGAGAGAATCATAGTGAGAGAGAATGATAGAGAGAGAGAGAATGATAGAGAAAGAGAATGATAGAGAGAGAGAGAATGATAGAGAGAGAATAATAGAGAGAGAGAATGATGGAGATAGAAAATGATAGAGAGAGAGAATGATAGAGAGAGAGAGAGAGAGAGAGAGAGAGAGAGAGAGAGAGAGAGAGAGAGAGAGAGAGAGAGAGAGAGAGGTAGAGAGGTAGAGATGTAGAGAGATAGAGAGATAGAGAGATAGAGAGATAGAGAGATAGAGAGATAGAGATAGAGATAGAGAGATAGAGATAGAGAGATAGAGATATAGAGATAGAGATAGAGAGAGATAGAGATAGAGATAGAGATAGAGAGATGGAGAGTGAGAGAGATAGAGATAGAGAGAGATAGAGAGAGTGATGGAGAGTGAGAGAGATAGAGAGATGGAGAGTGAGAGAGATAGAGATAGAGATAGAGATAGAGAAATAGAGAGATAGATAGAGAGATAGATAGATAGAGAGATAGAGAGAGAGATAGAGATAGAGAGATTGAGATTGACAGATAGAGATAGAGAGAGAGACAGAGAAGATGATTGAGATAGAGATAGAGAGAGAGAGAGAGATAGAGATAGAGATAGAGATAGAGATAGAGAAATAGAGAGATAGATAGATAGATAGAGAAAGAGACAGAGAAGATGATTGAGATAGAGAGAGATAGACTGAGATTGAGAGATAGAGATAGAGAGAGAGAGAGAGAAAGATAAAGATAAAGATAGAGATAGAAATAGAGAGATAGATAGATAGAGAGAGAGACAGAGAAGATGATTGAGATAGAGAGAGATGGAGATAGAGATAGAGATAGAGAGAGATAGAGATTGAGATATAGATAGAGATTGAGATTGAGAGAGATAGAGATACAAATACAGATACAGATTGAGATTGAGAGAGATAGAGAGAGAGGGAGATGGAGAGAGAGGGAGATAGAGATAGAGATAGAGACAAGCTCCACGAAAGCCACGCACATGACGAAATGATGGCGATATACGCAGCACGTGCTGCATTATTTTGTCATATTTCCGTCATTCCCGTCACTTTCGCAGTTTGCCTATCCAGGAAAAGAGGACGGGAATAACCGATCGGTTGAAAGAATATGGAAAATATTGGAGAACACTGGAAAAGAGAAGTAAGGAGAGCACGAATAGAGGGACAATACAGAAAAAAATGGGAATAACAACTATTTTTCGAATATAAATTTCACTGACTACGTTTGGGTGGCATCTTTTCGTTTACACGATCGAAGGCAGACTGAAGACTGAAGCATTTCTTTCGACACACGCTCTCTGAATTGGCAACAATGTAATGATATATATATATATACTGTATATACGTAAACGAAGGAAAATTCGAGAACGCGTAGCAAGGCGGGCACGATCTACGGTAGTCGTCAAAACTGTTATCACACAGCACACACACACACACACACACATGCGTAAAGACTAATGGCATCTATGTTCCCCGCAAGCACGGGTACCGATGTGCTTTGAAATGTCCACAGTTGAATTGTCCTAACACGGGCATGCGATGTGAACGCGTTTGTAGTAGTGTGGGTTACCGCAAAGGACCGTTGACGCAGCGATGCTTTTTCGCTATCGTTAGTCGCTTCGCCCGTATTTCGCACGGTTGTGGTTTGCATTTTTTTTTGTGCTAGATTGTGTATCAAATCAACAAGTGGACACGTGGACGAGTGGATTACGTTTATTTCCGAACAAGAAGCCTGGCTAAATAAGTACGTAAATATATAATAACTAAACAGTTTTATACAGCGACAATTTTATTTAAAAATCTATCGTCGCCGAGATTGCATGTTCTCGGTGACGATGCTCATGCACAATCGCTCGACGTTTCCGTTGTTTTTTTCAACGATACAGTCGAGCAATAATTGCATGAGCTCGCTAAATTTTATACAGCGACAATTTTATTTAAAAATCTATCGTCGCCGAGATTGCATGTTCTCGGTGACGATGCTCATGCACAATCGCTCGACGTTTCCGTTGATTTGTTCAACGATACAGTCGAGCAATAATTGCATGAGCTCGCTAAAATTTATACAGCAACAAATTTATTTAAAAATCTATCGTCGCCGAGATTGCATGTTCTCGGTGTCGTTTGTCTGTAGAATCGCCGATGGCGTATAGTGCCATCTAACGGTGGCGCGCGCCGCACGGATGGTAATTCGTTACGCGTGCCTCGTTCACTACTATGCCGACGCCATCGGAGTTCGCCAAAACTTTTCACATGCTCTTAAGTGGATTTACATTGCTATCTTAGTTCCCCAACTAACATCCGCCTCCCTGGTATGGTGGCCCGCGCTGAGGTGGTCCAACAACAGGAAGGCTCTTGACAGGGTGTACAGGCTAACAAGGTTAGGGATAACAGGAGCGAGAGAGAGAGAGACAGAGAGAGAGAGAGTGAGAGAGAGAGAGAGAGAAGGAGAGAGAGGGAGATAGAAAGAGAGAGAGAGAGTTAGTTCATATTTCAATGAATTTTATGAATAAATTATTTATCAATAATAATATAAAATTGTAAATTATTATTTATCAATAAAAATGTTATAATTTAATTAATAAAATAATCAATTTTATTTTCATTTTTTGGCGTTTGGGTTTATGATTTTTTCAATTTTTCATTTTTTTGGTTCTTTGCGTTTCATGGGTTTAGGTTTAGGTTTGAGACTAGGTTTAGGTTCGGGTTCGGGTTTGGCTTTGGGTTTAGGTTAAGGTTTGCGTTTAGGTTAGGGTAATTCCAATTAGTTAAATAGATATTATTACTCGAATCACTAGGATTGAATTATATAATTCAATTTATGTGGAATAATAATTTAATATATCCAATTGGAAATTAAATGATTTTCGTTTATTACAATATCTTGTTATTTAATATAAAAATTACCAGAATTATCACGGCCAGTCTCAGCGGAACTGATGTCACGGCACGCGTCGGCAGAGGGCGCCCGCAGGGAGGGGGGGGGGGGGGTCACCATCCCACTGATGTGGCTCAGGGTCGTCGATGGGCTTCTGAGTAGACTCGAGGGGCTGAGAGTAAGAGTGGTGGGATTTAGCGATGACGTGTGCATAGCAGTCAGCGGCAGTCATTCCGCGTCTATGGCGAGCAAGATGCAAAAAGCACTTGATCTCCTTCAGGAATGGTGCGCACCAAAGTCTTTAAGGGTTGACCCAAATAAGACTGAGATGGTACTGTTCACCAGGAGGAGGCGTTTCAATATGCGGCCCCCCTCCATCTTTGGCACCGAGCTGGCGTTCTCCTCGGAAGTTCGCTGCCTGGGAGTGACGCTGGACAGCAAGCTCACCTGGAAGAGCCACATCGCTGAGCAGGCTCGGAAGGCAATTGCCACGTTCTGGGCCAGCAGAAGGATGTTCGGTCAAACGTGGGGGCTAAAAGCAAAGGTGGTTAAGTCGATTTACGTTGCTATCGTAGTTCCCCAACTAACATACGCCTCCCTGGTATTGTGGCCCGCGCTGAGGTGGGCCAACAACAGGAAGGCTCTTGACAGGGTGTACAGGCTAACAGGGTTAGGGATAACAGGAGCGAGAGAGAGAGAGACAGAGAGACAGAGAGAGAGAGGGAGAGAGGGAGAGAGATAGAGAGGGAGAGAGAGATAGAGAGAGAGAGGGAGAGAGAGATAGAGAGAGAGAGTTAGTTCATCTTTAAATGAATTTTATGAATAAATTATTTATTTATAATAATATTAAATTGTAAATTTTTATTTATCAGTAACAATGTTATAATTTAATGAATAAAATAATTAATTTTATTTTCATTTTTTGCCGTATGGGTTTTTGATTTTTCCAATATTTCATTTTTTTTGGTCCTTCGCGTTTCGTGGGTTTAGGTTTAGGTTTGGGTGTAGGTTAAGGTTCGAGTTCGGGTTTGGGTTTGGGTTTAGGTTTAGGTTCGGGTTTGGGTTTGGGTGCGGGTTTGTGTCATACTAATTAGTTAAATATATATTATTTCTCGAATCATTAAGATTGAATCATATAATTCAATTCATGTGGAATAATAATTTAATATATTCAATCGAAAATTAAATAATTTTCGTTTATCACACTATCTTGTTATTTAATAGAAAAATTACAAGAATTATCACGGCCAGTCTCAGCGGGACTGATGTAAGGGCACGCGTCAGCAGAGGGCGCCCGCAGTGGCGGCGGGGGGGGGGGGGGGTCACCGCCCCACTGATGTGGTTCATGGTCGTCGATGGGCTTCTGAGTAGGCTCGAGAGACTGAGATTAAGTGCGGTGGGATTGATCGATGACGTGTGCGTAGCAGTCAGCCGCAGTCTTCCTGCGTCTATGGCGAGCAAGATGCAAAAAGCTCTTGATCTCCTTCAGGCATGGTGCGCATCAAAGTCTTTAAGGATAACCCCAAATAAGACTGACATGGTACTGTTCACCAGGTAGAGGCGCTTCAATATGAGGCTGCCCTCCATCTTTGGCACCGAGCTGGCGTTCTTCTCGTAAGTTCGCTGCCTGGGAGTGACGCTGGACAGCAAGCTCAGCTGGAAGTGCCACATCGCTGAGCAGGCTCGGAAGGCAATTGCCACGGTCTGGGCCTGCAGAAGGATGTTCGGTCAAACGTGGGGGCTAAAGCAAAGGTGGTTAAGTGGATTCACATAGTTATCTTAGGTCCCCAACTAACATACGCCTCCCTGGTATGGAGGCCCGCGCTGAGGTGGGCCAACAATAGGAAGGCTCTTGACAAGGTGTACAGGCTAACAGGGTTGGGGATAACAGGAGCGAGAGAGAGAGAGAGAGAGTTAATTCATCTTCAAATGAATTTTATGAATTATTTATTTATTTATAATAATATAAAATTGTTAATTATTATTTATCAATAAAAATGTTAGATTTTAATGAATAAAATAATCATTTTTATTTTAATTTTTTGCTGTTTGGGTTTTTGATTTTTCCAATTTTTCATTTTTTTCGGTGCTTTGCGTTTCGTGGGTTTAGCTTTACGTTTGGGTGTAGGTTTAGGTTCGTGTTCGGGTTCGGGTTTTTGTTTAGGTCTCTCTCTCTCTCTCTACTTGTTCACCGGCCCAGTGTACTTGTCAACGCAACTAATGTACTTTTCCACGCACCCAGTGTACTTGTCAACCGGCCCAGTGTACTTGTTAACGTGCCCAGTGTACTGGTCAACGCACCCAGCGTACTCGTAATCCGGCCCAGTGTACTTGTCAACCGGCCCAGTGTACTTGTCAACGGGCCCAGTGTCCTTGTATATGCACCCAGTTTACTTGTTAACGCACCCAGTGTACTTGTCAACGCATCCAGTGTACTTGTCAACGCACTCATTGTACTTGTCTATTGACCCAGTGTACTTGTCTATTGACCCAGTGTACTTGTCTATTGACCCAGTGTACTCGTCAACGCAACCAGTGTACTTGTCAACGCACCCAGTGTATTTGTCACCTGTACTCATCAACCGGCCCAGTGTACTTGTCGACTGGCCCAGTGTACTTGTCAACCGGCCCAATATACTTGTCAACCGGCCCAGTGTACTTGTCAACGCACTCAGTGTACATGTCAATCCACGGGGGGAAACTGTAACCCCTACGTGGCGCGTCCCCAGGTGGCGGATCGGGGAATGCCCTCTAGATATAGAGGATGGGAGGCAACTAAAATACCTCCCGCGGACGAAGAGTCACGTGGAAGAAACCTCGTCAAAAATTCATGATGGATGAGACCGAACAAGACTAAATACCCCAAGTGAGCAACTCTCGGACATAGAGTAATCTTACCGCCGACTCCGACTGGGCGAAAGCCCCGGTGGTCGGCGCCGGCTTCACGAATTTTGGGGGAGGCCAATCGCCCTATTCTCGACGCACGCTCACAAACGGACAAGCGGGCTACCAGGCGTTGACGCCTGGCGACCGCAGTAACAATAAAATATTACCGAAACCACCAAACAACAAAGCAGCGAAGGAGACCCTCATGTCTCAATAGCTCAGCCAAAAACCTTTGGAACCGACTTCCGTTCCTACGGCCTCCACGCCCATGGAAACCTGTGCGCAGCGGCACGCAACTCTCTGGCAAGAAGCCCTCCAATACGAGAGGGAAGAAGAAGCTCACCTTCAAGTCATCCGCGATATATTCGTGACAATGAAAGGAAGCTTCTTGAAATTCAAGACGCTACCAAAGGAGATAAAGGAAGCTACCGAAAAAGCAGAAGATGGTCCGGAAAAAAGTCAGCGGTGCTGCATGAAATGGAAGAGCGCGAGGCTCGCTGCTGACCTTATGACCGAGGTCTCCACCGCAAAGCGCGAGGAAGGACGCCCACCCCGGACGCCGGCTGTCCGGCAGGATAAGCCGAGACAGATAGCAACCCCAGTCAGCAAACGCAAGTAGGGCACCAGGGAGACGCCAAGTCTGCAGAACTCCGAGGCCACCCGGTGCAGCAGAAGAAAGAATCAAGATTTGGACGGGAACTGGAAGCTGGTGTCACGTCCCCCGAGGACACCGCCGAAGGCGCCAATAGCGGCGAAGGGAGAGAATACCCAACCCATCCGGAGATCTCCGACGACTCGCCCTGAGGCGGTCCTAATTAGGCCAGCCACCGGCAAGAACTACGCAGAAGTCCTGAAATACATCAGGAGCAGGGTGAAACCTGCCGAGCATTGCGTCAACGTAAGGATAATCAGAGAGACGCGGACTGGGGCCGTTCTGGTAGAACTAGGCAACTCAACGGAAGCTATTATCAAGTTCGGGGAGGTCATCCAGTCAGCAATCGGAGGAATCGGGATTGTCCACAAGTTAACACCAAGGTCGACAATCGAGATCAGGGATATCGACGCTATCATCACCCAGGAGGAAATCGAAGTCGCCCTTATCGGAGCGCTGGACGTCGACAACTGCGAAGTTATGAGCGTCAACCTTCAGAAAAACACTCTCAGAGGTAACCGGATGGCGTTCGTGGAAATGGAAGCTCAAGCTGCAAGGAAGCTAAATGAGATCGGCCGCATTGAAATCGGATGAATGAACTGTCGAGTTCGACTGAGCCCACAGGCTATCAGATGTTATAGGTGCCATGGATTTGTACACCGGGCGGCTGAGTGCAAAGGGGCGGACAGATCGCAACAGTGCTGGAGGTGCGGAGGCGAAGGCCACAAGGCTCTGTCATGCACAAAAAGCCCGCATTGCTTCCCGTGCGCGGATTTGAGAAATGAAAGCCCGACAGACCACGTACCCGGCTCCGGTAGATGCGCCGCATTTTCTGCTGCGGCCAACACGACTAAAACGCGATGGGGGTGATATTACAGGGCAACCTGAACCAGTCAAGGCTCCCTCAACAGCTCCTTCCTCAAATAGCCAACGAACACGAGGCAGATCTCCTACTCATCTGCGAACAAAATCGAAACGAGAAATATCCAAACTGGTACAAGGACAACACAGGCTGGGCTGCAATCTGGGTTCGGAACCGGAAAAACGTACCGCTGACCGACGCCGGTGCCGGCAATGACTTTGTATGGATCAGGTCTGGTGACACAACATACGTGAGCTGCTACCTCTCACGAAGCGAATTGATCGGAACCTGTCCGGATAAGATTAACAACCTCGAGGACACAATTCGGCCAATGGACGGGAAGGCAATGATCGGAGGCGACTTCAACGCCAAGGCAATCGAATGGGGGATGCAGTGGACAGACAGCAGAGGAGCAAGCCTGGTAGAGATGGCGGCCAGACTTGACTGACTTGATCTGACTGTCACGAACACCGGAACGGCCACCACCTTTAGGAGAGCTGGGACCATTGGCTCCATCATCGATGTAACCCTCGCTACCCCCAGAGCCGCGGCCGCAATCAGGAACTGCAAGGTGCTGGAGGAGTTCCCTGCAAGTGACCACCAATACATCACGTTCGAGATCGCTGCAGCGGTCAACTCCGATAAGTGTAGAAGAGGACAGCCAAAACCGAAAGGCTGCAATGCAGCCAAACTGGATAGGCAGCTGCTACGTCTAGAACTGAGCCAAGATGGAACACTACTGCAGGAAACTGTCTCGCTTAAATCTACCGAGGAAGACGCGGAGCTGCTTGTCCAACGCACAATACAGCTCATCGAAAAAGGATGCAACGTGTCCATGCCCAGAAGAATCGGGAAAGCGCACAAAGCGCCCGTCTACTGGTAGTCGGACTGTATCGCCGAGATGCGCGCTGAGTGCCTCAAACTCCGGCGCCGATCGTTTAGGGCTAGGAGAAGACGCCGCACGGCCGACGCTGCCGAAATCGCCTCGGCGCTGTACAAAGCTTCGAAAAAGGCTCTGGTCAAAGCCATCACTGCAGCCAAGGCACGAAGCTGGAAAACCCTCTGCCTTGAGCTGAATAATGACATGCGGGGACTCGGCTACAAGATAGTCATGAAGAAACTGGGAGGTCTTTGTCCCGAGGGGCCCAAGGACCCCACAGCCATGGAGGAAATCACCAAGACGCTCTTCCCTGAACACCTGGAAAGGGAGCACACCGTGATACTGCCGGACGGCGAAATTCCACTCTTCACTGAGGAAGAGCTCAGAGAGGTGGCATGCAGCCTGACCAGCCGTAAGGCCCGCGACCTGACGGTATACCATCCGAGGTACTCGAAGCGGTAGCGAGCGACTACCCCTTCCGGCTGCTGAACATGTACAATGCTTATCTGCGGGCTGGGACTTTCAGCACCAGATGGAAAACACAAAGACTCGTCCTACTGGACAAGGGCAAAGGACCGCCAATAAGGGCATCATATAGACCGCTATGTATGCTGGAGAACGCGGGGAAGATCTACGAGAAGCTGCAGCGAAAGAGAGTCCTAGCAGCTGTTGAAGAGGCTGGCGGCCTATCTGACATGCAATTCGGCTTCCGAGAAGGGTGATCAACAATAGGAGCCATACAAGAGGTTGTGGAAACTGCGAAGAGGACATGGTACAGTACCACCAGAAACAGGAGTGTTTGGGTTCTTGTGACATTTGATGTGAGGAACGCCTTCAACTCTACAAGATGGACTGATATTCTCGAGGTGCTTGAGAGGCTGTACAGCCCAGTCTACCTCAGGAGAGTGGTCAACGACTACCTCCGAAACAGGGAACTAGTATACGACACGACAGAGGGGCAACGAAGCTCGAGAGTTACATCCGGTGTTGCCCAAGACTCAGTCCTTGGGCCCGACCTCTGGAATGTCAACTATGATGGCATTCTGAGAATAGACATGCCGGAAGGAACCCGAATAGTGGGCTTCGTGGACAACATCGCCGCGGTGGTAAACAGAAAGAATGATAGAGAAAGAGAGAATGATAGAGACAGAGAATGATAGAGAGAGAGAATTAAAGAGAGAGAGGGTTATAGAGACAGAGAATGACTTTATTTTTATTGTATAAACTTTATTTTTATTTGATAATCTTTTTAATACGATTTTTTTTTCAAATGGCGGGTGCCAGTATCTCACCTGGGGTACCCCCATGTAGCCGGGCATTCGGCCGCCCGAACCTTCTTTCTCTCTTTCCATCATTCCCTGTCTCTCTCTCTTTCTCTCTCTCTCTCTCTCTCTCTTGAGAAATTGGGCGCTGAGGGGAGAGAAAGAAAGAGCTAGAGCAGCAGAGAGGGAAATAATTAATAACGATACATTGATATTTATATAGACTTTATTTTAATATAAGCTTTTTTTTTCTTTTACTTTATTTTTATTATATAAACTTAATTCTTATTATATAAACTTTATTTCTATTAGATAATGTTTTTGTTTTCGATTCTTATTTCTCTATCATTCTCTCTCTGTCTCTCTCTCCCCCCAATTTTTCACGAGAGAGAGAGAGAGAGAATGATAGAGAAAAAAAAATCGAATCCTTTCGAATTCTTATTCAGGATGTTTTCAGATTTTTCACCCACCTGCTGCTTCTTTCTCTCTCTCTCCTCTCTCTCTTGAGAAATTTTGGGGAGAATCTCGCATTATACATTCATTCCACTTGGGGTTCAACAAATTTGAGTAAATTCTACGGTCGATTAGTTTGGATCGGGGGCTTGAAATGTACATGTTATTTTTCCCACACTTATAGCAAATTTTGATATCTAGAGGCTTTTTCAGGATGTTTTCAGATTTCCCACCCGCTCGGTGCTTCTTTCTCTCTTTCTATCATTCTCTCTCTCTCTCTCTCTAGCATTCTCTCTCACTATCATTCTCTGTCTCAATCATTCTCTCTCTCTCTATCATTCTCTCTCTTTCTCATGTTCTCGGTGTCGATGCTCAATCGCTCGACGTTTTCGTTGATTTATTTCAACGATACAGTCGAGCAATAATTGCATGAGCTCGCTAAATTTTATATAGCGACAATTTTATTTAAAAATCTGTCGTCGCCGAGATTGCATGTTCTCGGTGTCAATGCTCATGCATCATCGCTCGATGTTTTCGTTGATTTATTTCAATGATACAGTCGAGCAATAATTGCATGAGCTCGCTAAATTTTATATAGCGACAATTTTATTTAAAAATCTATCGTCGCCGAGATTGCATGTTCTCGGTGACGATGCTCATGCACAATCGCTCGACGTTTTCGTTGATTTATTTCAACGATACAGTCGAGCAATAATTGCATGAGCTTGCTAAATTTTATATAGCGAAAATTTTATTTAAAAATCTATCGTCGCCGAGATTGCATGTTCTCGGTGACGATGCTCATGCACAATCGCTCGACGTTTTCGTTGATTTATTTCAACGATACAGTCGAGCAATAATTGCATGAGCTCGCTAAATTTTATGCGGCGACAATTTTATGTAAAAATCTATCGTCGCCGAGATTGCATGTTCTCGGTGTCGATGCTCATGCACAATCGATGGTAATTCGTTGCGCGTGCCCCGCTCACTACTATGCCGACGCCATCAGAGTTCGCCAAAACCTTTCACATCCTCTTAAACCCAATATATAACAATATAGTCCGCGCGAATCACGACTGTGAATTTGCGGGTCGGTCGGTGCGATGGGGGAAGGACGGTTTGGAGGCCGAGTCAAGGCCTCCAAACCGGAGTTCATCAAGATGACCGGCGACGAACCGTCTATGGATACGAGAGTAGAGTCATTGGAGGTCATTAACCTTCGAGCAATTTCATGGGTTGAAATTTAGAGCAGATGTCATTTTGAAATGTGTCACGGTGCACCAACTAACTTCCGAAAAGGAAAATCATTTCGCTAACACTGTGTAACGGGGTCTAGACAATTTTCCACGCGCACGAAAGGCAGCAAATAAGAGAAAGAATGAATACGAGTCCTATAACCACACTTCCAATTAATATTATTACGTAAAGGTCTTCCATTTTTAATTGTTCTTCACGATAAATTAAATAATGATTGAAATTGAGACCCGTTTATTTTCATAATAAATTTCCACAAATTTACAGGTCTCAAATAAATTAACCGTACTTTTAGAATTTTACTCTAGAACTCTAGATATCAAAGTTTGCCATGAGTATGGGAGAAATAAAGCCCCCGATCCAAACCAATCGACCGCACAATTTGCCCAAATTTGTTGAACCCCAAGTGGGACGGATGTAGGATGCGAGATTGGTAAAGAAGAAAACCCAAACTTGCACAAGAATAAGTGGAAAAGAAGAAGGGTTACGATAATCCACAGACTTCTTCTTTCTCCACATCATACATTATCTTTTCCCCGAATGTTAGTTGTGATAACACGTACCTGTGACTGCCGCTTAGTCGACGAGAATGAGGACGTTTATTCCATTTGTTATTTTTGTTGCCCATTTTTCTCACATCACTTTACACTTATGTTAACAACAAACTATTTATACAATAAAATTTCTTGATAAAAATAATAGTTCTAAAACAATTCGTATGATCTAATAATATAACTATATAACTTCACGGTGAAACGCGATGTCTCACGATCGCGTCAACCAGTCATATAGACTGTTTTGTTTCTGTAAACCGTCCGTAGAATAAGATTGGTGTTTTCTCCATCTCTCTCAATCTGCGGAACTATATATATATATGTAGGGACCGGGAGAGAAGGGAGAATAAAATATCGACAAACCGATGTTAATGTGAAATAAGAAACAAAGAATAGTTTTATTAGGTTTAATGTGTGAAAATCTCGCTATGACTGCTGTGTTCGCGCTCGAGTCCGCGTACTAACTGCTTCCTCTATCCCTTTTTCCTTTCTCTCGACTTTTGGGCCCGGGCTGTAGATCCCATCATCGGAACCCGATCCCACATATATATATTGTCACGCCGAATTAGAATGTGGGGTGGGGGGGGGGGGGGAATAAGGGAAACACAAACTCGGGTTTAACACGAAAAATATAAGCTCTATTTATTCTTCGATGAACAACAAAAAGAATATATAACAAAAGGGAACTAAAATGAAAATCACACAAAAAAAATAAAATATGATAATAATAACTATTCAGTTGGGCGCCAGCTATTTTGATGGCATAACTGCCTCTCGACTTATCGGATAATTTCTCGGAATTATCACGCGGAACAAAAAAAAATATCTCTCACGATACTGCGTGGGCTAGCTCCTATAGAACCCGGGAATACTCTCAGGGGGGTGGGGAGGTCCGTGGTTCGGCCTCTTAATAATTACCACGGTCGTTTATCAAAGGTAGGCTAGTTTTGGTTATTTTTAATCGGGATTGAACTTATTGGGAAAACGCAAAAAAAATGATCGGGTTTATTGGGGAAACGCAAATCGCAACTACAACAAGAAGGAGGAAATATAATTTCGCATAAATTATTAGGGAAAACGTAGAAAAAAAAATTATAACTTTTCAAAATTATCGGGGAACGCAAAAATAATAATTTTCAAAATTATCGGGGTTATTGGGACGCACGAACTGTTATCCGGAAAACAATGGCGTCCGCCTCGTGGCCGGTACGCTCTCACAAATAAATAAAATTTCGCCACACTCGAAAATACAGATTCCTCTACTCACTCTATGGGCTTTCCTTCTCATTCTCCAATTCTCTTTCTTCTCTCTCTATTCTTCTTTCTTTTTTTCTTTTCCTCTCTCTTTTCTCACTCTCCTCTCCTTTCTTTTTTTTTCACAAAAAAAACTTTATATAAAAAAAATATAACTCAAAAAAAAACTATATAATTCAAACTCACAAAAAAAAAGAAAAGAAAGAAAACTCGATATAATAACAAAAACGCCAAATCAAAACTCCAAACTCTCAAAAAAAACTCTCCAAAACTCCTCAAATCTCCACGCTTTTCTCACTCTCACACTCTCTCCTTCTCTCTCACACTCTATAACGCTCCGCTCTACAATCTCAATATAATTTCTCTACACACGCTTTCTCTCTCCACGCTACGCTCGAAGTGAGGAATTTTGGTTCCTCACCCGACACAAGGCTCAAAAAGGAAATCAAAGGGCAGGGAAGGGGATACGGGACTGACGTGTTTCCGATGATTTGCCAATCATCGGAGATCTTCATTGATTTGCGCATGCGAACTGGTCCTTGTCCTGGAGAGCGATGGTTGATTGGGCGGAAAAACTGTAGACACGTGGGGACATCTCTCGCACGTGGGAATTCTCACGGGTCGATAACGGCAATCAATACCGCACGCTGCTGCCCTCATTAGCATAGAGAGGGTACTCTCTCGCCCCACTCTCTCGCTGCGCGTGCTCCGGAATGTGTCCCTTATCGACACGGCAGACGCGTAGAGTGGGCTTTTGCCGCGCTCACGGTCTCTCTCTTTTTGGTGGCAAATTTAAGCCATATAATTGCCATGAGCGCGGGATGGTCTCTTGTGAACCTCTCTAGCCGGCAGTGCAGCGTGGGTTTTCTCCTCGGGGATGCTGGTGGTGGTGCACCTCTCCAGGACTTGATCGTGGTTGCTGGGCTTCTTGCTGGGGATACGTCAGGGGGTGTGGGGAGGGAAAAAAGGTATCTCGTGGGGAAATCATCGGGTTTTTCAGGGGTATACAGGGAATTATTTTGGGTTTTCTTGGGAATTTTTGGGAAGGCCTCTTCGGTGTCTCGGTGTCGTGGCGGGTTGTTCGATTCACTTATAAATACTATTTACATTATGTTTCTTAAATTCTAATATTTACATATTTTACATTTCTTAAGTTCTACTCTGTACATGACTCGGGGTTAAGTGTGGTGGTGGACTTCGAGCGCGGGGATTCGGTACACTAGTATAAAAACTCTATTTGTCCGGGGGATTCTGTGACGCCACGTCACAATATATATATATATAATTTGTCGCGTCCGTCCAGGCGGTGTGTGGATGTGTGTGGGTGTGTGTGTTTATATATACATTGTATCTGTTCATATAAATCTGTATATGTATGTATACATTTCCGCATATCGAGAGAGATAAAGAGAATACACGAATTTTTGTCTAAGGACGGTCCACAAAAGCAAAGCAGTCGAACAAACTGATTGTAATCAATTTAATTATAACAATTGTCCGCAATTGCTGGCACAATTATCATGCAAATATATATTTTTTAATACTTTATGTAAATAACAGTAATTATTTTAATTATAAATTAAAAAATTTTGTTCGATAAATTATTCATATAATATTTATCTATTATTCAATCTAAACAAAATTAATTTAAAATTTACATTATTTTAGCCACTATTACTGAAATCTAAATAAAAAGTATTATCATTATTCTTAGAAATAAGACAATCTACAATATATCCATATTATTTAATCATTATTATCTTTGTAAAATAAATAATCTATCATTTCAAAATATTTGATCGAGGATAATTATACAATTATCTTGCGTTTTTCGTAATTGATGCAAAGAACAAAAAAAAATCCAACGATGAGCTTCAGGTGCTCAATGGGTATGGCGAAGGTATATGTAAAGTATATCCAGAGGATGCATTCTCGTGGATACCTAAAACACCTTTACTTTACATATAAAATAAAAATGTCTAAGAAATATGGCCTACTGCGGTGGTCTTTCTCTCTCTCTCTCTCTCTCTTTCGCTCTGTGGCAAAAGGCCTGGGAGACGGAAATACTTGGCTCTTCCCCCTATTACTATATATTGCGGTACGAAGAAGACGCTGCTAGCGCTCAAGCATACACTTCGGCAGCAGAATTTTCGCGAATCAAATTTGGGCTAAACTGATCGGCCACGGCTTGTATGCAGGTAATCTTACCACAAAAATTTTCGTGCAAATAGTATGGCCGTAGTTTTGCACCTACAAAAATGTACAAGTACTCAGTGTGTAAGTTTTTTATTACTGCGTAGGGTGACATAAAGGATTTTTTGAATAACTAGCTTTGAAGGTCAGTAAATCCATTTTTATTTTACAGATAACTGGTGGTAATGCAAACTGTATTTTTTTTTTTGGTATTTCAAAACTCTAAGAATGTTACCTTATAGGATACTACTAACTGGATTATATACTAAAATTTCCATTCATTTGGTTTGATAGTTTTGCCATGTTATTTGCACGAAAATTTAGGTCTGCTACGATGGTAAAAAAGAGCTTTCACATCCTTTTAACGCGTTTTGATGTTTTTTCTTTCCTTTACGAGTGATTATTTTCTCCTTCCATCATGGAGGATCTTCAAATTCAGTTTGCTGTCGGGGTAATGATAGTTATATTTTTTCTAGTTTTAAGCCTGGGAATTATGCTATTCTGTCTTTGTGGATCCCCTGTGTTGACTCCTCCCTCGACCCCGTATAATTCTTTCGTCGATATCAGCGTGGATTCTACAATTGCGATCGAAATAAATATCCGAAATAAATAATTACATGAAGATTTACATCATCTACCCCATGTTTTCTTTGCGCAAATTCTTTTCCTCAAAGTTTTCTTGTTTTGTTCAAATTCATTTTTAACAAATTTTCTTGATTATTTCGCGTCCTCTGACTTGTAACTATTCACATATCTTTATAATTACAAGAGCGACGCGATCATTTCCAGAAGGGATTTACGCTGGCGCTGTAATGAAATGAAACAGTTTTTACAATTTTAATGTCACGTAATTTTAAGACAAGAAATATTAATTAAATTTCATTATTGACAATTTTTCTCAACAATTGAAATCGAATTCTATCCGCTTTCATAAATTCAACCACAGTACGCTCCCACCCATCCTGAGTTTTTTCCGCAAGGTTGGGCTCGAAACAGGGCAACACTCTGACTAATGCCCTTTTTCCGAGAACGTGTAAAGCGAGAGCTTGCTTTCCTTGACCGAGATGGAAAAGTAGCAAGTCAGGACGTAACACAAGAAACTGAAAATGTACGTTACTTGAAATTATAAAATATAATAAATTCAAATGACGAAAAATAGGTTGACTCGATATTTTTTTCTTGATGCGAGTATTGGGATAACAAGGTGTGGCTATTACGTCCAGTTAGTACATATTCTGAACAAGGTTCGGTTTGTTTATGACAAAATATTTACAAATAACGGAGTGATTCATTAATAATCACTCCATTGTTCACGGATATTTGGTGTTGATCAAAACACGTTCAGACTATATACTAACAGTGCGTAAAAGCCCAACGTTGCCATTCCAGCACACACGTAAAAAAAAATATTGAAAATGTAGCAGTTTTTTCTGACGCCCTAAACTTGTAAACAATTTCAATGTATGTAATATGAGACTTCTTTTTCAGAACGTCGAGAATGCGATTGTGGCGGCGATCAGTTCGGCCGTACAAATGACAGCTCCGGCACCAGTAATGCCAATGCAGTGGCCAGTTGCAGCACCAGTACCGCAACCGCCACTGCATTTTGCAACGCCGCCATTTCTGGGCTTCTGATTACCTAAACCCAAACCCAAACACCAACCTAAACCTAAACCCAAACCCAAACCCGAACTCGAACCTAAACCTACACCCAAACCTAAACCTAAACCCACGAAACGCAAAAAACCAAAAAAAATGAAAAATTGGAAAAATCAAAAACCCAAACGGCAAAAAATTTAAATAAAATTAATTATTTTATTTATTAAATTGTAACATTTTTATTGATAAATAATAATTCACAGTTTTTCATTATTATAAATAAATAATTTATTCATAAAATTCATTTAAAGATGAATTAACTCTCTTTCTCTCTCTCTCGCTCCTGTTATCCCTAACCCTGTTAGCCTGTACACCCTGTCAAGAGCCTTCCTGTTGTTGGCCCATCTCAGCGCGGGCCACCATACCAGGGAGGCGTATGTTAGTTGGGAAACTAAGATCGCTATGTAAATCCACTTAACCACCTTTGCTTTTAGCCCCCACGTTTGACCGCACATCCATCTGCAGGCCCAGAACGTGGCAATTGCCTTCCGAGCCTGCTCAGCGATGTGGCTCTTCCAGCTGAGCTTTCTGTCCAGCGTCACTCCCAGGCAGCGAAGTTCCGTGGAGAACGCCAGCTCGGTGCCAAAGGTGGAGGGGAGCCTCATATTGAAGCGCCCCCTCCTGGTGAACAGTACCATCTCAGTCTTATTTGGGTTAATCCTTAAAGACTTTGATGCGCACCATTCCTGAAGGAGATCAAGTGCTTTTTACATCTTGCTCGCCATAAACGCAGGATGACTGCCGCTGACTGCTATGCACACGTCATCGGTAAATCCCACCACTCTTACTCTCAGTACCTCGAGCCTACTCAGAAGCCCATTGTCTGTCTGTTTTTCTGTCTGTTTGTCCGTCTGTTTGTCTGTCTGTTTGTCTGTCTGTTTGTCTGTCTGTTTGTCCGTCTGTTTGTCCGTCTGTTTGTCCGTCTATTTGTCCGTCTGTTTGTCCGTCTGTTTGTCCGTCTGTTTGTCCGTCTGTTTGTCCGTCTGTTTGTCCGTCTGTTTGTCCGTCTGTTTGTCCGTCTGTTTGTCCGTCTGTTGGTCCGTCTGTTTGTCCGTCTGTTTGTCCGTCTGTTTGTCCGTCTGTTTGTCCGTCTGTTTGTCCGTCTGTTTGTCCGTCTGTTTGTCCGTCTGTTTGTCCGTCTGTTTGTCTGTCTGTTTGTCTGTTTGTGTCATGTGTGTGTATGTGTCTTATTTTATACAAATCTGCAATTTGAAAATTGTACGGAATGCTGACATAACATTACTGTTTTGCTGTAGGATGCATCAATCATCATCACCTGTATGATAGGTCGAGGAAGCGCCCAACCTCACTCACCTACTCATACTAGCATATGTGCACGTTTCCACGACTCCCATCAGACCAGCATGTCGGTATGTTTCTGATGCGACTTGGCGATGCTTATTTGGTAACGCACAACACCCGTATCCATTAGTACCGTCATACGAGGTGCTTTTCCGTACTTGCATTCTTGGAAGCTCATGGATAATAATAAAATAAAGCAATAGAATCATACCACGAATTTTCGAGTGGTAGACTGGGGAACCGACCTCAAAAATGGTTAGTCATGCATGCAAACTAACAAATCATCAAAATTTATGGTGATTGTAATGGGAATGGCAACAGTCTTCTACTGCGTATAATTGTTACCATATGAGCTCTCATTGATGAGGCATCCTCAGAGTATTTCTGAATCGAAGGTTCACCTCCCAAAGCTACAGTTGTAGCAAATGCAGCAGCATGAACGCCGCAACTAAATGGCTGTTTTGAAACGGGCTGAATAGAGATACAGTCAATCTCCACGGAAGGATAACGTGCATGAATATACTTTCGGACTTCTTTGTGCATGCGAGTAAATGCACTTAGACACATGCTATCATAAATTAACACATGCGCGCCGTTGTACAATATGCAACACCAGTGCCTCGATTTGTTCCCACCAATTATTTGCATGTCATGTACGGATTGGCATGGCTTCATAAAGCGAAAGTACCCAGTATAATTGGCAGGATTAAAATCAAAGTTTACGTTTTCTTTCAGTATTTGTTGAAACAAATCGATACTTGTATCAGTCAGGAGGCTGGTGTCCGTTGTAATATTTGTAATAACCTGGTCGACATCAATGTTTCGGAGAACAACCTAAAGCGCTTCCATATCGGAATCTGTAATGTAGATTTCAATTTCTTCGTCAGATTCTATCGGCGCCCAATCCCTATTGTGATCTGCGAATTAATGGATGCCTAGTCCATTATTTTGGGGTATATTTTGCAGCAAATCTCCGTTTATTAGCGAAACACTGCTTGTGTCTCGGAATCGTTTGCGAGGCAATTGTTGCACCTTCCATTTGCGCAATGTTTTCAGAGGAGGATTTTTTTTTTCATTTCATCCTGCTCGCGAGCCTCGAACACATACCCTGGTTCTCGAAGCGGCATACTTCGATTTCGTCGACTATCGAGGATTTCCGGTAGAAGACCTTGCATGTAAAAACATGACAACAATGGTTGAACTTTATTCCAAAACTCATCATCTTTTGGCACCTTCACGTATTTAATGTCAACGGAAGTCCATAAAGCAAAAATACAATATTTTCGTCCGGTTATGTGTAGTTGACCTTGAACTTGGTGGTAGTAATGATGCGTCTTACTCATACACTGGGCATTCCTCGTATCGAAAATACTCCTGAGACGGGGATTGCGTTGAATGGCTTTTTCCAGATTTTCGTCCTGGGCCGAAAAAGTGCACTTGATTTCAACAATACCATCGTCATCGATTGGGCAGTCTGGCGAAGCACCCACGTAAGGAATGTCTGCATCGATAAAAAGCCCACATGGCATAATTGACTCGTTGAGTTTAAACTCCAATGCCATTATGGCAGTTTGCTCATTAGCAATCCCAAACTGCACTGCAAGTGCGTCGATGATTTTCGGTTAACGAATACTTTGCACCATTTTCGAACAAGAGGTTTTCGGAGCATTCGACAGATTTGTCCGAATTTTGAAGCAGTTATGAGGCTTGTACGTAACTCGTGCCATAATGCGCTGTCACTCTGAGCCACGGTATCTCGCTCAATCTGGTCTCGATTTGCACTTCTCTGCTTCAGTCTTTCGAAATGATTTTCGACAAGTACGTTATAAACCGCCTCTGGAACATCGGATTACTGAGACGATCGTCCATTATCTTTACCGATGCCCTGCCACCTGCGAGTTTTGCGTCTACCCTTTTGTTGGCGTCGCAGCTTATTTCAAAGTATCTGGCGATGCCGACTCCGCTAAAATCTATCAACGATAAGAGGAACTCTTTTCGCCTTACTGTAGTGCACTTTCGAAAGCAGTTTTTGACTATTGTGCTGTATACATGCACCGTAGCATCTCATTTGATAAGAATTTCTCGCGCAGTGATTGATCCGTTTTCCACAATTGAGTTTGATTACGATTAAATTGCAGGCTTCAGCAATGTTATTTGTTTGAGCTTGTAACAAACTATTTGCGTGACAACTGACGTAGCGGACAGCTTCTGCTGCGTCACGGTAGATAGCAGTTCGTTCAAGCTCTGGAATTAAATTCTTCTCGTTCTTCTTTGGTTTGCAAGGAAATGGCAATGACTTGCAAGATGCGTGTTGTCCAAAAAGTGTCTAAGCAGGATTAAAATGTCATTTTGAAGCATTTTAATTTTCTCTGTTCCAGGCTCGCTATCAGCTTTACGAATATCTCGTGCACGCTCAATATTTCTTCGCATCTTCAAATCGCAGTTATGAACTTGTTTCCGTAATGCAGCAACTGTTACGATACCTTTCTGGGGCTGATCTTCTAGCCGTTTTATCGATGCATTCCTCATTTTTTTGCCTAAATTACGAAACAAGTGGTTACTGCATTCCACTTTGTGTACAACTATGCCATGAGCAGCGTAGGGGTCAGCATCTCTGATTGCTTGATAAGTGCTGCTACCGCCATCAGAGATGAACGTTTTGTATATTAAGTCATGTATCTTTATGCTGTTTTTAAATCCTTCACGAATTATATCAGTTTCCATAGCTGTAGAGCTTTGGTCGCGACCTCAATTCTTGTAACATATATGCTCGCGTGGTTCCATAGTATGTTGTTTAGTTTTGGCGCATACCGCGCAATATTTATTCCTCACACCACCGAAAAGCACTTTTTTTGTTTCGAAGCCAATAATCGAGCTATTACCGGACAACGAATCGTACTTCCCATTCACGTAAGAACGCTTTGCCCAACTTCCATCGGCTATGACTGCAATCAATGGAAAGCCGTTTTTAACGTGGGCTTCCTTTATGGCGATCTGTTTTTCCTCTTCTGCCGCCGCATCCATTTCTTCGGCGGCAACGGCTTCAAAATCATCATACATGATATCGTCAAACTTGCAATACGCAACATGCGGAAGCGAACGGATATTCATCGCCGCAAGCTGCTCTTGCAACGTGGAATATCCTGTCCCGGAAGTTATAGTGCCGCTAACTGCACTTTCGTTAATGTCCATCGTACTATCATCATCTCAATCCACGATTAATGTATTTCTCCAATTTGAGATGATGAAAATGACACTCCAAACCACGGCTGTGAGAGTCAAATTTTTCATGCAACTGATTGTAATCAATTTTATTATAATAATTGTCCGCAATTGCTGGCATAATTATTATTTAAATTATTTGCAAATGTAATTTTTTTAATACTTAGTTTTATATAAATATCAAAATAACAGTAATTAGTTTAATTACGAACTAAAAAATGTTTGTCGATAAATTATTTATATAATATTTATCTATTATTCAATCTAAACAAAGTTAATCTATAATTTAAAATTTATATTATTTTAGCCACTATTGCATCATAAGCCCTGAAATCTAAATTAATTAAAAGTATTATCATTATTCTAAGAAATAAGACAATCTACAATATTTAACTGATATTATTTTTAATTATTATTATCATGTAACTAAAATAAATAATTAATCTATCATTTCAAAATATTTGATCGACGATAGTTATACAATTATCTTGCAATTTTCGCAATTCCTGTAAAGCAGAAAAAAAGTCTGACAATGAGCTTCAGGTGCCAGATGGGTATGAGGAAGGTGCCAGATGGGTAAAGTATATTGAGAGGATGCATTATCTCGGATACCTAAAACACCTTGACTTTACATATCAAATGAAAATGACTAAGAGACATGGCCTACTGCGGCGGTCTCTCTCGCTCTCTCTCCCTCTCTTTCGCTCTATGGCAAAACGCCTGGGAGAAGGAAACACTTGGCTCTTTCCACTATTACTGTATATTACAGTACGAAGAAGACGCCGCTAGCGCTCAAGTATACATGATTCGTTGGCGAAATGCTCGCGAACCAAATTTTGACTATACTGATCGGCCACGGCTTCTATGCAGGTAATCTTACCACAAAAATTTTCGTGCAAATAACATTGCCGAAGTTTTGCACCTACAACAATGTACAAGTACTCAGCGTGAAAATTTAGGTGCGCTGCGATGGTAAAGAAGAGCTTTCACATTCTCTTAAAGGACAAAGACGATCCCAAAGGCATAAAGACAAGGTGCGCTTATACGTAGAGGAGTTGGAAGCGGCGGTTGAGGCCGAATCGCAGCCAGTTCCGGCAGAGGAGGGTAATGACGACCATGTGTCAGAGAAAATCGAGGAGTTGAGATCGGCATAAATGGATGAGATAGCGAAGCAGGACATGCTGAGGGGCCCTGAATTCAGGAAAGATATGCTGGATCAAATATGCAGGAATGTGCCGACATGGCCGCTCGACAGAATTTCTGAACAACTTGAAATCTACCATTTGGAGGTGTTCCCACCTCTCCAAAAGAGAACAACATCAAATCGAGCGGCTCGAGAGGAAGCTTCGCAAACAAGAAGGAAAGCCCGTAGGGCCAAGTATGCAAGGACACAGCAAGCATGGAAAAAGAACCCATGCAATTGCCTCAGAGCCCTTGTAAAGGATAAAACGGCCTCCCAAACACCAGAGGAAGAGATCATGGTACCGTTCTGGCGGACCCTAATGACGCAAGCGAGCGGCCGAACGCCGGGAGTGAAGCCCAAGCCGACACGAACAAATGAATCTCTGTGGAAATCAATAGAGCCAGCCGAGGTTAAGAGTGCCTTTCTGGAATTGACAACATCGCCCGGACTGGATGGGTTAAGAGGATGTGAAAGGTTTTGGCGAACTCCGATGGCGTCGGCATAGTAGTCAACGGGGCACGCGCAACGAGTTACCATCTGTGCGGCGTGCGCCACCGATAGATGGCACTATACGCCATCGGCGATTCGACAGACAAACCATTAGCGATATTCGACTTTTATCTTTCTTTACAATGTTTCGGACTTCCCAGAAATATATATTGTAAAGAAAGATATGAGATCGCAAATTTGTTGCGTGTATATCGGGCTTAGATTTTTTTTAAATTTATTTTATTTAGGAATAACACTATAGGCACTATACGACATCGGCGATTTGACAGACAAACCCACGTCGTGCGAGGCGTGCGAAAGCGGCTCGGTCGCTGCGCCCCGTCAAACAAGCGCGGTTGTCACCGGTCACCGAGAATGTGTAATCTCGGTGACGAAAATGACTCGTTCGAGTCAATTTATTATCGGCATCGCATGATTGCAGCTCGATGAGATTTTGATCGAATATATAAGATTGTCAAGTCAAATTCATTTAAATAAATCAACAATCTGATCGTATGATGCTGCACGAGCATCGTCGTCGAGTTCGACGTTCGTGACCGAAAACATGCAATTTCGGCGTCGATAGATTTTCAAAAAAAAATGTCTCTAAAAATGCTCTATACAATGTAGCGAGTTCATGCAATTACTGCTCGATTGTATCGTTGAAATAAATCAACAAAAACATCGAACGATTATGCATGAGGATCGGCACCAATGATCCCGGGCTTCCTAATTGCATAATGCACTTGGTATAATGCACTGGCTCTTTCCAGTTATTTTGGGTTGAATGCACTCGCTTGTTCACGTTGGATTTGGGTTTGGTGCACTTGCTCGTTCACGTTGTTTTGGGTTTGGTGCACTTGCTCGTTCACGTTGTTTTGGGTTTGATACACCCTAGAGGTTCAACGTTCGCAATGAATAAATAAAAAACGAAAAAAAAATATTCTACTTCTCTTTTTATACCCCCCGCACCCCTCCAACGCCAACTCTAACTCCAACTCCACACTCGAAATTATCAGAAGTCGCCGGCGCTGGGAGTGAGAGAGAATGATAGAGATAATGATAGAGAGAGAGAGGGAATGATAGAGAGAGGGAATGATAGAGACAGAGAATTATAGAGAGAGAGAATGATAGAGAGAAAGAATGATAGTGAGAGAGAATGATAGAGAGAGAGAATGATAGAGAGAGAGAATGATGGAGAGAATGATGGCGAGAATGATAGGAGAAAAAGAGAGAATGATGGAGAGAATGATGGAGAGAATGATGGAGAGAATGATGGAGAGAATGATGGAGAGAATGATGGAGAGAATGATGGAGAGAATGATGGAGAGAATGATGGAGAGAATGATGGAGAGAATGATGGAGAGAATGATGGAGAGAATGATGGAGAGAATGATGGAGAGAATGATGGAGAGAATGATGGAGAGAATGATGGAGAGAATGATGGAGAGAATGATGGAGAGAATGATGGAGAGAATGATGGAGAGAATGATGGAGAGAATGATGGAGAGAATGATGGAGAGAATGATGGAGAGAATGATGGAGAGAATGATGGAGAGAATGATGGAGAGAATGATGGAGAGAATGATGGAGAGAATGATAGAGAGAATGATAGGAGAGAAAGTGAGAATGATAAAGAGAGCGAGAGAGTGAATGAGAGAGAGAAAAAGAGAATGATAGAGAGGGAGAGAGAATGATAGAGAGAGAGGGAATGATAGAGACAGAGAATTATAGAGAGAGCGAATGATAGGAGAAAAAGAGAGAAAATGATAGAGAGAATGATCGAGAAAATGATAGAGAGAATGATCGAGAAAATGATAGAGAGAATGATCGAGAAAATGATAGAGAGAATGATTGAGAAAATGATAGAGAGAATGATAGTGACAGAGGGAATGATAGTGAGAGAGTGAATGATAGAGAGAGAGAGAATGATAGAGAGAGAAAAACTGATAGAGCCAGAGAATGATAGAGAGAGAGAGAATTATAGTGAGAGAGAATGATAGAGAGAGAGAGAATTATAGTGAGAGAGAATGATAGGAGAGAGAGTGAGAATGATAGAGAGAGAGACAGAGTGAATGAGAGAGAGAGAAAGAGAATGATAGAGAGAGAATGATCGAGAAAGAGTATTCGTATGCTCGAATATATATAACTTCACGGTGAAACGCGACGTCTTACGATCGCGTCAACCAGTCATATAGACTGTTCTGCAAACCGTCTGTAGAATAAGATTGGTGTTTTCTCTCTATCGCTCTCAATCTGCGGAACTATATATATATATATGGATTTGTGTGCATGGGTGTGTGTATGCGTCTTGGCGTGTTGACCATACACAATGTATATATAAACAAACACACACACACACATTAGTTAATTTACATACATGTGTATATATATAATTTGTCACATCCGTCCAGGCGGTGTGTGTGGATGTGTGTGTGTTTATACATACATTGTATCTGTTTATATAAATCTGCATATGTATGTATACATTTCCGCGTATCGAGAGAGATAAAGAGAATACACGAATTTTTGTCTAAGGACGGTCCACAAAAGCAAAAAAGCAGTCGAACAAACTGATTGTAATCAATTTAATTATAACAATTGTCCGCAATTGCTGGTACAATCATCATGCAAATATATATTGTTTAATACTTCATGTAAGTAACAGTAATTATTCTAATTATAAACAAAAAAAATTTAGTTGATAAATTATTCAGATAATATTTATCTATTATTCAATCTAAACAAAATTAATTTAAAATTTACATTATTTTAGCCACTATTACTGAAATCTAAATTAAAAGTATTATCATTATTCTTAGAAATAAGACAATCTACAATATATCCATATTATTCAATCATTATTATTTTTGTAAAATAAATAATCTATCCTTTCAAAATATTTGATCGCCGATAATTATACAATTATCTTGCGTTTTTCGTAATTCATGCGAAGCACAAAAAAAATCGAGCTTCAGGTGCTCGATAGGTATGGGGAAGGTATATGTAAAGTATATCCAGAGGATGCATTCTCTTGGATACCTAAAACACCTTTACTTTACATATCAAATAAAAATGTCTAAGAAATATGGCCTACTGCGGCGGTCTTCCTCTCTCTCTCTTCCTCCCTCCCACACTCGATCGCTCTCTCTCTCTTTCGCTCAGTGGCGAAAGGCCTGGGAGACGGAAACACTTGGCTCTTCCCCCTATTACTATATATTACGGTACGAAGAAGACGCTGCTAGCGCTCAACCATACACTTCGGTAGCGGAATTTTCGCGAACCAAATTTGGGCTAAACTGATCGGCCACGGCTTGTATGCAGGTAATCTTACCACAAAAATTTTCGTGCAAATAGTATGGCCGTAGTTTGGTACCTAAAAAAATGTACAAGTACTCAGTGTGTAAGTTTTTTATTACTGCGTAGGGTGACATGAAGGATTTTTTGAATAACTAGCTTTGAAGGTCAGTAAATCCATTTTTATTTTACAGATAACTGGTGGTAATGCAAACTGTAATTTTTTTTTTGGAATTTCAAAATTCTAAGAATGTCACCTTATAGGATACTACTAACTGGATTATATACTAAAATTTCCATTCATTTGGTTTGATAGTTTTGCCATCTTATTTGCACGAAAATTTAGGTCTGCTACGATGGTAAAAAAGAGCTTTCACATCCTCTTAACCGCACGACAGCTGAAAGCTGTACCAATGAACGTGCTGGTAGGTGTAGTAAACCTACTCCTCCTATGTGGTAAACTCCCGAGACATCTGCTGGAATCAAGAACAACGTTGATCCCGAAGAAGGACGGAGCCTCTGAGCCCGGTGACTTCAGACCCCTAACAGTGGCTTCGGTACTCACCAGGACCTACCATAAGATCCTGGCAAACCGTCTCGCGAAATATGTTGACCTCGACAAACGGCAAAAACCATTTCTTCCGGTGGATGCCACATCGGAGAGCCGGATTCTATCGGTGGTACCGTAGTATCATGTCAAGATCAAATGATCTTGACATGATACTGCGGTACCACCGATAGAATTTCAAGCCATTATATATAGCGTCGATAGACGTGGCAAAAGCTGTCAACTCAGTAACGCATAAAACAATAAAGGATACCCTTGTTACGAAGGGCTTACCAGCACACCTCGTGGAATATATAATGGACAAGTACGCTAGAAGCACAACGAGGCTGGCGTGTGGCGGATGGCAATCCGACCTAATAACGCCTTTATGCGGGGTCAAGCAAGGAGATCCCCTATCGCCCATTATCTTCAACATGGTAATGGGCGGGCTCCTAAGGCTTAATCCGCCTGAAGTCGGAGTTGATGTGGATGGCGACCACTACAACGCTCTAGCATTCGCGGACGACCTGGTGTTCGCTGCGTCAACTCCACAGGGACTTTAATAATACTGGGCATAGCCACAGAATATCTGGCAAAACGTGGCCTCGCAATTAACACCGGCAAATCATTCACGGTTGCCTTCAGAAGTGTTCGGCACATGAAAAAAACAGTGGTAGATATATCAGCTCGCTTTAGATGCTCCGGACAGGAAATGCCGCCCCTGCAAAGAGAGGACGAGAGGACGAATGAATAGCTAAAGGCGGTTCTACAAACACTTACCGAGGCGCCACTTAAACCCCAGCAAAGATTGTTCGCACTCAGGGTGATGGTCTTACCCGGGCTCTACCATTTATTAATGCTGGGAAATGGGATCCTGAGCCGCCAAAAGAAGATCGACACCATGGTGCGTGCGGCAATCAGAAAATGGCTTGATCTACCACACGATACTCCAAACGCATACTTCCATGCTAATGTCAAAGACGGAGGACTATCGATACCGTCCATGAGATGGCTCATGCCTCTCCAAAAATCAGCATTTCTGCGGGGAGGAATAACGGAGGAGGAACTACTGTCCCCGTATCTCGCTTAAGAGATCGGCCCAGCACAAAGAAGACTGCGTGAAGGGAGGGAGGAAATAGGATCCACCAAGGACCCAGACAGTACATGGGGTAAAGTACTCCATGCTTCGATTAACGGGAGAGCCCTAAAAGAATCCAATAAGGTGCCACAACAACATCAGTGAATCACCGAAGGGATACGCTGCCTCTCAGGCAGAGACTTCATCAACGCTGCAGAGATAAAGATTAACGCAATGTCAACAAGATCCAGGACGGCGAGAGGGAGAATGAAAGACCGTACATGCAGGGCGGGATGTAGAGCGGTAGGGACATTAGATCATGTCCTACAGAGGTGCCACCGAACTCACAGAACACGTATTGACCGGCACAACGCCGTCGCACCCTACGTGAAGAGAGCCCTAGAGAAAACGTATGACACGGTCGAGGAGGTGCCTAGATTTGCAAGAGAGGTGGGACTCCGAAAGCCCGATCTGATCGCCAGGAGAAGAACCCAGGCCCTAGTACTTGATGCGCAAGTTGTCGGAGAACACGTCAACCTCGAGGAAGCGCACAAGGAAGAGAAGGCGAAATATAAGAACCTGGAGGAGGCAATAAAAGGGAGATATGGCGTAAGGGAGGTTGCGTTCACCACCGTCACATTATCGTACCGAAGAATTTGGAGCAGAACATCGGTCCAAGCACTCATCGATGGAAACATCCTGAAGAAGAAGGAGCTGAATATCGTTTCGACACGAGTCCTGATCGGAGGACTCGCGAGCTTCTACAGGTTCAACCGGACAACATCATCAGCCGGCCCCAGAAAAGCAAATCGCGTTGAATAACATTAACGGGACGAACCAAACAACGTGCTGCCTACGCTTTAGCATTATGCCTAAAGCGTAGGCAGCACGTTGTTTGGAGAGGAGGGGTTTTAGTGAGTATACCCGGTAACGGGGGAGCCCCACACTCACAGCTCGAATAGGGCTGTAGTGCGTAATGCATCTCCCCTCCTCCTTAAAAAAAAAAAGCCAAATGCCTCATCATCTAATTAGTGACGCGCATGAATGAATTAACGAGATTCCCATTGTCCCTATCTACTCCCCCCGTGTGCTCACCTTGTCGCGGCGCGGCGGGGGGGCTTACGTGCTGCGATGATCCTCGGAGCTATGTCGGCGGGAGCTCCGGCCCCTGGCAGGTTCAACCAAGCCGGATTAGATCGAGGTGAGCAGCCAGATCAAGACGGACGGATATCACCAGCTACGGTGGAAGGCATCGTGCCAATGGCTGCATGGTCGTGGTGATATAAAACTGCACGGCCTCAAACGATCCCTTCGAGGGCACCTGGTGGAACCCTCGTTGTATCTACACCTTGCCCGGCCAAGGCGGCTCTGGTCGGGCCGACTCAACTACCGACCCGCTAGTGGGATTAAACATGGATCCAAATAATAAAACAAAAATAAAAACAAGAAGTCAGCAAGAGAAGGAGAAGGAGACGGACCGAGCAGGCGAGACCAAGCGTGATATAGAAGCTTCACTCTATGGGATGAGCGACGTCCAGAGCACCGGGAAAAAGAGTAGGGCGCAGTCAATGAATCGTCATGCGCGGGCGACGTCATGGTGGAAAGAAGAAGGAAGAGGAAAAGGCATGGTCAGGGCTCTGTGGACGGAGGGGATGAAGAAATGCCCGGTAATGAAAGAAATCCGAGAGCACCGGAAAGAGCTGGAGACTTACCTATTTAACGACTCCAATAATAAAGTTAACAAAGCCTCTATCCGCTTCATTTTGGAGAAGTGGTCCTCGCTGGAGGGCAAGATCTACGAGCAGGTAGTCACGGCTGAAAAGAGAAAAACAGAGTTAGAGGTGGAAAAGGAGAAAGCAAAAGTGATAACAGAAGCCCCTGGCCACTGCCAGACTTTTGCACAAGCCTTAATGGCCAGGAGATCCGTAACAGAGGGAGCAAGTGGGGCGACGGCCAGTGGAAATCCGCCTCGCTCAAGACCAACGAGCGAGGTTGTCCTCGTTAAGCCAGTCAATGATGATGACCCAAGAACGAACGAAGAACTAAAAGGTGACGTCATGGAGGCACTCAAAGGAGTGCGATCCAAGCTGAAGGTAAGGAATATCAGGCAGATGAGGAAAAAAGGAGTGGCGATTGAGGTTGAGGGTAAAATAGATGTGCTGATGATCAAGGAAACGTACCTCAGCACGATAGGCCTTGAAGCAGAGAATCCGAGGAAATTGAATCCGTCGATCATCGTGTTTGACGTCGAAAATTACGCGAACCCAGAAGAACTGAAAGACGACTTTGTTTGAGAATTGACGAATGAGGAATGATAGTGGAACGAAGGTGTTGAATGAATGAAATTCGACGAACAGGTGTTTTATGTAACAGGTGTTAAGTATCTTTATGAGAAAAAACCAACAGGAAAAAAACTATGTACACTCAGGTGAACCGTGAGCTGACGCATGAGAAAAGTCCGTAAGTAAAGTCGTTAATACACTAGAGTTCAGCACTTATCGCCGACGCGATTGCGAACGATGCACGTCGCACGAAAATGCGTCGTGTTGCGAAAGCCGCGGCGTCTGTAACCGCCACGACCACCCGTTAAGCACACGCGAATTCACCTGCCGACAGTCTTGCAGATCTCCCGACACGATGAATTGCTCTTTCAGAAAGTCCGGTGTTGAGAAAGCTAAGATGAGCACGTTAAAAACGCGAAGAACAAGAGTATACAGTGAGCGGCACCAAAATTAAGTGAAAAGACGTTGAGAATGAGCAGTGAGCTATATCGCGGCTATTAACTTTCTTATCACTCTAATGAGAAAACCGATGTACGTTGCCGGCATCTCCCCCGTCGACGCGAGAGCGCATGCGCCACGGGCGTGCATGAGATGCCCGGTGAGTGGGCCCGAGAAGTGCTGCCATGGAGCGGCTTGCAGGTATACCGACACAGCCGCGCCAAAGGTGATTATTATTCAACAGACCTAATAGCGAAAAATTGCCACTTCGAGATAGCTGGACAAAGTGACCTACGCGGAGCAATTAATCTCAGACACAGCTTCGATAACAGGAATGGGAACGTCAACTGGATCATCGAGTTGCCAGGCATAGCCCACTAGAAGTTTATCGAGATAGGCAGGATTTTCATGCTGTGGAGATCATATCGAGTGAGCGACTACGTTAACGTCACGAGATGTTTTAAGTGCAACGGCTATGGACATATTGCTAAGAATTGTTCCTCAGAGCAATCGAGATGCGAGAACTGCGGTGACGAAGGGCACCTTCGAAAGGACTGTCCCAAAAAGGAGATGCCACGGTGCACAAATTGCCAAAAGGCAAGAAGAGCACAGACTGACCACCCTTCCAGTGGTCGAAGGTGTACCTCAGACAGGTGGAGTTCTACTGGAACAAGGTGCAATGGAGCTAAAGATCGCACAGATCAATGCGGCCAGAACAGCGGCAGCAGCAGGGGAAATCAGGGTCATCCTTGAGCAAGAGTAGTATGACATTGTATGCCTCCAGGAACCATACGCCTATAAAGGAAGAGTCATGGGATATAGTTCACAAAACACGAGGATTATTCTGCCCCTCTGCGATACCTCGTGGGCGGCGATTGTAGTCTGCAATCCTAAGCTTGACATTTTCCAAGTAAAGGCTGAGGAACCTGACCACATAGTGTGTGTTCACATTCGAGGAGCGACGTTGTCAGTGTACATCGTCAGCGTGTACTGCCAGTTCTCGAGACCAATCGATCCATTCCTGCGAGCAACGGGCAACCTCTATCAGAGGATCCGGCTTGCGGATGGAAGGGCGAGAATCGTAGTGGCGGCCGACGCGAATGCGCAATCGCCGCTGTGGTTCTCGCGAGACCTTGACCGCAGGGGCAGTGCCGTGGAGGACTTCCTAACTGAGCATGAAATGCTCGTGGTGATTGAACCTGCGGGGCTGGCCACCTTTTCCTCCACGGCCGGTGAGTCGAATATTGATGTCACGATGGCGACTGCAAATCTACGGAACGCCATCCGTGAGTGGACGGTGACGTCGAGTTGCAGCGCAAGCGATCACAATATGATCGTGTTCACCATCCGTGGAGGCGGAGAACCGATTTCAACGATGCGGAGTTTTCTACGCATACCGGTAGAATACCAACTGGTAAATGCTGACTGGGAAAGATTCAAGAGGACCTACGATGAATATTTGACGCCGGAGATCAAAGAACAGCTGGCTACAAGGGATTTAGGAGAGGCTGCGCGCATCTTCGGGAAGGTCGTGAGGGCGGTGTCCCAAGACTCCTTGAGCGAAAAAAGAGTACTTACCCGCTCTGTACCGTGGTGGACGCCAGAACGCCAGCAGCAGCAACTAGCGGTCATACAAGCCAGGAAGGAGATGGGCCGTGCCAGAAGGAGAAATCCAAATGACAACCCGATAAACCTGGAAAGAAGATATTCAACGCTGAGGAATGGATACACGTCCGCAATAAGACGGAGCAAGCAAAACTCTTGGAAAGGATTTGTCAAGAAAGAAGCTAGCTAGAACCCATGGGGAATCGTTCACAAGATAGCCCGAGATAAGCTCAAAAGGAATGAGATCCCGTGTACGCTCGTATTGGCGAACCAAAGAATCACCACCACCTGGAGGGAAACAGCAAAAGAAATGTTAAAAAAGATGGTTCCGAAAGGCTCAAGAGTAGGCGAATCCGAGGCACTAAGGGGAATTAGACAAAGTAACGAGCGATACGGGTGCATGAATCTGGAACCGGAGATAGGGACTGCAGAGATATCCACGGCCATGAAGGCGACAAAGAACAAGAAGACGACTGGACTGGACGACATCCCGGCTGAGACACTCGAGACTATATGGGAGCATGATAAGATAACGATTCGAGCCTTATTCAACAATTGCATGCGATGAGGGGTTTTTCCCGAATTGTGGAAAAAGGCAGAACTCCGAATCGTTCTCAAGGACCAATCTTGAGATCGGAATATGGTGGAATCATATCAACCAATAGCTCTTCTTCCAGTAATTGGGAAAATTCTCGAAAGAATCATTGTCCGAAGGATCCACACGATAAGCAAAGGATTAGAGAGCGATTGGCATTTCAGGTTACGTTCGGGGCGGTCTAGTCTAGCATACGGGAAATAGAGAAAAAATATGTTCTCGCTGTCTACGCGGATATACAGGGGGCATTTGACTACTCGTGGTGGCCGGCCACAAAACGGCGCCTTATCGCGGCCGAATGTAGTAGTGGGCTGGTTACATTTGTCGACGATTACCAGCTGCATGGAACTGGTGTATGGACGCGCTACTGCATGCCATTGCTGATGGCACGACTCCGGATGAAGTAGAAGCGATAGCGTACGCAGATGATCTCCTATTAATGATAAAAGGAAATTTGCGAGTAACCCTCGAGTGGCTGGGAAGGGTGGTACTGGCGAAATTAGAGAATTGGTGTGCGGAGCACAAGCTCACAATATCCGAGGCAAAAACCAAGACCGTGATGATGAAGGGCAACTTCCACGCGCAGAGGCTCCCCAGCCTCAAGATAAGAGGAACCGCGATTGAATACTGCTTGTTCTACAAATATCTGGGGGTTACAATTGACTTGACATTGAGCTTCATACAGCATGCAAAAAGAACCAGGGAAGGTATTTCGAAATTCACAATGTCGATTAGACGGATGGCCAAGGATGAATGGGGCATAAAGACTAACATCATGAGGACGATATATAGAGGAGTATGCATACCCACAGTGACGTACGGAGCGTCGGTCTGGTATCGGGAGGCGTCCAGGTCGATGGGCCGCAGGCACTTAGACGCAGCACAGAGAACGATGCTCCTTTGTTTGACAAGAGCGTGCAGAACGTCGTCGACGGCGGCGATGCAAGTCATAGCGGGGTGCCCTCCGATGGACCTAGAAGGGATAAAAAGAGCACTGTGCTGCGGAGTACGAAAGGGCGAGCACGTTAGGTGGACAGAATACGACTATATACCCAGGGAGCGAGAAGAGGACCTCGACCTCGACCTAAAAACTGAAAAGAAAAGAATAAACGAGGAAATAGTCAACGAGTGGTAAAACCGATGGGCGAACAATGAACATGGCAGAGATCTCTATCGCTTCATCGCAGATGTTAAATTTAAAGAGGAAAATAAATGGTTCACCCCAAATAGATTTGCCGTGTATCTAATGAAGGGGTACGGCCCCGTAAACGAGTCACTCAACAGGCGGAACCTCATCGCCGACCCAACGTGCCAGGTATGTGGTGCCGAGAGCGAAACTGTAGACCATATGCTGTGGAGCTGCTAGGGCTGCGAGGATATCCGGTATCCGGAGATTCGAGAGACTAGGGATCATGAAGAAATAATACGGACAAAGACCATGTTTGAAAAATTCAACACATTCGCGAAAAGATTGTTTGAGAGGAGAACGACTCATCTGACAGGGGCTGAGATTCCGGATGAACGTTAGTGAAAGTAGACAGCTCGATAGGTAGAACCAGGTTCGCCTTCGCGTGGCTAGGGACGGGCAACGACCGGTAATTCGGCCGGCAAAGTGACCTGGAAATAAAAGTGAGACATATTAGAAGCGTTAAGTGAAACCAATGGGACCTGAAAAGAAAAGAACACAAGAGAAAAATCAGAAGCCTTGAAAATAACTGAAAGAAACCTGAAAAAGAAAAGTACAGAAATGGGTTAAAACACAAATGAGAAAGACCTGTAAAAGAAGAGCGTAAAACAGAGTAGAAGAAGATAATTTAATGAAGAGATCCCAGCATAATGAAAATAATGAGACGTGCACTAAATTAGAGGTATCGGCGGAAATGAGCAGAAAGCTCGAGAACCGCAAAAAGTTGACGAAAAAAAAAAAAAAAATGTCCCCATCTACTATCTAGCGAAACCACTGCCAAGGTAACGGGCTTGGACAAATTAACGGGGAAAGAAGACCCTGTTGAGCTTGACTCTAGTCTGGCACTGTAAGGAAACATGAGAGGTGTAGCATAAGTGGGAGATGGCAACATCACCGGTGAAATACCACTACTTTCATCGTTTCTTTACTTCCTCGGTTAGGCGAAGCGCGTACGCCTCGGACTTTGTCCCTGGCTGGCACGGTGTTCTAGAGCCAAGGGTGTAAAAGCGGTGTGAGGCTTCGGCCGATCGCCGATCATACTCCCGCGTTATCCGATTCGAGGACACTGCCAGGCGGGGAGTTTGACTGGGGCGGTACATCTGTCAAAGAATAACGCAGGTGTCCTAAGGGCAGCTCAGTGAGGACAGAAACCTCACGTAGAGCAAAAGGGCAAAATCTGGCTTGATCTCGATGTTCAGTACGCATAGAGACTGCGAAAGCACGCCCTATCGATCCTTTTGGCTTGAAGAATTTTCAGCAAGAGGTAGAAAAGTTATCACAGGGATAACTAGCTTGTGGCGGCCAAGCGTTCATAGCGACGTCGCTTTTTGATCCTTTGATGTCGGCTCTTCCTATCATTGCGAAGCAAAATTCGCCAAGCGTCGGATTGTTCACCCGCCAACAGGGAACGTGAGCTGGGTTTAAACCGTCGTGAGATAGGTTAGTTTTACCCCACAGCTGACTCGTCGTTGCGATAGTAATCCTGCTCAGTACGAGAGGAACCGCAGGTTCGGACATTTAATTCACGCACTCGGTCGAGCGGCCGGTGGTGCGAAGCTACCATCCGTGGGTTTATGCCTGAACGCCTCTAAGGCCGTATCCTTTCTAGTCAAAGGAGGCAACGATATCACTAGGAGTCTCGCGAGTCGGAAGGCTCAAAACAATGTGAATCTACAAGGTGGCAGGTTTACGGACCTGCCATCGCACGAACCCCGTTTGCCTTATGGAGACGCTTTAAATCGGCTACGGGATCTTACCGTAATGTCGGCTTGGCTTCTAAAGGTCGATGATGAGTTTGATAAGTTTGATGTCGAGACTCGGAATCGTTTGTAGACGACTTAGGTACCTGGCGGGGTGTTGTACTCGGTAGAGCTGTTACCACGCTGCGATCTGTTGAGACTCAGCTCTTGGCTTGGGGATTCGTCTTGTCGGTTAGATGAGATCCCGCTGTTATATGAAATCCATAATATTAATTATAATTATTTAGCGTCTCTCTCGAGCCTTGCTTCATTTGATTTGTGCATGTGTTCACAGATATATGTAAAATTTGTTCCACGGTGGCAAAGGAGAAGGCAGAGTCGCGAGAATATTTTTTTACCAAGAGACGCAATGCGCGTCCAATAATGGAAGCAGGAGATCTGATGATGATGATGATGATGATAATAATAATAATAATAATCCCCCCGGAGCTGATTGGCCAGCAAAGGGTGGAAAGACTGGCGGACGAGACAGCCAAACTAACGGAACGGCTGTGCAATAGCACAATGCCGGAACGACGAAACGGACGAAACAAACAACCACAGTACTGGTGGACGGATGAGATAGCTGAACTGCGGAGAAGATGCCTGGCAAGTCGAAGACGGGTGACAAGGGCCGGCGGGAGACCCGAAAGGGAAACACTGCAGGCCGCATACAAGACGGAACGGAAGAAACTGACGAACGCCATCAGAGACAGCAAGACGCGATGTTGGAAGAAACTCTGCGAGGAGGTGGATCGGGACCCGTGGGGCACGGGGTGCAAAATTGTAACCGGTAAACTCGGGGCCCGCATCCCACCCGAACTCAAAGACGCTGAAACCACACGACGGATCGTTGACGGACTGTTCCCGGCACACCCGAGACGTAGAGACGCAACGGACGACAACGAGGTACCGGAGGCCCCGGTCTTCACTGCGGAGGAGCTCACCAGGGCAGCCAACGCGATGAGGACGCGAAAGGCGCCGGGGCCTGACGGGGTACCGGCGGAGATCATCCGGCTGATGGTTAACCTGAGGCCAGAGATATTTCTCGACCTATACAATACGTGCGTAACGACAGGGACGTTCAGCGACCGCTGGAAGGCGGCGAAGCTGGTCCTTATCCCTAGGGGTAAGGGCGACCCCGGCACGCCGTCAGCCTACCGACCGCTGAGCCTGCTGGACACGACAGGTAAACTATACGAACAATTATTGAGACCAAGACTTACAGACGCGATACAGACCGGGGGAGGCCTCTCGGACCAGCAGTTCGGCTTTCGGAGGGGTCGATCAACGATTGGCGCAATCCAAAAGGTGGTAGACTCCTTCCGAGATACAGACAGACACTGCCACGCGGCGCGGCCCATCATGCTGCTGGCGACATTAGACGTTAAAAACGCCTTCAACTCGGCCAGGTGGGTGGACATACTGGAGGCGGTTTCAGGGCTCCACTGTACTTGGTCCGGGTTGTGGAAGACTACCTACGGAACCGACGAATAACGTACGATACAATCGAAGGACAGGTAACAAGACAGATCACTGCGGGGGTCGCCCAAGGATCCATACTTGGACCAGACTTTTGGAACGGAATATACGACAGTCTGCTCAGGCTGGAGCTCCCGCTCGGCGTTCTACTCGTCGCATACGCTGACGACGTGGCGGCGGTGATCGTCGAGCGATCTCCAGAACTGGCACAGTACAAACTGAGTCAGACGATGAGACGGGTCGGGCGTTGGATAACCGACCATGGACTGCAACTCGCCACGGAAAAGACAGAACTGGTGTTTCTCACCAGGAAACGAATACAGACGAGACTACCAATGAAAGTGGGGACAGACAAGATCGAGGCTGGGGGGGAAGTCAAGTACCTAGGGGTGACCCTGGATACAAAGTTGACGTTCTGGCCTCACATACAAAAGACAGCCCGGAAGGCGGCCGAAAGGATATCATCCTTAAGCCGCCTGATGGAAAACACGACTGGACCGAGACCGGGGAAACGGCGACTATTACTGTCGACGGCCCACTCGATTCTCCTATACGGCGCGGAGGTCTGGGCAGACGCCTTGAAGACCAAGAAGTACTGCTACGCAATGACGACAGTACAGAGACAGGGTGAGCAGAGGATCGCCTGTTCCTGCCGGACTGTCTCTGCACAAGCTGTCCTGGTGGTGGCGGGCGTAATTCCCGTGGATCTTCTGGTATTTGAGCGCAAGAGGATACACGGGAGGAGCGCGGACACGAGACGGCAGGATGCGGCAATCACGGAAAGAAACAGCACCATACAGACATGGCAACAACGCTGGACAGAGGGAACTACAGGCAACTGGACGAGACGGCTGATAAAGGACCTGAGACCGTGGCTTGAAAGGCAGTTTGGGGACGTGAATTTTTACGTGACCCAGCTTCTGACAGGACACGGTTATTTTAGACGGTATCTACACAGCATGAACAGAGTACAGACACCGGACTGCAACTACTGCGGAAACGAACGAGACGACGCGGAACACACGTTCTGCGTATGTGATCGCTGGACAGGACTTAGACAGAGACTGGAAACGGTCATTGGAAGCATCACCCCCGACAACATTGTCGAAGCGATGCTCCACACAACAGAGAGGTGGCAACTAGTTGCCACCTACACAGAGACGATTCTCAGACGTAAAAACGCAGACGGCTGCCTGACGTGACAGAGTAAACGAACTGACTTGACAGAAAACGAATAAACGGAACGACCAGACGTACACAGACAGATCCCCCAATCAGAAGTAATATTAACATAGTTCCTGGTTGAGGGAGGACGGAAAGGAGAAGGCGGTTTCGTGGGTAGGCCTACCGTTTTGGGAGTCCCACATACCCCCCCGGTCTAAAAAGCTGGGGGATATCCGTAAAAAGAATTCCGCAACTCGTTGTGAAAAAAAAAAAAAAAAATCATAATAATAATAATAATAATAATAATAATAATAATCTCTGGGCTCTCTGGGGAGAGCCTCCTCCTATAGAGCGCGTCCCCGGGTGGCGGATGGGGGAACGTCCTACCCGGCATAGCCGGCGGATAGAGGTGAAATAAAATAGCCTCCGCGGACCAAATTGGAGCGAGGGGAGGGAAACCCCTACAACAAACCTAGGGGAAGGAACCCTGAACAATAAACCAAACATGAGCAACGTCTACGAGGAAAATGAGTCTACGGTGCAGAGGAGGGATACCTCAGTACCGGTCCAGGTTAGCTCTGTCAAAGCAGGCAGCACTGGATCGTCATCCCATGACTGCGAAACGATCGAGATGGGCAACCAGGCCGAAGAGGGTCCGGTTCCGCGTTTCTGGATGGAGAAATGGAGCAGCGTCCTGACTCTACTTCAAGAGCAGCAAGCTAATATGGAAGAGCTACAAAAAGCCTTCCTTATCGCCTGCAACGCTCTACTGAAGAACGCGCCAATGCCCGTTAAGAACAACATGGCAAAAGCCAAAAAACACATAAGCAGTATACGTGGTGCCGGCCTAGCTCTAAAAGCGGCGAGAAAGAGCTTCGAGAGGGAGTTATCAGACCTCCGGCTACCGAGTAAAGTTCGCAGGCAAAGACCAAGAGCAGCCTCCCAAGGAAACCCGAGTACCCCAAAAAACGGAAAGAGAGGAGCGTCAAAAACTCCTGAAGGGTGCTTTCCGAAGCGGGGCAAGAACGGTGCCTGGAACACGGAACAGGCAAAAGATACACGGAGAAAAGCGAGCACATCTTTTCCGGAAACAGAAGAGGAAAAAGACCCACAAGTATGGCAACAGCCCAAAAAGAAAAAAAATGCCGAGAGAAAGGAACGTACTGGGCACAAACAGACGGAGGAAAAATCGAAGCGCTCTAGAAGAACGAGGCCGGGAGACGCGATCAAGCTGACGGCGAAGGAAGGAGATTCATACGCGGAAATTTTGAAGCAGATGAAGACAGAAGTGAACCCTACGGCGACAAATACCGAAGTACTGTCCATCAAAAGAACTAGAAATGATGAGCTCCTCGTCGTCCTCAAAAAAGGACAGAACAACGCTGCCTTCAGCAAAGAGCTGACGCGAGCGATCGGCCGAATGGCCGAGGTTAAAACAATGATCTCGAAGGAGAGCATCGAAATAAAAGATATGGACGAGATGACGACAGCAGAGGAGACGGTCAATGCTATCAGGGAGAAGCTGGGGAAACCAGAGCTGGACGTGACCTGTCAAATACTCACGAGATACGGAAAGGTCAAAGTAGCGGTGGCCCAGGTGCCACAGGCTGATGCAAGGGCCCTGATGCAGGCGGGGAAAATCAAGATCGGCTGAATCAATTGTAGGATCAGGGAAAGAATGGAAGTACCCAGGTGCTTCAAGTGCCTGACGTTCGGTCACACGTCTAGGAACTGCGGAGGACCGGACAGAAGAGATTGCTGCTGGAAATGCGGTGGCAGGAATCATAAGCACAAGGAGTGCACAAAGGACCCAGTGTGCACAACGTGTGCAGGCAAGGACCTGGCGGACACCGCGCACAAACCCGGCAGCCGTTTCTGCCCCACCTTCAGGGAGGAGTTGAAGAAACGGACGAAAAGGAAAGGACAGACGTAAGGATACTGCAGGTAAACTTATGTAAAAGCAAAGCGGCATTAGACCTGCTTAAGCAAACGGCTAGAGAGAGGAAGGTGGATGTACTGCTGTTCAGTGAGCAGTGCAGGAAACCAGAGCTCTCGACATGGTACCAGGACGCAACACGCAGAGCCGGAATTGAAATCTGTAACCCTGCCCTACGAGTAACCAAGACCTTGGAAACCGACAAGGGATACACATGGATAGAAGTAGCAGGGCTGCGTATATACAGCTGCTACTACCCCCCGAACGATCACCCAACCAAGTTTGAGGCAGAAATAGACGAACTCGAGGACAGCGGGAGTAGACGTCATCATAACTGGGGATTTTAATAGTAAATCACCGGAGTGGGGCGAAACAAGATTGGACAGAAGAGGTAAGATTGTAGAGGAAATGGTGACCAGGTGTGACCTTATAGTCGTCAACACGGGTCACGAATTTACCTTCACAAGAGGAGAAACGGGATCGATTATCGACCTATCGATGGCAAGTGCCCGAGTCGCAGGCAGGATAACGGACTGGCAAGAGCTCGATGCGATTACCCTAAGCGACCATAGGTACATGGAGTTTTCCATTCACGAGCCTCAAGGACAGATGAGATCGACAGACCAAAGCAAGGGAAGGAAAGGCCAACCGTCCTGGAACACCCGAAAGCTCAATGAGGACAAACTTAGACAATACCTCGAAGAAGCTAGGCTGATCGACGAACTAAACTGGATCAAAGAACCGGAGTCCACGGAAGCCGTAGTTGAGGCTACCAGGCGCAGGGTGATAGCCGCGTGCGACGCGTGCGCACCCCGGCGCAAAAGCAAATCGAAAGCAAAAAGCTTTATGTACTGGTGGAACGACGAACTTGCACGACTACGCGAGAACTGCCTAAATGCCAGGAGGAACTTAACGAGAACCCACGGAAACGGCAACCTGAAACTGGAATGGAAAAACGCGAGGAAAACTCTCAATACAGCCATCAAAAGGAGCCAGAAGAACTGCTGGGAAAACCTGATCGCTGAAGTGGAGACGGACTCCTGGGGTTTGGCGTACAAGATAGTTACCAGGAAGCTGGTATCTAGACGCAAAACCCCAGGACTGGACGACCCCCAGTGAGTTAGAAAGATTATTAGAGCGCTGTTTCCCCAAGACGAAACGTGGGTGCGGAAAGAACGGAGGGACGTAGTAGTGAAGGTAGAGGAACTGTTCACCACCGAAGAACTAAGGATAGCAGGAACCAGACTGAAGATGGGTAAGGCACCAGGACTGGATGGCATACCCAATGAAATTCTACGAAGGATCATTGAGGTGTACCCGGAAATGTTGCTCGACACGCTTAACACATGTCTGCGGGAGGGCGCGTTCTTTAAAGACTGGAAGAGGTAGAAAATAGTCCTCCTCAGGAAAGGGGACAAGCCGCTGACGGAGACCTCGTCGTACAGGCCGATATGCCTCCTCGACTCGATGGGGAAACTATTGGAGGGGCTAATCCTCCAAAGACTAGACAGGCATATGACTGGAGAGCATAGCCTGTCTCAAAAGCAATATGGCTTCCGCAAGGGACGCTCGACGGTCGACGCCATCCAGGCAGTGGTCGATAAAGCAACGAAGGCTAAAAACAAGACAGGAAGATGGAAGAAAAAGGGGTTCTGTGCTGTCGTCTCGATTGACATCCAGAACGCGTTCAACACCGCCAGATGGAGCAACTGTATCGACGCATTAGAGAGGAACAAGGTTCCGACATACTTACTTCGTATGCTGGACAACTATCATAGCAATAGATGGGCGATCTACGAAGGAGAGTCGTGGACAATAAAGGAGGAGATGATGCGAGGTGCGCCGCAGGGCTCAAGGGTAGGCCCCGTCATATGGAACGTTATGTACGATGACTTCCTAAAGATGGACCTTCCCGAGGACACAGAGATGATCGGTTTCGCCGACGACACCCTCATCATCTGCACAGCCGATAACACCGACGTACTGGAAATACGAGTCAACGACAGCCTGCGACGAGCCAAGCGCTGGCTGGACGGGAGAGGCCTGCAAATGGCGCTACAGAAAACGGAAGCAGTCCCGATCACGGATAGGAGATCCTTTAAGAGTCCCAAAATCGAACTCGAGGGAACGCTGATAAAATGGAGCAACCAGCTCACCTACCTAAAAGTAGAACTAGGTCGGAAGCTGAGCTTTCGGCCTCACATAGTTAAGGCCGTCAATAAGGCCATCGAAAGCGGCGGGAACATCTCGAGACTGATGCCAAACGTCGGTAAGCCAAAAGAAGCGAAGAGGAGAGTACTCGTCTCGGTGTTCCACTCGAAACTACTGTATGCAGCGCCAGTGTGGGCAACGGCTACAGTAAAACAATCGCTGGGAGCAATGCTAGCATCTGCGCAGCGGACGGTAGCGCTGAGGATCGCATCGGCATACCGCACGGTTTCAGCCAGTGCTGTACAGGTTCTGGCCAGCGTACCGCCAATAGATCTTCTAGCAATAGAGAGGCAGGAAGTCTTTATAAAAAGCAAGAACCGGAGGCAACTCACGAACGAGGAGGAGAACAGGCGCGTTAAAGCCGTAATTAAAAAAGAAGCCAGGACCAGGCTCATGCACAAGTGGCAGGAACGCTGGTGTCACGTACGACGAAATTTTTATAGTTAATTCTAAGATCTTTTACCCATATTCTGCGTTCTCGAAAAACCACAGTAACATAGCCATCACAATCAACTATACAAAATATTAATACATTTCACGACTCATTCTCACTAGGAGAGCTATTTATCACCCTTCTTTCTCACACCCATGGCTATGCCATGTTAGCTGTACACATAGTAATGTAATACACGTGTTCATCGACCAAGAGATCATAGGTCTATTTCGACTGCTCTCTAAGAGAGCGACAATAAAAGTTATTTTGGAAAGAACACATAGTAACCCTAGAAGTCACTCGCGCATCTGTGTCACTTGAGCGATAAACTATAATATCTAATTTTTATTGCCGCTCCAGGAAGCACCACAATTTCTGAGAAAGACGAAATAAGCCTACTACATCTATGCCCAAATTTGTAATAGTTGTCCCCCACTTAGCCACTTTTGCCATTATAAAAACACCACCCGCTTTTCCTTCAGCAAGTTAGTCCATCTCAGAACTTCACCGCGGCATAACGCTGCCTGTCTCCAGGTCTTCTGTAGAAGAGAGTGAATCGTTATCAAAATAAAGTATGAAGCCTATATTAAAGGTGAATTATAAAGTTATAAAAGTATCAAGTCAAACAATATCAAAAGTGAAATATAAAGTCATATAAAGACTTCTGAAAATCGAGAACATAGATTACGACGTAATAATTATAATAAATAAGAAGGATTGTAAAAACCAATTCGACGCTCAAACAAACGAAAGACACCTCTCCGATAAGGTAACTAAACGATTTATATTAATGATTACAATGGTAACGGAATTGATCATGAATGTAACGAATGTACTCAACTAACCACATTGCATTTATATTCAATAAATATATCTCAATTGTGTGCATAAAGTTGGACCTTGTACTTCTTTATTCAGTAGAAACTAACCTATTCAAATCACCTAGTCGAAACTAACAAGATCTCTCGAGGTCTTACAGCGAACATTCCCACTCCCCTATTGATCCATCGTTTAAAATATCGATTAGGATTAATAAATAGAGTCAACGTTTACCGCTCGACGTTTGATTCGAATTTTCGCGCGCCTTCGGACGTAACACTGGCAAGAAGCAACGACCGGAAGGTGAACAAACAGACTGATCCCGCAACTCAGTCCGTGGATAGAAAGGAAGCATGGCGAAGTAGGGTTTTACCTCACACAAGCATTGACCGGACATGGCTGCTTTAACGAGTACCTCAAACGGTTTAGGATTAGACAGTCGGAAGCGTGTGACTTTTGCAATAACCCCACGGACGATTTAGAGCATACACTATTCGCGTGCCCACAGTGGTAGAACTACAGACGTGAAATGACAACCAAAACAGGGACACAGGTCAGCCCCGAAAATATGATCGCCCTCATGTTGAAATCCAACGACAACTGGAGGAGCGTCAATGAGTACATCAACAGGACGCTGAAAGACAAGATTCGCGAGAACCGAAGAATCGGTGGCAACGGGTAAAACACCGATAACAAAGAGTCGACGAAGACAGGGATGATGGAAGAGTCACCAACATGACTATAAGCGGGGCCCCTGTTCACGAAGTTCAATAGACCATACGGGAAGTACCGTGAACAGAACAATGGGCCCAGGAAACGGAGGTTTTAGGTTTAGTCGGTATGTCCAGACCCGTCCTGGATGAGTCCGGCACAACGTCTATAAAAGATTCGCCACTTTTCCTCCAGTAAAAAAAAAATAATAATAATAATAAGCCCGTGCCGGGTTGCTGGTCCCGCATCGGGCGCCTCCCCAGGTCGCGGATAGGGGGACGCCTCTCAGATATGACAGGTACCGAGAACTCTCGGGGTGGACGAAAACCAGCACTACACACATGCACCGACGCAAACATCTACACAAACACGCTCGAGCGGCATACCGGTGATGTGGATGATCAGAGTCCCTATAAACGGGCAACCCTGAGAAAGCAAATGGCCAGAGACTCCTATAAACGGGGTCTACTGAAAAGCGAATGACCGGGATCTCTATAAACGGACTCTCCCGACTACGGATAAATGGTCCGGCTTACCACTATCACGGGCACTCACACTCACGCACACTACACATGGGGGCACACACAAGGAAACGGGGCGGGGACCTCAGGGGCCGTGCGTTGTTCCAGCGCGGTTCGGGGACTCGCGACCCCGAGGGACCTGTAGCAGAAGGGAACGACCATGGACGATGTACAGAAAAAACAAAAACTTACCCCAGGTGGTAACCCCTAATCAAGGGCAATCCACACCGGGTTCCGACCGGATGCAAGCTCCGGTGGCCTCGGGCAGCGGCACGGATTCTGGGGGCCGCACACTGTGCAAGGGCGATACAAAGACGAAAGGGAGGACAGAAGACAAGAAAAAAAGGACGGACAAGACGTTACTAGATGCACCAAGACGCAACAGGACGGACAGCTTGTCGAGTGCTGGCAGCGGTGACGGTTATGTCTCCGCAGTCGACACCGACGCGGCGACGACAGTACGAACGACAGTAAAACCACAGAAAGAACGGGACATGATGGAGCTGCTGACGCTCATACACGAAACAGCGAGAAAAATGGCCGAGGCAGCGGCTATACAGAAAAACATGAACATGACGGTAAAAAACGGGATAAAGGCAATTCTCGAGGCTGCCGACGTGGCGCTGCATAAGCACGCAAAGGCAGTCCCGAATACACAAATTACGAACAGAAAAACGACGAAAACAGTAACGGACGAACAACAAACGTCACGGACAAAACGCAAGCGGGAAGCGACTGGAACCACCCCGGAGAGCGTGCAGAAAAAGCCGCTGACGGCGGAACCGGTCGCTGCTTGGCAGACGGTAACAAGAAAAAAGACGGACAGAAAAGAACGTCAGACAAATGACAATAAGCAGAGCCAAATGGACAAACCGGCTGCCCGGCAACGGGAGACGGCTGTCCTGGTAAAGCCCGGGACTGACAACTCGTACTCGGACATCGTACAAAAAATACGGACGACGGTCGACCCGAAGAAGAGTCACGTGCAGGTGACGACTCTGAGGAAGACGAAAAACGGCATGTGTCTTCTAAAGATACAGGCAGACGCGAACAAACCCGACGGACGAGACGACTTTCGACGCGCTCTGCAAGACGCGATCGGGGACGCGGGCTGCGTCAGGGCCATGACCTCCAAGGTCCAATTGGAGATCATGGATCTGGACTGCGTAACAACCGCAGGAGACGTCGTACAGGTACTAAGACGGGAAACGGGACGAGACGGTAACTTCGGAGTTCATATCTTTGGCCCGAACCGCGCTGAGCAGTGCATGGCGGTCTGCGATCTAGAATCGCGGGAAGCCGAGGTGCTGCTTCGCCGTGGACGACTTGGTATCGGATGGGTGCACTGCCGTGTCCGAAAAAGACTGACAGTGACGAAATGCCACAGGTGCCATGGTTATGGACATGTAAAGGCAAACTGCACGGACGTGGACAGGAGAAAGAACTGTCGGAAGTGCGGTGGATCCGGACATTACGCCACGGACTGCACGAACGAACCGACTTGTCCCCTGTGCGCTGAGGCGGGGCACGGGGGCGTGGCACACCTTGCGGGAACCGGAAGGTGTGCGGTGTTCCGTGCCGCGCTGGAGGAGTGCAGGAGGCAGGCCGGAAGACGGACAAAATAGTTCAGCGAAACCTGAACAGGAGTAGGACAGCAGACATGCTACTACCACAGATAGCTGACGAACATGACGCCGACATTCTGATCCTGTGCGAACCGTACAGGAGAAGAACGACACAAGCGTACATTACGAACGAGACGGAGACCACAGCTATCTGGGTAAGGGGCGCTGCCCAATCTCGAATAACTAACTTCGGTGTCGGGGACGATTACATCTGGGCAAGGGTCGGCGCTGTCACCTACGTCAGCGTCTACCTGACACCCAACTGCGCCGCGGCGGAGTTCGAGAGGAAAGTGGCGCTCCTCGAGGACGGAATCAGGGATCTGCCGGGAGGCGTTATTATCGGGCGAGACTTTAACGCGCGAGCGATCGAGTGGGGAATGACAGCAACGAACAAACGTGGACGGCTGCTGCTGGAGATGGCCGCAAGGCTGGATCTGGTAGTAGCAAAAACGGGAAACACACCGACATACAGACGACCAGGGTTTGGAGACTCCATCCCTGATGTCACAATGACATCGGTTGGAATATCGCCACGGATAGGGCAGTGGCGGGTGATCGAGGGCTACACGGCCAGCGACCACCAGTTCATTGTCTTTGAAGTGGCAGGACAAACAGCGACGAGACGGACGAGGACCCAGCATCCCCCGCGGTGGAACCTCAACAAACTCGACGTACGAAAATTCTCGGAGGCGCTGCTGCTAGCACCAGCGCCGATAACTAAAGTCCCCCCTGAGCTGACTGGCCGGCGAAGGGCGGAAAGACTGGTCGACGAGACGGCCAAACTGACGGACTGACCGCCGTCAGCCTACCGGCCGTTGAGCTTGCTTGACACGACAGGTAAACTCTATGAACAACTATTGAAACTGAGATTGACTGACGCGATACAGACCAGCGGAGGCCTTTCAGACCTGCGGTTCGGCTTCAGGAGGGGTCGATCGACGATTGGAGCGATTCAAAGAGTGGTCGATTCCTTCCTGGACTTAGACAGACACTGCCATGCAGCCCGACCAATCGTGCTGGTGGCGACCTTGGATAACAGGAACGCCTTCAACTCGGCCGGGTGGGTTGACATTCTGGAGGCGCTTGAAAGCAGCTTTGGGGTTTCGGCTTACTTGGCTCGGGTCGTGGGGGACCACCTGAAAAACAGACGGATCACGTACGAGACGACTGAAGGACTGGTGACGAGACAAATCACCGCGGGGGTAGCACAGGGGTCCATACTGGGACCGGACTTTTGGAACGGACTGTACGACAGCTTGCTCAGGCTGGAGTTGCCGCTCGGCGTACTCCTCGTCGCTTACGTTGATGACGTGGCGGCGGTGATCACCGAGCGGTCTCCGGATCTAGCACAGCTAAAACTGAACCAGACGATGCGACGAGTGGGACGATGGATGACAGACCACGGACTACAACTCGCAACAGAAAAGACGGAACTGACGTTCCTCAGTAGAAAGCGCATACAGACGAGACTACCCATGTGGGTCGGGTTGGACGAAATCGTGGCCGGGGGGCAGGTCAAGTATTTGGGGGTGACCCTAGATACGAAGATGACCTTCTGGCCTTAGATACAAAAAGCATGCCAGAAGGCGGCCGAGAGGATAGCATCCTCAAGCCGCCTGATGGCTAACACAAACGGACCGAGACCGGGGAAACGACGGCTGCTAATGGCGACAGCTCACTCGATCCTTCTATACGGCGCGGAGATCTGGGCAGATGCCCTGAAGACAAAGAAGTACTGCCACGCAATGACGACGGTACAAAGACAGGGTGCGCTGAGGATCGCCTGCTCCTATCGGACGGTCTCTGCACAAGCAGTCTTGGTGGTGGCTGGTGTAGTCCCCGTGGACCTCCTAGCTTTCGAGCGAAAGAGGATCTACGGGAGAAGCGCAGACAGAAGACGGAAGGATGTGGCAGTCGCGGAGCGCGACAGGACGATACAGACTTGGCAAGACCGATGGACAGAAGAACGTACAGGCAACTGGATGAGACGACTTGTAAGGGACCTGAGGTCATGGATCGGAAGGAAGTTTGGGGACGTAAACTTTTACGTTACCCAGCCCCTGACCGGACACGGCTACTTTCGACGGTACCTCTATAACATGAACAGAGTACGGACGCCAGACTGTAAGTACTGCGGACACGAACAAGACGACGCGGAACATACATTTTTCGGGTGTGACCGCTGGACAGGACTACGACTGGAACTTGAGACGATCGTGGATAGCATCACCCCGGACAACATCGTCCATGTGATGCTCCACTCAATAGAGTGGTGGCAACTTGTTGCCACCTATACAGAAGCGATACTGCGACGGAAAAACCTAGACGGCTGCCTCGTCTAACCGTGCAGACGGACTGACGTAACGCTACAGGCTACAGATAACAAGACGAACGGAAGAACACGGACAGAAGCCCCAGCCAGAAGTAATACCAAAATAGTTCCTGGTCTGGGGGAGGACATCAAGGAGAGGGCGGTTTAGTGGGTAGGCCTACCGTTTTGGGAGTCCCACATACCCCCCCGGTTTAAAAAGCTGGGGGATATCCGTAAAAAGGATTCCGCAACTCCTTGTAAATGAAAAATAATAATAATAATAATAATAATAATAATAATGATAATAATAATAATAATAATAATAATAATAATAATAATAATAATAATCCCGTGTCGGGTTGCTGGTCCCGCATCGGGCGCCTCCCCAGGTGGCGGATAGGGGGACGCCTTCCAGATATGGAGGGTACCGGAATAGTCGGGGCGGACCAAAACCAGACTACTCGCACGTACACTAGTCACAAACATTTGTACAAACGTGTCCGAGTGGCATTTCGGTGATGTGAATGTCCGGGCCCCCTATAAACGGGGGTCTCCCGAAATACGAATGCGCAGGGTCCCTATAAACGGGCCCCCCGAGAGTGAATGAACCGGCAAATGGCATTTAATCGGACACTCAGGAACACGCACACTGAACACGAGGCGAGGACGCTAGCACTCTCCGTCGCCCTCCGTGGCGAGCGGCTCTAGAACGGGTAGCTAGAGGGTACCCCGAGAAAACCAGGCTTGATGCTCCTGGGCCGCTGGGTAGTACAGGGGCCCGTGTCCCCATAGCCAGGTGGACCTAGCTGCCCTATCAGCCAGGGAAAAATCCCCATACTGTTGTAGTGCCGGATGGCGACCGGATAGGGCCATGCAGCAGTAGCGGGGGGGCCTTGGTGAGGCCACTGGTGCTCGCGATGGGGCGGTCCGTACCGGAGGCAAGGCGTCGGAGGGCTGTGGTGACCGAGCCCCAAACCACACTGTCACACACAGAACCATAAGGAGTACGGGAGGTTTTAACATGGAAATAACGAATATGAAAAACGGTTTAAACGCATCGAAAAACAAGGGGCTCCCAACCTCAGCACAAAGGAACGAGACCACAAACGGACACACAGGACAGAAAACTCGACCGGCCCCGTCCGTGGCCGAAACGGCCGAAGCAAGGATTCGCGTTCAGCTTCAACTGATTCGCGAGTGCCCGGTAAAAATGGAGGAGAAGACACGCGTGCAGAGAAACATCAGCAGCGTTGTCACATCCAACATGGCAAAGATCCGAGAAGCCACGGACGAGGCATGGCATGAATGTGACAGAATGCATGTGCTCGGGACGGCCGGTGGGAAGGGTGTCAGGGATTACGAGAGGACACCGCAGACGAATCGGAAACGGGAAACCACGGGAACAAGCCCGGACCTCACGCCGGCTAAAAGACCGACGGAGGGGACCGAGCCCAACCCGTGGAAAACAGTCGCAAAGAGACGGATGCCGAAGACGACGGACACTGAAAAACGACAGGCGACAGAAACACCTGCCGTTGCGACAACGTCAACGACACCGACGGCAAAAGCGGGAAAGGGGGGCCGCACAATCCGGGGACCCGGATTGGAGTGGTCCTAATTAAACCCACAGACGGACAGACGTACGCAGACACATTACGACAAATGAAAGCCGTTGACTCAGCTACCAATAAGGTGCAGGTTAGCGGCTACCGAATGACGAAGGACGGCGGCGTCCTGCTCCGTGTCAAAAGCGGGACAGAAGACAGACAATCCTTCCAGGATAAGCTTCGGCAAGCCCTGGGAGGGGACGCACAGGTACGAGACGTGACATCCAATACCCAACTAGAGATATTGGATCTGGACTGCGTGACAGACAGCGTGGAAGTGACGGAGGCACTGCAACAAGAGACAAATGACACGAGGGACCCGAAAGTTCACATTTTCTCCCCTCATCACCCGATGAGGGGAGAGTCGACGGACATAAGCGACAGACGTGATGCCCCCGCCTTGACGAGGGAAGAGCTTACCAAAGCGACGACCTCCCTGAAGGCGGGGAAAGCACCAGGACCGGATGGCGTATCAGGGGAGGTCCTGCGGCTGATGGCATGCCTCAGGCCTGGGATCCTCCTCGACATGTACAACGAATGCCTTAAGACAGGGACATTCAGCACGCGCTGGAAGACGGCTAGATTGGTTCTCCTTAGCAAAGGAAATGGGGAGCCGCATATGCCGTCTTCCTATAGACCACTGAGCCTTTTAGACACGACGGGAAAAGTTTTCGAACTGCTCCTGAGACCACGACTGAGAGACGCGATAGGAGCGGCTGGGGGTCTGTCGGACAATCAGCACGGCTTCCGCAAAGGGCGATCGACGATAGGAGCAATCCGCAAGGTTATCGAGATCGTTAGAAGGACGGACGATGCCTGTCATGCGGCAAGGCCCATTGTTATACTGGTGACATTGGACGTGAGGAACGCCTTCAACTCGGCTAGGTGGGTGGACATCCTGGGGGCGTTGGAAGGCACTCTTCGGATTCCCCCTTACCTCTCTCGAGTACTGAGGGACTACCTGAACGATAGCCATATCACGTACGAAACAGAAGAAGGACGGGTGACAAGAAGTATCACCGCGGGAGTCGCACAAGGATCGATCCTTGGACCGGACTTATGGAACGTAACGTACGACAGTCTGCTGAGGCTGGAGATGCCACGTAACGCATCACTTGTCGCTTACGCCGACGACGTGGCGGCAGTGATCGTGGAGCGCAGTGCGGATCTGGCCCAGCTGACACTGAACCAAGTCATGAGGAGAGTAGACAAATGGATGACGGAGCACGGGTTGACGCTTGCACTAGACAAGACAGAGATCCTCATGATGACTAGACGACGCATCCTGACGATTATACCCATGATGGTCGGGACAGAACAGGCTGAGACACGGGGAGAAGTCAAGTATCTGGGGATCACCCTAGATACGAAGCTGACCTTCTGGCCTCACATAAAACGTTCGGCCGAGAGGGCGGCGGTGAAGGTTGCCTCGCTGGCGCGCCTGATGGCAAACACGTACGGACCAAAACCGTCAGCACGAAGATTACTGATGTCAACGGCCCACTCAATCCTCGTATACGGCGCAGAAGTTTGGGCGGACGCGCTCGCCGTCAAAAAATACAGGAAGACCATGACGTACGCACAGAGACAGGGGGCACTGAGGATAGCGTGCGCCAACAGGACCGTCTCGGCGGAGGCGGTCCTAGTAGTGGCGGGCGTGATTCCGATAGACCTACTGGCCTCGGAACGAAAACGAATCTACGAACGCGACGAACAGACCGACAGGGCTGACGCGGCTAGACGGGAAAGAGAGAAGACGATGGCGGATTGGCACGAACGGTAGACAACAGAGACCAGTGGAAGATGGACAAGACGACTAATAACGGACCTACGACTGTGGGCCGAACGGGGATTTGGGGAGGTAAATTTCTACCTGACCCAATTCCTCACCGGCCACGGATATTTCAGGGGTTACTTACACGACTTGAAACGAGTACGGACACCGGACTGTAAATACTGTACATGCACGTGCATGTACATGCATGTACATGCATCGTGCATGTACATGCACGAGACGACGTGGAACACACGTTTTTCGCGTGTGACAAATGGACGACACAGAGACGACAACTAGAAGACAGGACAGGAGCCATCACGACCGACAACATAGTCGGGCTGATGTTACGAGACGAGGACAACTGGACACGTATCGGCACCTTTGTCGAGACCGTCCTGAGGAGTAAAAGAGATGATGGATGCTTGGAAAATGAATAAATGAGAAAACAATGACAACAATAACACCGACAAACAGCACGAAACGAACGATGGACAGGTACCGCGGGGGTGAGGTTATACTAACGTGTTGCCACCCTGCGGAGACAGGACAGAGGTGGTTTTTTAGTCGGTAGGCCGTCACAGGAGAGTCCGACACACGGGAGAGACCGTGTGTCTCTCCTACGGTACCTAACGCATTTTCCCCCCTCTTAAAAAGTAATAATAATAATAATAATAATATATATTTTTTTTTAAATGAAGAAGTGTGGAAAATCTTCAAAAAGACACTCGGGAAGGGTCCGCACTCCCCGAGCGTGTGGGATTTGTACCCACTAAATACCACACACCTTTTCCTTCTTGATCCTTGACCACCCCGGAACCGCTTCCGCATTACTTCAGGGTGGGACCGTTTCTTCGCTGAGCTGAGCGCCTGCTTTCTTTCATTTTCTTATGGCTGCTGGCTTGCCAGGTTCTCATCACGTTTCTTTTGGAGTAGAGCTGCCTCCATGAAGGTGGCTACCGCATCCCAGTTCTTCTCGCTCCGTAGCATTACCTCTACCACGTTGTCGGGGGTAAGCTGGCCTGTTTCCACTTCTAGCTGCCCTCTGAGCACGGTAAAACGCTCGCACTCGAATAATGTGCGCTCCGCGTCCTCTCGATCGCTTTCGCAATACCTGCAGTTGGGGCTCCGCACTTTCCTTATTCTATGTAGGAAGGCTTGGAAGTACCCATGCCCGGAAAGGAGTTGAATCAGGTAGTAGTTGACCTCCCCGTGTTTGCGATCCACCCAGGCCTTCAGCCGGGTAATGAGCCTCGCTGTCCATCTGCCTCTTGTGTCGCTTTCCCAGCGTCGCTGCCAGCATGCCATGCTGTTTTCTCTGGCCTCCGCCTTTGCCACCGTCTTCCCTACTTCGTTCGCCCTCGCGAAAATGCTTCTCTTTTCCAGCGCCAGCAGGTCTATGGGTATCACCCCTGCAATCACGACAGCGGCAGGCTCTGAGACGGTGCGATAAGAGCACGCGATCCTCAGAGCTCCCCTGTATTGCACTGCTGCTATCCTCTTCCTGTAGGTTTTCTTCTTTACAGCGTCTGCCCACATTTCGCTCCCATTCAAGAGAATGGATTGGGTCACCGACATCAGCAAACGACGCTTGCTTGGTCTTGGCCCGTTGACGTTGGCCATGAGCCTGCTTAGCGCGGTTGTCACTGCCGCGGCCTTGTCTGAGGCTCGCCTGATATGCTCCCAAAAGGTAAGCTTCGTGTCCACCATAATGCCCAGGTGTTTCACGGCCAGGCTCGTTTGGATTTCTTCCGTTCCTACTCGCATCGCCACAGTTCTTGGGATCTGTTTCCTGGTGACCAGCACCAGCTCCGTCTTCTGCGTTGCCAGCTCTAGACCATGGGTATCCATCCATCCATTCACCAGTCGCATGACTTGGTTCAGTTTCCACTGGATCTTCTCCACGCTTCGCACGGCAATCACGGTTACTATGTCGTCTGCGTACCCTGATAGGTACGTGTCCTCTGGCATATTCATTCGTAGCATGCCGTCGTATGAGATGTTCCAGCGGTCGCGCCCTAGGATGGATCCCTGAGCGGCTCCGGCCGTTATCCCCTTGCTTCTAGTGCCACTCGTGGTCTCGTAATTCAGCACTCTGTCTCTCAGATAGCTTTTGATGATCCGCAGCAGGTATCCCGGCGTTCTGAAGCTTTCCAAAGCTTTGATCATATCGCTCCACCTGACCGAGTTGAACGCGTTTTTGACGTCCAGCGTAGCCAGGAGAACGATTTTCCTCGAGTGGTGGTTCCCGCTCTGCACCGAGTTCACGGTTTCCACTATCTCCTGGACTGTGTGTATCGTGGAGTGCCCTTTCCTGAAGCCATGCTGCCTCGCTGATAGGTCTCCTGCTCCCTGGATCGCTGCGTTCAGACGTGGTTTCAGCAGCCTCTCAAGAAGTTTCCCTGCTGTGTCCAGGATGCACAGGGATCGATACGCTCCTGGGGTTTTCGGGTCGCCTTTGCCCTTACTGATCAAAACCAGTTTCTGCGTTTTTCAATTCTGCGGAAATTCCCCCTCTCTGAGGCATGCGTTGTACATGTTCAGGAGCACATTCGGGCAGGTCTGGGCCACCGCTTTCAGCGCTTCTGATGGGATCCCATCTGGTCCTGGGGCCTTCCTGTTTTGAAGGCCTTTCACCGCCGCGCAGAGCTCCCCCAAGGTAAACGGCGGTACTTCTCCAATTGCAGTCCGGGCATCATCATCCTGCCTCACCGGGTGCGCAGGGAACAGCTTGTCGACGATGTTGTCGATTACCTCGGGTTCCATTGCCTCACTTGCTGAGAGTGCGCCGAGCTTACCGGCCACTATCCTGTATTCCAGGCCCCAGGGGTCGTTGTTGACATCCTGGCAGAGCTCTGTCCATTTCTGAGTCTTGCTCTTGTAGATGGCTCTCTGTAGGTCTTTTTTGTCCTGCCTGTTCTAGATATCGGTGTTGTTTGTCTCCCTGTCCCCTCTTCTTTTCCTCGCTCGCGTAGCTTTCCGTCTGTTCTGCAGGCATTTCCTTCGGATCTCCGCTATTTCCTCTGCCCACCAGTAGACAGGCCGCTTGCTGTTTCGTCTTTTCTTCCGGGGCATTGACGCGTCGCATGCCCACTGAACCAGGTGCAGCGTCGCTCCCACCAAGCATTCCAGCCCGTTGGACTCCTCAACTCTGTCGTTCAGGCGCAATAAAGCTTCCCGCCCCTCCGATATCGCCCTTTCGAATTTTTCATCGTCCAGCTTGGCGACATTCCAGCCCGGCTGCCCGCCGGTGCACGCTGTGGCCTGCGGATTTCTGCCTACAGCGTAGCTAATATACTGATGGTCGCTCCCGGTGTAATCTTCGAGCACCTCCCAGTTCTGCACTATTGCGGCGAGGCTTTCCGAAGCCAGTGTGATGTCCGGAATCGTCCCTGCCTGCCCGGGCCGCCTAAAAGTGGGCTTGCTCCCTGTGTTTACTACCAGCAGTCCCGTCCTGGCAGCCATTTCCAATATCCGCTTCCCTCTCGAATCTGGTTTGGGCATCCCCCATTCAATCGCTTTCGCGTTGAAATCTCCCGCCACCAATATTCTATCTTCTTCGCGTATTGCGTCCTCCAAGAGGTCCAGTTTTCTTTAAAATTCCTGAATTCCATCGCTGGGGGTGAGGTAGCAGCTGACATAGGTGATGCCTTTGCTTTTTACCCATACGAAGCCATCGCCCGCCCCGAAGTTGTCGACGGGGGTTTTTCCCGGGTTGAGTATCCATAGGGCTGCCGTGCCTGTGGTGTCGGAGAATCATGCTGGGCCATCTCTGTTCAGGTATTGTTCGCTGATGATTAGCAGGTCGGCTTCCTTCTCGATCACAAGTTGTGATAGGAGGTCGTTCGCTGTTCTGCTTCTATGGAGATTTCCTTGGAGGACTCTTATCATGATCGCCTATTTTTGATTTTGTCCAGCGCCCAGCGGAAAGCTTTGCAGGCACCTGACCCCGGTATGTGGTTGAGAGATTCTGGTTGCTCTCTGAGTCAGGTACATATGTACATACATACATACCCGTACATACTCTGGCTTGGTGCCCATATCCCAAACACTTGAAGCATCGGGTGACCTGAATCCTCTGTCGTATCCTGCTGTTTATCTACCCGATCTTGATTCGGGAAGTTCCCAGGAGCTTATTTCCTGCCCGCTCATTAATCCGGACAAACGCCATGACCTGTCCTCTCCCGTTCACTTTGGTGACTGAGACGACCATGTCTCCATCGTCGCCCTGTAGCACCCGCTTCAGGGCCTCCACTACGTCCTCTTTGGATGTGATGCCGTCGAGGTCCAAGAGCTTCAGCGTCATTCTCGGCACCAGGCTTCTCACCGACCCAGTGCCTCCTAGCGTCTCCTTGACTGCATCCGCGAAGGCTTGGAGGTCCTTCGTTTCTTTGCCGACCTCGAGCAGGAGGTCCCCATTCCTGGCCTGGCGTATCGAGAGGATGTCCGTCTCAGTTTCCTCCGGTTTGACTTTGGCCCTGATGTCCCGAAGCACATCTGCGTAGGACTTGCCGTCCGCAAGCTTTATCAGCAGCGCCCCTGGACGTTGGCGCTTTTTCGGTCTGCGTTGTTGCACTTTCCCCTCCTTGTTCTTGTTGGCTTTGTTGATGCTGCATTCCCCCCGTGCGTGTTTTTGGGGTGTTGAGCCTTCCTCCAATTGCGGCTTCTTCGGTTCGCGCACCCCTTTTTTCCCGACCTGAGTCCATACTGCCTGTGCAGTCTCCTCTCGTCGCCTCTTGTCCTTCGGGGTCGCAGCCTGGCTTTCGGCTGGGCTTGTTGCTGCCCGCTTTCTTTGCACCGGTCTTGTTACAGGCGTGTTCACCGCCATGCCAAGGCCTCGTGCCTGAAGCCACAACGCGTTAGCCAATTGGCCTTGCACGCGCTTCTTTCGCTTCCTCTCCTCCTTGAGCTTGTCCAGCGCTTCCTTCACCTCGTCGAGCCCATCTTTGATGACCATGCTGACGTTCTTCTGTCGGCCCGATGCTGCCGTCATGTTGTTTGTCACCTCTTCGAGTTGCTGGATTATAACCTGGATGGATCTATCCAGGTGGCGGATAGGGGGACGCCTTCCAGATATGGAAGGTACCGAGAAACTTCGGGGTGGACCAAAACCAAGCTACACACACACATATACACAAACACCTACACAAACACGCCCGAGTGACACACCGGTGATGCGAATATTCAGGGACTCCATAAACGGGCCACCCTGAGAAAGCAAATTCCCGGGTGGCCCCTATAAACGGGGCCCACCGGAAAGCGGATGACCGGGACCCCTATAAACGGGCTCTCCCGACGACGGATAAATGTACCGGCAGTTTGCCACTAGCACGGGCACTCACATTCACGCACACGACACATAGGGGGACATCACACAAGGAGGGACGGGGATCTCAGGGGCCGTGCTGCGTTCCGGCACGGTACGGGGAGTCGAGCCCCCAAGAGACCCTCAGCAGACAGGAACACAAAGATGAAATGCACAGACAAAACAAAGACATACCTCAGGTGGTAACCCCAAAACAGGGGAAATCCACCCCGGGTTCCGATCGGATGGAAGCTCCGGTGGCCCAGGGCAGCGGCATGGATTCTGAGGGCCGCAGAACGTGCAAAGACTCGACGACGACGATGGCAACGAAGAGGACGGACGCAAAAAACGGAAAATCGGACCGAACAACATTACGCCTTCCAAGACGCGACAGAACGACCAGTGTGTCGAGCGCAGGTGGCGGTGCAAGCGACACCTCCGCTACGTCCGCTGTCGACAGCGACAATGACCACACGAAACGGACAGTAGCTAAACGAGACGAACCAGACCTGACAGAGCTGCTGCAGCTCATACAGAAGACAGCGACGAGAATGGCTGAGGCAGCGGCCATACAGAAAAATACGAATATGACCGTCAAGACCGGGATCAAGACGATACTCGCGGCTGTCGATGTTGCGCTGAACAAGCGCACTAAGACGGCTCCTAGATGCCTAACGGACGACGACATGACGGAGACGGAAGCGGAAACGAAAGAACGGAAGATGCCACGGACGAAACGAAAACGTTCGGCGACCGTTACCCCTCCGGAGAGCTCTCAGAAGCAACCTCCGGGAGGGGAAGCGGCCGAAGTATGGCAGACAGTGACGAAAACGAAAAAGAAAGCAAAACCGACGGAACGGAAAAACGAAACGAACGCGACAAACGCCAACGCCCAGGCCGGAAAGCGCAAGCCGGCACCCAAACAACGGGGGACGGCTGTACTTGTCAAACCTGGGACAGACAAGACGTACTCGGACATCATACGGAAAATAAGAACGACAGTCGATCCAACGCAGAGCCACGTGCAAGTGACGACTGTGAGGAAGACAAAGAACGGCATGTGCCTATTAAAAATACGATCGGACACGAACATGGACCCACGAGACGAGTTCCAACGTGCGATACAGAACGCGGTTGGGGACGATGGCAGCGTCAAAACGATGGCTTCCAAAACTCAGCTGGAGATTATGGATCTGGACTGCGTTACGACCACGGACGACGTCATACAGGCCCTGAGAAGGGAAACGGGACGAGACGCGGACTTCAGTGTCCACATCTTTGGTCCGAACCGCGCCGAGCAGTATATGGCGGTCTGCGAACTCGAATCGCAGGAAGCCAGGGCGCTGCTCCGGCGGGGCCGGATCGAGATCGGATGGGTGCGTTGCCACGTCCGAGAACGGATAACAGTGACGAAATGCTACAAGTGTCTGGGGTACGGACACATTGAAGCAAACTGCACGAACGAGGACCGGACAAGAAGCTGCAGAAATTTCGGCGAAACGGGACATTACGCAACGGACTGTAAAAACAGACCAGCCTGCCCGCTGTGCGCCGAGGTGGGACACGAGGAGGCGGCGCATCTCGCGGGATCCAAGAGGTGCGCGGTATTCCGGGCTGCGCTGGAGGAGTGCAGGAGACAGGCGGGACGACGGACAGAATAATCCAGGGAAACCGGAACCGCAGTAGGACAGCCGATATGCTACTACCATAGATAGCCGACGAACACGACGCGGACATCTTGATACTGTGCGAACCTTACAGGATAAGGACGACACAGATTTGGATAACGAACGAGACCGAGACAACAGCTATCTGGGTGAGGGGCGCTGCCCGATCTCGGATGACTAACCGCGGTGTGGGCGACGATTACGTCTGGGCTAAGGTCGGCGCTGTCACTTACGTCAGCGTCTACCTGACCCCCAACTGCACCGCAGCGGAGTTCGAGAGAAAGGTGGAGCTCCCCGAGGACGGAATCGGGGATCTGCCCGGAGACGTCATGGTCGCGGGAGACCTCAACGCGAGGGCAATCGAGTGGGGAATGACAGAAACGAACAAACGCGGACGTCTGCTGCTGGAGATGGCTTCAAGGCTAGACCTAGTAGTAGACTTACAGACGACCAGGGTTTGGAGACTCCATCCCGGACGTTACGATGACATCGAACAGAATACTGACACAGGTGAGGTGGTGGCGGGTGATCGAAGACTATACGGCCAGCGATCACCACTACATTGCCTTCGAAGTGACAGGACAGACAACGACGCGGCCAAGGATCCAGCACCCCCCGCGGTGGAACGTGAACAAACTGGACGTACAGAAGTTTACGGAGGAACTAGTGGCAGCACCAGCCCCGATAACAAAAGTCCCCCCGGAGCTGATTGGCCGGCAAAGGGCGAAAAGACTGGCGGACGAGACAACCAAACTTACGGAACGGCTGTGCAACAGCACAATGCCGAAATGACGAAACGGACGGAACAGACAACCACAGTATTGGTGGACGGACGAGATAGCCGAACTGCGCAGAATCTGCTTGACAAACCGACGACGAGTGACAAGGGCTGGCGGGAGACCCGAAAGGGAAAACCTCCAAGCCGCTTACAAGACAGCGCGGAAAACACTGACGAAAGCAATCAGAGACAGCAAGACGCGATGCTGGAAGAAGCTCTGCGGGGAGGTGGACTGTGACCCCTGGGGAACCGGTTACAAGATCGTGACCGGCAAACTGGGGGCGCGAGTTCCGCGGGAACTCAAAGACGCCGAAACAGCACGATGGATCGTCGATGGACTCTTCCCGACACACCCGAGACGCACGGACGAAACAGACGACACGGAGGAGCCGGCAGCCCCTGTCTTCACCGCGGACGAGCTCACCAGAGCATCCAACGCGATGAAGGCAAGAAAGGCACTGGGACCAGACGGGGTACCAGGAGAGATTATCCGGCTGATGGTTGACCTGAGGCCGGAGATATTCCTCGACCTGTACAACGCGTGCTTGACAACAGGAAGCTTCGGCGACCGGTTTAAGGTGGCGAGGTTGGTACTTATCCCTAAGGGTAAGGGCGACCCCAGCACGCCGTCAGCTTACCGGCCGCTGAGCTTACTCGACACGACAGGGAAACTAGACAAACGATCACTGAGACCCAGACTCACAGACGCGATACAGGCCGGAGGCGGTCTTTCGAACCAGCAATACAGCTTCAGAGGGGGTCGATCAACGATTGGAGCGATCCAAAAAGTGGTTGACAGGTTCAGGGACACGGACAGACATTGCCATGCAGCCCGGCCAATCGTGCTCATGGCGACACTAGACATCAGGAATGCCTTCAACTCGGCGAGGTGGGTGGACATTCTGGAGGCGCTAAGAGGCGGCTTCGGGATCCCACGGTACTTGGTCCGGGTTGTGGAGGATTACCTGAGAAACAGACGGATCACCTACGAAACAACGGAAGGACGGGTAACGAGACAAATCACTGCGAGGGTTGCGCAAGGATCCATTCCCGGACCGGACTTCTGGAATGGAGTCTACGACAGCCTGCTCAGACTGGAGCTTCCGCTCGGCGTGCTCCTTGTCGCTTACGCTGACGACGTGGCGGTGGTGATGGTCGAGCGGACCCCAGAGCTGGCGCAGTATAAACTGAACCAGACCATGAGACGCGTCGAACGTTGGATGACCGATCACGGACTACAACTCGCAACAGAAAAGTCAGAACTGATTTTCCTTACCAGGAAACGGATACAGACAACGCTACCCATGAGGGTCGGGACATACGAAATCGTGGCCAGAGGAGAAGATAGGGGGACGCCTTCCAGATATGGAGGGTACCGAAGTATTCGGGACGGACCAAAACCAGGCTACACGCACATACAGTAGTCACAAACATTTATACAAACACGTCCGAGTGGCATTTCGGTGATGTGAATGGTCAGGGAACCCGATAAACGGGTAACCTTGAGAAAGCAAATGTCCAGGCCCCCTATAAACAGGGGTCTCTCGAAATGCGAATGCGCAGGGTCCCTATAAACGGGCCCCCCGAGAGTGAATGAACCGGCAAATGGCATTGAATCGGACACTCAGGAACACGCACACTGAACACGGGGCGAGGACGCCAGGACTCTCCGTCGCCCTCCGTTGCGGGCGGCTCTAGAACGGGTAGCTAGAGGGCACCCCGAGAAAACCAGGCTTGATGCTCCTGGGCGGCTGGGTAGTAAAGGGCCCGGGTCCCCATAGCCAGGTGGACCCAGCTGCCCTATCAGCCAGCGAAAAATCCCCATACTGTTGTAGTGCCGGATGGCGACCGGATAGGGCCATGCAGCAGTAGCGGGGGGGCCTTGGTGAGGCCACTGGTGCTCGCGACGGGGCGGTCCGCACCGGAGGCAAGTCGTCGGAGGGCTGTGGTGACCGAGCCCCAAACCACACTATCACACACAGAAACATAAAGAATACGGGAGATTTTTAACATCGAAATTACGAATATGAAAAACGGTCCAAGCGCATCGAAAAACAAGGGGCTCCCAACCCCAGCACAAAAGAACGAGACCACAAACGGACACACAGGACAAAAAACTCGACCGGCGCTGTCCGTGGCCGAAACTGCCGAAGCAAGGATTCGCGTTCAGCTTCAACTGATTTGCGAGTGCTTGGTAAAAATGCAGGAGAAGACACGCGTGCAGAGAAATATCAGCAGTGTTGTCACATTCAACATGGCAAAGATTCGAGAAGCCACGGACGAAGCATGGCATGAATGCGACAGAATGCATGTGCTCGAGACGGCCGGTGGAAAGGGTGTCAGGGATTACGAGATGACACCGCAGACGAAACGGGAACAAGCCCGGACCTCACGCCGGCTAAAAGACCAACGGAGGGGACCGAGCCTAACCCGTGGAAAACAGTCGCAAAGAGACAGATGCCGAAGACGACGTATACTGAAAAACGACAGGCGACGGAAACACCTGCCGTTGCGACAACGTCAACGACACCGACGGCTAAAGAGGGAAAGGGGGCCGCACAACCCGAGGACTCGGAGTTGGAGTGGTTCTAATTGAACCCACAGACGGACAGACGTACGCGGACACATTACGACGCATGAAACCCGTTGACCCAGCTACCAATAAGGTGCAGGTTAACGGCTACCGAATGACGAAGGACGGCGGCGTCCTGCTCCGTGTCAAAAGCGGGATAGGGGACAGAAAATCTTTCCAGGATAAGCTTCGGCAAGCCCTGGGAGGGGACGCACAGGTACGAGACGTGACATCCAATACCCAACTAGAGATATTGGATCTGGACTGCGTGACAGACAGCGTGGCAGTGACAGAGGCACTGCAACAAGAGACGAATGACACGAGGGACCCGAAAGTTCACATTTTCGGCCCCAACAGACGAGGACAGTGCATGGCTGTCTGTGAACTTGAGGAGGGTGTTGCAAACGCCCTGCTCAAGAAAGGACGGCTAAAGATAGGATGGGTGAAGTGCCGCGTCAGGCAACGGACGACCGTGACAAGGTGTTACAGGTGCCTTGGCTAAGGTCATGTGAGAGCGCACTGTAGCGGACCGGACAGGAGACTGTGCTGCTGGAGATGTGGCAAGACGGACCACGTCGGAAGAGACTGTACACAGAACCCGACGTGTTTCTTGTGCTCTGAGGCGGGGCACGAGGGCTTCACGCACACCCCGGGCACCGGGGCTTGCGCAGTCTTCAGGGCTGCGCTGGAGGAGTGCAGGAACCGGACAACGACGTGAAGATGCTACAAGGCAATATGCACAGATGTGAGGAAGCGCATTTGCTGCTCCCTCGAATCGCGATTGAACATGGCGCTGACGTACTGATACTGAGCGAACAATACAGGGACATGACAACCCCGACGTGGTTCCCAAACGAGGCGGGCACGTCGGCCATCTGGGTCCGAAACACCGAGACCCGAATTCTCCAGACTGGAGCGGGGGACGACTACGTCTGGGCGAGGGCTGGCGGCCTGACTTACGTCAGCGTCTACCTGACCCCGGACTGCTCCGCTGGAGCATTTGAGGCCAAGGTGGAAAAACTGGAGGACGTCATGAGAGAATTGCCAGGGGACTTGATAGTCGCCGGCAACATGAATGCGAGAGCGATCGAGTGGGGTATGACAGGGACGGACAGACGCGGACGACTGCTGCTAGAAATGGCAGCACGACTGGATCTAACAATTGGAAACACGGGAAATGTACCGACGTACATAAGACCGGGCGTGGGCTCCTCGATACCAGACGTGACCATGATCTCTCACAGCATACTACCGCTGATGACGCGATGGAAGGTGATCGATGACTATACGGCCAGCGATCACCAGTACATCGTTTTCGAGGTAGCGGACCCACACGGACGCGACGCGACGGGGCAGGGCGAGCACCGCGGTGGAACACACACAAACTGGACAATGACAGGTTTTCGAGGGTGCTGCTGGAAGGAGCTGCACCCGTAGAAACCATATCAGACGAACTAACGGGACGAAGTAGGACCGAACGACTCGTGGACGAGACACTGAAACTGACGAAACGGCTTTGCGAGGCTTCAATACCGCGCAAAACTACGTGACCGAACAAACGAGCGACGTACTGGTGGACGAACGAAATCGCCCAGGCGCGGAAGCTGTGCATCCAGGCGAAGAGGAGGATGTACCAAGCCCGGGAGAGGGACAAACCGTACGCAGCCGCCTTTACGACACAGTACAAAACGGCACGGAAGACGCTGACGAACATGATACAGGACAGCAAAAAGCTATGCTGGAGACAGTTATGCGAGGTGGACAAGGACCCCTGGGGTCTGGGCTATAAGATTGTTGCCCAGAGGCTAGGGGCCCGCGGTCCGCCAGAACTCAAGGACGCGACGACAATGGGACGAATTGTGGACGGGCTCTTCCCGAATCACCCGATGAAGGGAGAGTCGACGGACATAAGCGACAGACGTGACGCCCCCGCGTTCACGAGGGAAGAGCTTACCAAAGTGACGACCTCCCTGAAGGCGGGGAAAGCACAAGGACCGGATGGCATACCAGGGGAGGTCCTGCGGCTGATGCCGCAGGCATCCCTCAGGCATGGGATCCTCCTCGACATGTACAACGAATGCCTTAAGACAGGGACATTCAGCACGCGCTGGAAGACGGCTAGATTGGTTCTCCTTAGCAAAGGAAAGGTGGAGCCGCATATGCCGTCGTCCTATAGACCACTGAGTCTTTTAGACACGACGGGAAAAGTTTTCGAACTGCTCCTGAGACCACGACTGACAGACGCGATAGGAGCGGCTGGGGGTCTGTCGGACGATCAGCACGGCTTCCGCCAAGGGCGATCGACGACAGGGGCAATTCTCAAGGTTATCGAGATCGTCAGAAGGACGGACGATGCCTGTCATACAGCAAGGCCCATACAGGGTGACAATAAGTATCACCGCGGGGGTCGCACAAGCATCGATCCTTGGACCGGACTTATGGAACGTAACGTACGTCAGCCTGCTGAGGCTGGAGATGCCACTTAACGCATCACTTGCCGCTTACGCCGACGACGTGGCGGCAGTGATCGTGGAGCGCAGTGCGGATCTGGCCCAGCTGACACTGAACCAAGTCATGGGGAGAAGAGACAAATGGATGACGGAGCACGGGTTGACGCTTGCACAAGACAAGACAGAGATCCTCGTGATGACTAGACGACGCATCCCGACGATTATACCCATGATGGTCGGGACAGAACAGGCGGGGACACGGGGAGAAGTCAAGTATCTGGGGATCACCCTAGATACGAAGCTAACCTTCTGGCCTCACATAAAACGTTCGGTCGAGAGGGCGGCGGTGAAGGTTGCTTCGCTAGCACTCCGTTCCGACAGAAATGCTCTCATAACAGTTTTGACTACTTTTGTAAAGATACGCACGGGGAAATTTCCGAAAAAAAATTGTATCTTTTTTTTTAATTCTGTATCTGCGTCTTATCAATCTTTCGTACGTGATAACATTCAAACTACCGATCAGAAACGGAAACATCTTGGGGACTTCTTGAACACTTTTTCGATTCTCTGAATGCAGATTTTTTCAAAATACCGATCCAGCCTCATTCACAGGTACTTTTGGCTGAATCTGTACTTCAGCTTGCCGTAACTCCGACAATATCGTTCCAAGAGAAATGTTCTCATAACAGTTTGGATTACTTTCGTAAAGATCTGCACGGGGACATTTCCGAAAAAAAAATTGAATCTTTTTTTTTCATTCTCTATCTGCGTTTTGTCAATGTTTCGTACGTGATAACATTCAAACTACCGATCAGAAACGGAAACATCTTGGGAACTTCATGAAGACTTTTTTGATTCTCTGAATGCAGATTTTTTTAAAATATAAATCCAGCTTCATTCAAAGGTACTTTTAACTGAATCAGCACTTTAGCTCGCCGTAACGGCGACAATATCGTGCCGAGAGAAATGTTCTCATAACAGTTTTGTTTACTATTTCAAGGATCTGGACGCGGATATTTCCGAAGAAAAATTTGAATCTGTTTTCTTACATTCTCCATCTTCGTTTTGTCAATCTTCCGTACGCGAAAACATTCAAACTATCGATCAGAAACGAGAACATCTTCGAGACTTTTTAAACCCTTTTTCGATTCTCTGAAGGCAGATTTTTTCAAAATAAAAATCCAGTCTTATTCACAGGTACTTTTGACTGAATCAGCACTTTAGCTCGCCGTAACTCCGACAATATCGTTCCGAGTGAAATGTTCTCATAACAGTTTTGTTTACTTTTTCAAGGATATCCACGGGGACATTTCCAAACAAAAATTTGAATCTGTTTTCTTACATTCTGCATCTTCGTTTTGTCAATCTTCCGTACGCGATAACATTCAAACTATCGCTCAGGAACTAGAACGTCTTGCGGATTTTTAGAACCCTTTTTTTATTTCTGAATGGAGATTTTCTCAAAGTGAAAATCGAAACTTATTGAAAGGGATATTGTACTGAATTATTAATTTAGATCGCCGTATCTCCGAAAATTGAATCCATTCAATACGATTTACGACAATCCAGCGGCGAAGAAATGTTGGAGCTCAAAAGAAAAATTAGAACATCTTTATGGAGCCTTCCATCTCTTAGCCGGTGAGTTTCATCATTTTTAATCGTGGAGAATTCACCGTTGCCCAACTCTCACCACGAGAAGGTGGATGGATAGGCACATGGTGAATGACAACAGCCTTTGCGGCCTCCGTTGTCACACCTTTGAATGTCGTGTGTGTGTGTCTGTGGCTGTGTGCGTCGGTGTGTGCGTGCGTGCGTTATGTGTGCAGAGTTCCGGACTCCGTGGTTCGTCACTTCCTCGGTATTGTAGGACTCCAAACCCTCGCTTTAAGTGACGTATGCGAGCGTGTATTTGTGCGTGTGTGTGCGTGCGCGCGCGTGCGTGTGTATGTGTGCGTGTGCGCGTGCGTGTGTGTGTGTGTGTGTGTGTGTGTGTGTGTGGATCTATAAGTACTTGATGGAATCACCGCGAGCTTGTGTCTCTGCGAGACAGCGACGCGGCATGCTCTCGATCGCCGCTGCAATGTTCTTTTGAAGGATCGCAAGCCATTCCACGATTACCACAGCTTCCAACTCGTCCAGCGTTTACACGGGGGATCTCGTGAGCGTATGCCCGATTTGAGAAACGCCTAAACATTCTCAATCGAATTCAAATCCGGGCTGTTTGCTGGCCATACGCTTCTGTCAATCCTCTGTTTAGCAAGAAAAGCGTTGACGATCCTGGCACGATGGCATGGCGCATTGTCATCAATCAAGACGAATCCCTCACCGATTCGTTGCGCTTCATGGATGACAAACTGACGCAAAATCTCGTCGATGTAGATTTGCCTCCTTACGGTCCGATTCCGAAAGACAACCAAATCTGTCCGAATGTTTAAATCCCTCCCCACACCGTTATTGATCCACCCCCAAAGGGCACGAAACCTGTTGATACAGTTCTTCATCCTCTCGTTCTTCAGTCTGAACACCCGTTCCTTATTCGTGGTGCTGTGATGAAGGATCTCGGATTCGTCACAAAAGAAGCCTTTCCCCCATTCTCTTGGAGCCCACTCCCGGTGATTTCGGCGTCGATGTGAGGTGGCCAACGCGGTAAGATATCATGACGAATCGCGATTAACGATACATTGTAGCTTATTAATTGCGCTGCATTAATTTTCCATGGAAAAAACAAAATTAATGTCGCGCAATTAATAAGCTACAAAGTATCGTCAATCGCGGTTTATCGTGTTACGATTTATGCTAAAAAAAATGGTGCGACTGTCAGACATGGAAATGTGACGAGGGATGTTACGTCCTGGGATGCGAAACCGACTCTACCCTAAACACTTCAAAAACTCATGAATTTTTTCGATTGGAAAATTGAAAAGAAAACATCGAACAGCTAACACGAGGACGTGTCAGCTCCTTAAGGATAACCACTGCAGCAAGTTGACCATGGCATCTTCTCGATTGATCACCACTGGCTGCAACACTACCTATAGCGCGCCACGCGCCGTGGCTCGCCTTATACATACCCGATAGCACTGGTGTACGTGACTAGCAGGAGCTGCTGACTCAAACCCGTTAGGTACGAGTCATACTTTTATGACCTTGTTTTTCCGAGCGATGCGCCGAGTAATACTTGTATGACCTTGTTTTTCCGAGCGATGCGCCGAGTCATACTTTTATGACCTTGTTTTTCCGAGCGATGCGCCGAGTCATACTTTTATGACCTTGTTTTTCCGAGCGATGCGCCGAGTCATACTTCTATGACCTTGTTTTTCCAAAATGCACTCATGCATGACGCGTCATCGCCCAGTCATTTTTAGTAAACAACACTTTCACTCTAACTTTCAACTCTCAAACGTCACCGATGAGTAACGCTCTACTCTTTCCACGCGTCGTCACCGGCGGTGTATCACGTAGCATAAAGAATAAACATCGACTCACTAAAATATTCAATAAACATAACCTTTGATTAAATAAACAAGAATAATTGAATATTTTATACCCTCGTATCATAATTATACTATTATAACCCATCTCGTATCAAATAAAATTATAACTTCTTCATATTATACGTAACCATATTTGATTTATATAAAATCAACATACAATAGACCATACAACCATAAGCGACATAGAGCGACCCATAGATTCAAGTTCACAGAGTGGAAGGGCAAGGTTCAGCTCCGGCCAAGATACCGCCCCACTTCACCAACCAATCAACTGCCGATATGAGAGCGGCGAACCCCCCACCTAGGAATCAATAGACTCTCATCATTGTAGCTGACAGCGAGTCAGTCATCATTCAACCATCACGCTAGTATGGTCGTTACGCGCTAATTAAAAGTTACTCTTAAGTCTTGTAATTCAGTCGTCGTGTTAAACTTCAAGGTTTATTCGAACACAATTGCGAAATTGGTTAGAGTACATTTGTTAGTAGCTTTAACTTTGTATCGTTTTTCTACAAACTGTAACAATATACGTGAAATTCATTGCTGTGCCAAACAAGTGTTTTATTTACCTAACTTATTCAAAGTTCGACAGTTTTGCCCTAAAATTCTCGTGTTCCACCACCTATCTACAAAAATCCCTTCGATCAGATTAGACGTTTGTGCGCTTAGGGCGCACGTCTTTCAAGATCTCCTATCCTCTATCCCCCAACGAATCAGTGTGCTTAACCGGCACGGTTCGGCGGGAAACCTCCCAACCAAATCACCAAACCTGCAAGATCGTTTGTCAACACATAATCGTCGTTTATTTCTCATGGGCAGACGTCGTGGTGGCAAGAAAAATCGTGAACGATCGGTTCTCTTGTTTATGAACGGCAAACCTTTCGCGAAAAAGGGACGCAACCATCCCCAAATAAAAACATTAAAATAGCAAACGTGCAATTGTATTGTGAGCAGTGGTGGTCCACGGAAGGGACAACTCCCCAGGACATTGTTTCAAAACCAAAAATTAGAATCATCGCCGACGTTCCTCTATCGACACGCGTGTTCATTATCGACACTAGTATTTTTAAACGTGCTGGTGTGGCTACAGTCAGAGTTGATAACCAACCACCTACCTGGTCGTATCCTGAGCGACAGGAAGACGACAGTATCTCCGAAGCATCTACCGAGGTCATCACCTTGGACTGAAACTCCAACCGCCCTCTACGCTTCACCGAACGGCATAAGGTAAGGGTTTTAATCTCACGTTACCTCATTTCCGTCCAAATTAATAATCATTCGTCCAGTTCACCCAAGTCGGCTCCGATACCGGAATGGCACATTCCTGTCCAAATATGGAGTCTCAATGCTCTGTTCTCTCAGCGTCCATTCTATACATAAAAAGGATTAAAAACCAAGCTGGGACGTAACAGAACATTTCTCTGGTGGCAGCGGTGGGATACACCTTGGGTACTGGAAATTAAAATCAAACTAAATTATTATTTTAAATCGTAAAATCTAATTACAAACTATCAAAATGAGTACCGGCACTCGCAGTAAAACTTCAATCCCCCTCTCAGTGAAGAGGAATTACAAGTACTTAAAGATCAAATGGAGAGGAAAAGAGCTCAATTAAAAGATCAAGAAATAGCTATAGCTGATAGAGAGCTCAAAAATCAAAATAAATTAGAAGCACTTAAAGCGCATGAAGCACTGATTTTTAGAAAGCAAAAGGAATTTGAACAAAGTATGGCCGATGAGCAAGTGCGCCTTATGCATAAGCACGGCCAGAGTCATTCAGAACAAGATCCCTATGCTTCAAGTCAAAAGGATTTAATGTTACAAAACACACTTTCAACGCTTTTGACGGAATTCACAAATTTAAAAAGGGAAATTTCAGAAATTAATAATCAGCAGGGTGATTCCACATCGACGCATCAGCGTTTACCCATTCCTGTCATTCCTCTACAGACTCCCGACCAGGTAATCCAACAGCCCAATATTACATATAAAGACGCGTTAGAATCAGTACCAACTTTAACGGATCGAACATCCCCGTTTTAAGATTTATCCGTGCTTGTAAAAGGGCTGCTGACATGTTTCCCCCACACCACGAATTAAACATCGTGCGATTGTTGCGTAATAAATTAAAAGGTCACGCGAGTATTGCACTCGAGGACGAACATTTCCTTACTATCAAAGAACTCTCGAATCGACTCAAGACATTTTTCGGTTCTTCAAAAACCATTAATCAATATCGTGGTGAACTCGATAGTATTTCGAAACCCCGAAACGAACATATAATAGAATACATTTCCCGCGTTAAAGATTTGCATTGCGCGATAAAAGATATTGAAACAGCTAATACAGGCTTCATCTCACAAAATCGTGTCGAAGCACTCGTCGCTGACACCCTCGAATGATTTATAAACGGTCTACCTCCCGATTTCCGTATGCGATTGAAGGTTGAGGGTTATACAACCCTTGATGAAGCCTTCGCAAAGGCAATAAAAATTGAAAAGGAAATCGAACGCGACCGCTCTCACTTTCGCGATAACCGCAACGAACCGCGGAATTCAAACCAAAATAAAACTGAAATTAAAACTGTTGTTAAGGAAGGGTGATATGACAAGACAGTGTAGACCGATTGTTGAAAATAACGTGGATATTTATTCACTAAATGAAAAGCATGTTCTCGCAACGATGCTCACTGGGTCGGAGGAGAAAACGGACGGTGTGCGACAATACCGCGTTTCCGTAAGGGCGAGCAATTCTTGCTTTCTTGCACATTCTGCCGTTGCCACCTTATAGCGCATAATTTGAAAAGTATACAATACATATTGAAATTTTCTTTTCAACACTCCCTCTCAATATGTATTCTCGTAGTTCTTTTAATGACCGTATCCTTACGTATACATATAAGCTTTTTGTTTTAAAATAATAATAATAAACCAAATAAACTCATTAATTCTCAATCATGTGCTTACTCATTTATATAAGCTTCTCCTTTTTTTTTTTAAATTAAACTGATTGCACGCCTTCTCACATTTCACTTGTACCCAACAGATTTCGAAGGTAAGTAAATTGTTGCTTTGGTAATGCTTTGGTTAGAATATCTGCTTGTTGCAGTGCACTCGGTACATAGTTTAAACTAAACAGTCCTTCATGATATTTCTCTCTCGCGAAATGGTATTTAACGTCTATGTGTTTAGATCGTTTGTGAAATTCAGGGTTTTTCAACAAACGAATTGCACTTTGATTATCTAAATTTAACTCTGGTTTTTCTCCGATTTTACCTAACACTTCACTTCTGAGACGTTCCAACCAGATTAGTTCCTTGACAGCTTGTGCCGCCGCCACAAATTCAGCTTCAGTGGTCGACAAGGCCACTCCTTTTTGTTTTTGTGAATTCCACGCAATTAAATCATCACCTAATTTGTACAAATACCCACAAGTCGAACGTCTATCAGAGGTATCACCCGCGAAATCCGAATCGGAAAAACGAACTAACGAAAGACGATTTTCACTCGAAAATCTAAGTCCATAATTCACTGTACCTTTTAAATACTTCAATATACGTTTCACAGCATTCCAATGTATCTTGAGCGGATTTTCAAGAAACTGACTTACGCTACTCAACGCGTACGCGATATCAGGACGACTGCCCACTCCAAGATAAATCAGGCTTCCCACAGCTTCTCGATACGGTGCATATCCCGCCGTTTCAGGATTTTTGTGTAGATTTGGATTCAGCTCGTGATTTTTGTCTGCTGGAATTGACACTGGATTTGCATGTTTCATGTTGAATCTTTCAAGCACCTTATTCGCATAGCTAGTCTGATGTAAAAATATTGTCCCATCCGACCTTTTTTCAATCTGAAAACCTAAGAAGAATTCAGCATTACTCAAGGTTATTTCAAATTCTTTTCCCAATGCCTTGAGAAGTTCATTTGCAATGTCGTCATCTTTTGCTGCCACCAAACCATCATCAATGTAAATAGCTATTATTGTTGTGATGTCTTGACTATCATTCGTAAAAACACATGAATCTGAATACGTTTCATTAAGCTTATATTTCTTCAAAAAACTCGTGAAACGATCATTCCAGCATCTGGAAGCTTGCTTCAAGCCATAAAGACTTCTTTGTAATTTACACACACGATGCGACCCATCGTCGTAACCTCTCGGTTGTTTCATCAATATCTTTTCTTCCAATTTTCCATTTAGAAAAGCTGTCTTAACGTCAAATTGCATCATCTTCATATTTTTCGCTGCTGCGATTGCCAAAATCATTCGGAGAGAATCAAATTTTACTACTGGACTAAAAGTCTCTTCATAGTCAATTCCATGTTTTTGCGTATATCCTTTAGCTACTAATCTAGCTTTGTATCTATCGATACTTCCATTAGGGCGTTTTTTTACTTTAAAAACCCATCTGCAACCAATCACATTATCTTCGTCTTTGATTGTATCCAAAGCCCAAGTATCATTCATCTTCAGTGAAGCTATCTCTTGATCCATAGCCTCTAGCCATTTTTCTTTATCTGGGGAATTTACGGCTTCTTCATAAGTTTTTGGTTCATCGTTGATCGCCATGAGAAGACGATCTGGGTCCAAAAAATCATCATATTTCTTCAGTTTCTGTATTTTACTTCTATCTCGTAGATTTCTAGTGGCCTGAGGTTCCATAGGCTCCGCAACTGTGTCTTCAAAAACTTCATCTGTCGATTCATCTTCAGATCGATGTGAAACAGTACTCATTTCGGATTCAGTATCATTTTCAGCCTCATCTTGGCTCAAATACTCCTCCGTCGACATATCAATCGCTGCTTCTGATGATTTATTTCTTTTTTCTTCTTTATTTTCTTCTTTTTCCGATTTTGACTCGACGAAAACAACGTCCCTTGCATGAGTCACCTGATTTGCAGATTCATACCAAATTCTGTATCCTTTTACATCCTCTCCGTAGCCAACGAAAACTCCCTCTTGAGCTTTACTGTCTAATTTTCTTCTTTTCTGCTTCGGAATATGCACCAAAGCTTTTACTCCAAAAGCAACAAGTTTTGGAACAGCATGTATCTTTCCACTCCAAGCTTCCTGTGGAGTCTTACCCTCGATTTTGCTCTTCCCCGTATGATTGAAAATGTAAACGGCTGTGTTTGCAGCCTCGGCCCAAAATTTCTTAGGCAAATTTCTCTCATAAATCATCGCACGGACCGCTTCTATAATCGTTCTGTTCTCCCTTTCAGCAGCGCCATTTTGTTCTGGAGAATAAGCCACAGTTCGCTGATGTTTGATGCCAACATCATCTGTAATCCTTTTTATATGCTGATTAACAAATTCCAATCCACTGTCAGTCCTAATGCATTTCAGAGACTTCCCAGTTTGATTTTTCAAATTTTTAATATACTGCGTAAAACAACGAGCAACCTCATTTTTGTTTTTAATGAAAAATAGGGTTCTATGACAGGAGTAGTCATCTTTAAACAGTAAAAAGTACAGCGACCCTTTCATAGACGGTTCTTGCATAGGTCCACACAGGTCAGCATGTACTAGCTCGCCTGGTTGCGAACTTTTATTTTCTTTTCCGATCGTTTTTGGAAAAGTTTTTCTATGAATTTTTCCATGAACACACCCTTCACAGATACAATCTTTCTGTTTACTGACCTTAATATTTTTTTCTTTCAAAAAATTTTCGACATGATTAATATTTTGATGCGCCAACCTTTCATGCCATGTCTTGAGACCAATTTGTTCAGCGACGCAAACCAAACCATCAGATGACTTCGCTGTTTCATTCGTAGACGTTTGAATCTTCAATTTTGCAACGCACAACTTATGCTGACGAACTCCGATGAACTCAATTTTTCCAGAGCGCAAAAATTTTGTTCCTTTCGAATCAGAAAATGGTCGCTTTTCTTTATCTAGCGCTGCTCCTGCCGAAAACAAGTTATAGTATAGATCAGGCACAAACAACACTCCGGCGAGATATTTTGGATTCCATTGTTTTCCATCGAAGGCGAGAATTCTTATATCTCCTTTACCAACAGCCTTGACGATCTGACTGTTCCCGAGTCTAATTGACCGAGGAATATCCAATTCTTCATATTCATCGAAAAATTCTTTTTTATGACACATATGATCCGTCGCACCAGAATCTATATACCAATCCAAAGTTTTTTTATTTTCATTCTCAACCGTAACCAAGGATACTCCTATAAGAGCTTCTCCCTTATTTTTTATATCTTTTAATCTTTTCAATTTGTAACAATCTTCTTTCCAGTGACCCGGCTTCTTACAGTAATTACACGTACCTGGTTTTTTATTTTTGACATTTGAATGCTGATCATTTTTCGTATTCTTGTTGCGATCGTGACTGAATTTTCCAAACCTTTTTTGTGCAAGCAAAGCTTGATCTTCGCTGTCCTTGTGATTTTCAAGCCTCATTTCCTCCGCCACCAGTCTTTCTGTCAAATTGCTGAGAGTACGCTGCTCCTCCGCTGTAGACTCCCACGCCGTAATGAAAAAATTATAGTTCTCAGGAAGAGTCATGAGAATCTTCGTAGCAATCATGGAATCAGAGATTTGTTCTTCCAAAGTCTTGAGCCTGTGAGCTAAAACTTCAATTTTAGCAATATGTTGTGCTATATTATCAGATGAATTCTTCGTAGACTGATACCACTTTTGTTGCAAAATATGGATTCCAGTTTAATTCTTTTGCTCGTAAACACTGCACAGTTTTTCCCACATTTCCTTAGAATTCGAACAATTCATAATATGCAAAAGTTGAGACTCCTCGACACTCATGGCGATAATCTTTTGCGCCGTAGCATCCAATTTGTCCCATTTCGGACGATCAGCGTCGGCACCCGGTCGAGCGGAAACTCCCAAAACAATATCAGAGCCACCTTGTGCTTTTAACAAAACCAAAACTTGAAACTTCCACGTTGTCCAATTTCCTGAGCCTTTCAGCTTGGTTATTCTTGACGAATCAGTCTCCATAATTTAACGGAAAGAAAATTATCTGCTCTTGCACGTGGCCAGATAACCTCAAAATTTCGAACTGTCGTAAAAACCGTAGAAAACAGTTTTTACCAAAAATATCACTAATAACGCCCTGGGCCCATAACCTGTTGTTAAGAAAGGGTGATATGACAAGACAGTGTAGACCGATTGTTGAAAATAACGTGGATATTTATTCACTAAATGAAAAGCATGTTCTCGCAACGATGCTTACTTGGTCGGAGGAGAAAACGGAAGGTGTGCGACAATACCGCCTTTCCGTAAGGGCGAGCAATTCTTGCATTCTTGCACATTCTGCCGTTGCCACCTTATAGCGCGTAATTTAAAAAGTATACAATACATATTGAAATTTTCTTTTCAACAAAAACCATTCAAAAATGTCAACATTGCAGTAAACTTCACAAATCTGACGATTGCTGGATAAAATTTCCAGAAAAACGACCTAATCGCGATAGGCCAAACGAGTAAGCTCAGAAGGCCTCAAATTCAAGAGCAAACGAGTCAAAAACTCGCCCCACTTGCAATTATTGTTCGAAGCTTGGCCATCTCGAGGCCTCTTGCTATAAAAAACAAAATGACCAAAAGAAAAATTCGGGAAACGAGAACCCTCGCCCGATAGAACGGAGCGTAAATCGGGACGAGGCAAGGGATCCCTCCGTCAAATTAATCGAGATCGATCCGTCCGAACCCTCCACATCTCATTACAAAATCATTCCTTTATTCCCACAATAATTCTTGTTCAAAAAACCTTGAGGAGGAATTCGAATTTCTGGTTGATTCGGGATCAGATGCTAACTTGATTAAGATCGGGGCACTCATAAACAAGCAAGAAGTCAGAATGGACGACATATTAAAATTGCGCGGTATATTGGAGGACCCCGTATTTACAATAGGATCTACGAATCTCGATATTAGAGGAACAATTATTGAATTCCACGTTGTGCCAAACTCCTTTCCCATGAATCAGGACGCGCCGCTTGGAGCCGAATTCCACGGCCATAATAGGGCGGTCATTGATTGGGACTCCGAACAAGCTTGTTAGGGTGAGCACGTGGTCCCATTTGTTTACCGTGATCTTCTCAAAATAGCTAAAAGATCTAGTGGTGTATGTTACGTAAGGGTAAGAAATCCTGAAATAAAAACAGGGTATATACCCCTACTCCCTTGCGGCAAGGGTATCTATATTGGCGAAGCTGTTGTATCAGTGAAGGGTAATGTTGCGTGTCTCATGGTCCACAACACCACAGAGGAGGATATTTCGTTGGTAATCCCTACAATAAAGTTGGAGGAATTTGGACGAGTGTTACCTGCCCAGGTAATAGTGGAGGAGACATGTTCTGCGCCAAAAGGGCAGAACAACGCTTCCCGAGGAACGATATTAACAACTAAAGGTCGCCGAGATCCCGAGGACCGCTTTTCAAAAATACGGGAAGTATTAAGGCTTGACCATCTAAATAATGAAGAACGAGACAATATAATGGAGATCATAAAGGATAATGTAAATCTGTTTCACATTCCCGGTACGACTCTTGGCTTTACAGAAACAATTGAACATCGAATCATTGCTACGGATGATCAACCCGTCTTCACTAGACAATATAGATTTCCACCCATCTATAAGGATGAGATTATAACCCAGGTCAATGAACTCATCGACGGGGACATCATTGGTCCATTCGTCTATCCATATAGCTTTCCGTTATGGAAAGTGCCGAAAAAACCCGATTCTCATGGCAACCTTCGGTGGCGAATGGTTATCGATTATCGAAACTTCAACGAAAGAACTATAGGGGATGCTTATCCCCTTCCCCAAATAAACGAGATTTTAGATCAACTAGGTAATTCCCAATATTTTTCAGTCTTTGACTTGGCGAGTGGTTTCCACCAAATTAAAGTTCATCCGGAAGATGCACATAAAACAGCTTTTTCGACCCCGTATGGTCTTTACCAATTCAAACGTATGCCTTTTGGGCTCAAAAACGCGCCAGCTACATTTCAACGGCTCATGGACCGAGCTCTTACCGGTCTTCAAGGGGTAGAATTATTCGTCTACCTTGACGACATAGTCATCTATGCCCAAACATTAAATGAACATAAATTAAAATTTGAAAGATTAGCCAAGCGCCTGCGTGCGGCCAACTTGAAACTTCAGCCAGATAAATGCGAATTTTTGCGAAAAGAAGTTACCTATTTGGGCCACGTTATTGGGAAGGACGGTGTCAAACCAGGCCCGAAGAAACTCGAAGCATTACAAGATTACCCTCGACCTACTAATCAAAAGAAAATAAAACAGTTTTTGGGGTTAGCAGGCTATTATCGCCGTTTCATCGAAAATTTCTCGGGTATTGCTAAACCCCTTACTCACCTTTTGAAAAAACACACTGTATTTAAATGGACCGACAGTCAAGAAATAGCTTTCACCACGTTGAGAAGTTGACCTCTTTGCAAGAAACCGGTATTGCAATATCCGGACTTTACAAAACCTTTTATTATCACCACAGACGCCTCTAATCTTGCCGCTGGGGGCGTACTGAGTCAAGGTGACATTGGAAAAGACAGACCAATTAGTTACGCTTCACGTACATTGAATAAACACGAAACAAATTATTCCACAATTGAAGAAGAATTACTGGCAATTGTCTATAGCGTAAATTATTTCAGATCTTGCGTCTATGGTAGAGAGTTTACCTTGGTTACTGACCACAAACCTTTGGTATGGCTCAACTCCATAAAGGACCCGGCGAATCGTCCGGTCCACTGGCGACTGAGCCTTGCCAACTGCCAATATAAAATCGTTTATAAACCGGGACGGGTACACAGCAACGCTGACGCCCTTTCTCGTAACCCTCCTATAAAAGAAAAAGAAACCAAAATTACAACCCGTACAAAGATATGCCCTGAGGATTGGAGCTCCGACACCGATGAGGAGATCTTCAGCGCTCAGGGTCCTGAAAAAGAAAAGAAAAGGATTAAGACCTGAAGAGAAAAAAATATATTCATCGGATTCCGAAGAAGACTTCCTAGGAGTTTATAATCCTTGTACAGGGGAAGGTTCGACCGGCAAAGTGATTGAAGATACCCCATTTGAAAATAAGGCAAATAGAAATGAAACAGAAATTGAAAACAAGGTAGAATCAGAAATTGAAAACAATAATGTACGAAAAGAACCGGGCTGGCCTGTCGACCTTCCCTCTCCTTGTAACGAAGTTTTAAGCGAAGAAGAAATCGAACCTGTTAACTCTTCAGAAAACGAATCAATCACCTCAAGCGACGAAAACTACGAAATGATTGAAAATCCGAACGCCCCGTTTGTACTTAATGAACACGTGGAGACCCACTCAGCGGAACGAAATGTCAAAATTGAAGAAAGTAGAGATAGACTCACAATGAGCAAAGATAATATCGTGATCTTCATAACTACCAAAAATCAAGCTGTTGATGCGGGAGCAAAGGATTTTGAATCCTACGGTAAACTTCCAAAATTTCACGGAATAACGTTCGCCCGTGTTAAGATAAAAACGAAAAAAACAAGACGTATACTCGCACTACCTATTAAATGTGATTTAAGAACAAACACCTCAATTAAAGACCTCGATGAGGCAATAGAATGTTTAAGGGATGCTGTCTCCGAATTGAACATAACCACCCTTAGCATTGCAAAGACAGACGTCATCGACGAAATTGCCTGAGGCGACATACAAAAACATTCAACTGTCACTTTGCTGGACAGCCCCATAGAAATAACAATTTATAAACAGTTGGTTAGAATTCCACCCGAAGAAGAAAGAAAATAAATTATTCAAGAAAAACATGGTTCCCTTGTGGGTTGCCATAAAGGCGTAGGAAAAACATACCAACGTATCAGGGAAAAATTTTATTGGGAAAATATGAAAAAACAGATACAGGAATTTATCCAAGATTGTCGATCTTGCCAATTAAAGAAACTTGTTAGAGTAAACACGAAGCAGCCAATGGTGATCACCGATACAACTGGGGCCGCTTTCGACAAAAGTGCAATGGACGTCGTGGGACCATTACCCACAACAAGGAAGGGAAACACATACATCTTCACGATGCAGGATCTCCTCACGAAGTAATCATTGGCAGTCCCTGTGGCCAAAGCAACCGCTTTTGATATTGGGGACGCGTTCACAAAACATTTTATTTCTCGGTTCGGGGCACCCAAAGCCCTCCTGACGGATCAAGGATCCAACTTCAAAAGTTCGTTGATGAAATGTCTGGCGAGAAAATTTCGCATTAGGGCATTCACCACCACCACCTTTCACCTTCAAACAAACGGGTCGATCGAGCGCTCACATTTGGTGCTCGTCGAGTACCTTAAACAATACGTCAACGACCATGATGACTGGGACGAGTTCATTGAATTAGCCATGTTCTCATATTATACCAGCCGGCAGGAGGGAACGGGCTTCACACCACATGAGTTGGTATTCGGGAAACCTGCACGTCAACCATCGGGTCACCAACACATTGAGGAACAACTAGACCCCACCTATTCAGAATATCTGGAAAATCTTTTCAAAAAGCTACACGATATACAGGACCTGGCGGCCGAAAACCTGAAAAATGCCAAAGAGAAGTCTAACACGTATTATGACCGGAACATTAACTCGCAAACGTTCGGTGTTGGAGACCGAGTACTTATGCTAAAAGAACCTAAGAAGGGCAAATTCGGTGACCAATACACTGAACCCTGTGAAATCATCGAAGTTCTGTCCGGAGGGAACGTTAAAATATTACTAAAAGGGAAACTCAAATTAGTTCACACTAATAAATTAAGGACGACCAAACTGTAATTCAGGCACCTTTCTGATTGCAGGATGATCAGACTTATCTTGCTCGCCATATTTATTCATGGAGCGAAGGGGCTCATCGGTTACGATTGCGGTGGGCCATCCCTCAACGTCACCACAATCTCTTTAAACGGAATCGGAGAGTGTAATATTTCATTGACTGAACCAATGCCAATACATACCAACATACAACTACTATAGTTATCAGACTTCACAAGCACCGAAATAGTGCAATGTAAAATCGAAATAGATCGGACGATCTATTACTGTGGCATGAGCTCACACAATTCCATCGTCCACAATGGACGCCAGATCTATCTCCAGGAAACAGACGAAAGAACTTGTAGACGCATCCAAGAAACTGGGATCCTCCTACTCAGCTCGACCGGACAACTCGTCGGTTTAAAAAATAATAGTACCACATCAAGGAGTCTCACCTTGGCTGGATCAGTTACTAACGAAGGAAAGTGCTCAAGCACTCAATACAGCGATCCTTTTAGAACTTGGGATAACGTGGTGGTTCAGGCCGCCGTGAAGGTTATCCTCACAAACTACGAAGCCGCAATAAACCTGGAAACCGGAAAAATCATCCTCCAGACTGGCACTCAATGTCAGGTATCGGAAGGCACATGCCTCGATGTTGAGGGTAATTCGGCGTTTTGGAAAACAGAACAAACTGACACATGCGAATTCAAAAGATACGACGTGTTATATGAAGGGCTAACTATGAAACTTTCTTCATCACTGAGCGAACCTGACATATATACTCTCACCACACAGGATACAACTTTCGCGCTCGCTGCAAAAAGCGAAAAACAGATTTGTGGGTACACCCTCATCAAAACAGAACACCCCAAGTTATATATCCTAGAAACAAGAAGTGGACATGCTTTCTCAAAGCAAAAAAGGATAGCTGTGAACAACCTAGACATTTTCGCATATATTAACTCAAAGTTCATATACGTCGAGAAACACATCAAGGCTCGAATCAAAAACCTATACAAGGACATCCTCACTCAAAGATGTAAGACCGAATAACAAGTATTGCAGAACGCTCTCTCAACGGCAGCTATCCTGCCTGAGAAATTTGCACTAGCCGTCATGAAAACAATTGGTTATATGGCAGTTGTCACAGGAAAAGTAGCACACATCATCAAATGCACACCGGTTGAGTGCACACTCCGAAAAACCACAGAGTGCTACAGCGAACTGCCAGTAACGCACGGAAACCAATCCCTTTTCCTCACAACAATTTCAAGAGTACTGATTAAATCAGGAACGCAAATTGAATGCGATCCATTGCTACCTGCACAATACTTCATCGACGGTAATTGGTACCGTTTTTCACCTCAACCTATGGCTATAGTAGCCCCGCAGACTCTTCAACCGAACTCTGCTCCCACATGGGGTTACAACCCCATTGGAAACTTGGCCACAAGTGGCATATATTCAAATGAGGAAATTAATCAACTTCGCGACCGCATTATGTTTCCGGCGGAAAAACCCGCACTCCTCAACAACATAGCCCGGGGAAGTGCAGGATACGTGATTCCTTCGGGAAGTGTATCCCTACGGAATCTATTGCATGAAGACACACTAAACCACCTCGCCGAAAACACTTTTAAACGTTTTTGGCATGGTTTTGAAAAATTTGGATCAGTGAGTGCAGGATTACTTGCGATATTTGTCAGCATCTCCTTAATCAAGACAATCATCGATACGTGTATCCACGGATATACTCTTCACTCCATTTACGGATGGAGTTTTGAATTAATCGGAGCTGTCTGGCGCTCTGTTACGAATCTACTCGTAACAAGGGCAAGGGCCAAGGAAGGACAGAAATTCCCGCGACCGGAAATTAGACGTCAACGAGCGAACCGACGGAGCTACCTCAGCTGTTAAACGTGAATCAGAACACGTGACATCCGAGCACCGATTGTCAGGTGTCGATCCCGACTTAATGGATCGGCTTGATGCCGGTCTTGCGTAAAGCCACGGCGTAACGCAAGACGTAAAGGGGGGAGGTGTTACAACCTGGGATGCGACACCGACTCTACCCTAAACACTTCAAAAACTTTTGAATTTTTTCGATTGGAAAATTGAAAAGAAAAAATCGAACAGCTGACACGAGGACGTGTCAGCTCCTTAAGGATAACCACTGCAGCAAGTTGACCATGACATTGTCTCAATTGATCACCACTGGCTGCAACACTACCTATAGCGCGCCACGCGCCGTGGCACGCTTTATACATACCCGATAGCACTGGTGTACGTGACTGGCAGGAGCTGCTGACCCAAACCCGTCAGGTACGAGTCATACTTTTATGACCTTGTTTTTACGAGCGATGCGCCGAGTTATACTTTTATGACCTTGTTTTTCCGAGCGATGCGCCGAGTCATACTTTTATGACCTTGTTTTTCCGAGCGATGCGCCGAGTCATACTTTTATGACCTTGTTTTTCCAAAATGCACTCATGCATGACGCGTCATCGCCCAGTCATTTTTAGTAAACAACACTTTCACTCTAACTTTCAACTCTCAAACGTCACCGATGAGTAACGCTCTACTCTTTCCACGCGTCGTCACCGGCGGTGTATCACGTAGCATAAAGAATAAACATCGACTTACTAAAATATTCAATAAACATAACCTTTGATTAAATAAACAAGAATAATTGAATATTTTATACCCTCGTATCATAATTATACTATTATAACCCATCTCGTATCAAATAAAATTATAACTTCTTCATATTATACGTAACCAGACATAGCCTTGCGGTAACGTTTTGCGATCCGTTTACGGACCAGCTCATCGTGAGCTTCATCGCCGAAACACTGGCGAGTGAGCGCTGGTTTGTACCGGAGATCCTTCCTCGGGATACCTTTTGGTAGAGCCCAGTTCAGAGGAGACAAACTGATCGCGGTCAACTTCCAGACCACTCTCGTGGTGGTGACCCATGCAAAGTTGGTCCGTTCGCGAAGTGGAGGCCGGATTTTTCTCGGCGTCAGGGGCGTATGGTCGAGGTCGGGGACCTGCACACCCTCTTCCCATCACGCTTCCACGGCGACAGCCACAGGAGCGAGAACCGCCACGAGTTTCGGAACCTCTGAGCGAAAAAATCAATGTTGATAATACAGAGATCTTCTGTTACCACTTAGGGCGAGTCACCGGCATCGACCGGCACTTGCTGCTCATGTTGTTTTTCCTTCCGGAGCAGCTCGATCCTCGGATGACGCAACGGCTGCCCCTTCAGGTTCTGATGGTGATCGATGCGCGCAGCGCTGTGTTTCCCCGCCCTTTTCGGTATTCGCAGACACAGCGAGGAGCCCGGCGAAGACCAGCTACCTCGGAAAGTAAAGGAGCCAGGCAGGAGGCCAGCAACCTCGGATGGTAGACGAGGAGCCCGGCAGAAGGCCAGCTATCTCGGATAGTAAGCGAGGAGCCAGGCGGACAGCCAGCTGCCTCGATAGTACGGGTGTTCATAAACACGGGTTAAAAACAAACACTTGAGGAGGTTTTAATTTATTCCACGAGTATATTAATACTGGGTGATATTTCCTGTGTCAAAACACTACAGGATGTGCTGTGCACGAGAACGCAGACAGGCGAGCGCCACACGGCGGGCGCCTGCGAACTGCGAGGAAGCAGAAAAATAGAGTTACAGTGGAACCTCTCATAGCGTACGTAATAGGGAGACATTGTACGCTATCTGAAGTACCAATTGCGAGCCAGAACCGGCTGTAGTCGATTGACTTCTATCCCCACCATTCCCCTTCCTTGACACTCGTGCAGTGCCGTGACTGCAGACCCCGTGTTCGCACGTGCCGGTATGAGATTTCGTAAACAAAACCGCGACAACATCGTATAACATCGTGGATATCGTATATATAAAAAGTAAGTAATTATTTACATATAATAAAAATCAATTATTCGCTGTGAACATTTTGGCTGACACGCGATTTGTGTTATTAATACGAAAATACTAATAGTTCAGGTAGACATGACCTCGAAAAAACGTTCTTGTTTACAACGAAATTTTAACCTTGAAATGCTTATTTCCAGCATTGTTTAAAAAAAATCGCTATGAGCAAAAATCCTAACTACCGGCGACTAGATTTTTCTGAAAAATTAGAAATTCTAGCTCGGCTGGAGAAAGGAGAATCAGTGACGAAACTGGCTGCTGAGTATAACGTCACCCATCCAACTATTTGTCGCATTAAAGGCAAAAGAAAAGAACTGGAGGAATATGGCTCAATAATAACTGATAAGGAAGGTTCACTCAAGGAGAAACGAATGAATAACATGGAAAATCAGCCTATTCAAATGGTTTCATCAGAAACGTTTACTAGGAGGGCCGGTGTCAGGCCCAATCCTGCAAATGAAAGCGATTCAAATCAATCGCATGCTCAAAGGTCCTGAGAATTTTCAAGCCAGCAACGGTTGGCTGTGGAGGTAAGAATTATTTTAATAGCTGTGAAGTCCCATGGATGTAGATAATTTTTGTGCAATTTCAATTAACTAGCAATTATTGACAAATTTTCTTATCGATATGTTATACTCTAAAGCTTCATTTGATGCCATACGTATAGTGAAATGAAGACTGCAGAACTTATTCGCTGATCTGAAAATTCAAGATATGTAGTTTCGCTGTGAAAACACTAGAGACGCAGTAGCTAAATGTTATTTTTAACTCTAGCGATGAGCGATTTGTCAATGAAAATTTTCAATTTCTTTGTCCAAAACACAGCGAAAGCTTTGAATAATGAAATTCCTTACAAGATAGTTTGAAATACTTATTTCATTATGTTACGTCCTGACTTGCTACTTTTCCATCTCGGTCAAGGAAAGCAAGCTCTCCCTTTACACGTTCTCGGAGAAAGCGCATCGGTCAGAGTGTTGCCCTGTTTCGAGCCTAACCTTGCGGAAAAAAACTCAGGATGGGCGAGAGCGTATTGTGATTTAATTTATGAAAAGGGGGTGAAATTCGATTTTAACTTGTCAAGAAAAATTGTCAATAATGAAATTTAATTAATATTTCTTATCTTGAAATCACGTGACATTTAGATTGTAAAACTGGTTTTATTTAATTACAGCGCCAGCGAAAATCCCTTCTGGAAATGATCGCGTCGCTCTTGTAATTATAAAGATATATGAATAGTTGCACGTCAGAGGATGAGAAATAATCAAGAAAATTGTTAAAAATGAATTTGAACAAAACAAGAAAATTTTAAGGGAAAGAATTTGCGCAAAGAAAATGTGGGGAAGATGATGTAAATCTTCATGTAATTATTTATCTCGAGTATTCATTTCTATTGCAATTGTAGAATCCACACTCATATCGACGAATGAATTATGCGGGGTCGGGGGAGGAGTCAACACAGGGGTTCCACAAGGACAGAACAGTATAATCCCCAGGCTTAAAACCAAAAGAAATATGACTATCATTACCCCAACAGCAAAACGAATCTGAAGATCCTCCATAATGGAAGGAAAAAAAACAATGACTCGTAGACGAAAGGAAAAATGTAAAAATCACGTTAAACCCAATATATGACAATATAGTCCGCGCGAATCACAGCTGTGAGTTTACGGTCGGTTGGGGAGATGGGGGGAAGGACGGTTTGGAGGCCGAGTCAAGGCCTCTATTAAGATGACCGGCGACGAACCGTCTATGGATACGTGAGTAGAGTCATTGGGGGTCATTGAGCTTCGAGCAAATTTTATGGGTCGGAATTTCGAACAGCTGTCATTTTAGAATGTGTCACGATGCACCGACTGACTCCCGAAAAGAAAAATATTTCACTAACACTGTGTAACGGGGTCGACAATTTCCCACGCGCACGAAAGGCAACAAATGAGAGAAAGAATGAACACGAGCCCTACAGCCATACTCCCAATTAATATTATTACGTAAAGATCTTCCATTTTTAATTATTCTTCACGATAAATTAATTAATGATTGAAATTGAAACCCGTTTATTTTTCATGAATATTTTCCATTAGAATTTTAATTGAAATTAAACGAAAGTTGAAGAAAATGATTTTAATGATTTTAATTGGTTTTCCCGATTAATCGGAAAATTCGGATTAATTAGACACGGCACTCGGAATATTTTATTCGTACCCGCCGAACGATTTTTAGATTTCAGCGAACATTGTTTTCTGGATGAGGACTATTTATTCGGTCGCACTTTATTATTTTTGAAGATAAAACTTACGACTTTTCATTTTAAGCAAACGGATTATAGATTTTTAGAAAACAAAGGAAATTAATTCCAACGCGGGGAATTACGACACTCATATTGAAAACAAACGAGATGAAACGATGACGGAAAAATTTCGAGCAAAAGGGAAATTCTTGATACGCGGGTGGAGTTTCCTAATAAACAACGTTAGCCCTCAGGCCCGTAACACCGGAGGCTCTCGTCCGAGACACGGCGACGCACACTGATTTTATCTTTAAAGATATCATGCTTGCAAAAAAAAAATAAAATAAGATAGACTCTTTAATTGTACTTACTCGGTGGTGGTGGTGGTTTTTAAGCAGGACACTTAAAAGATGACGGTGATAATGATGAAGATGATGACGACGATGATGATGATGATGATGAAAGCGGTGATAGGTGAAGGTGCGAAGAATAATTTGGATTAACACGAAAGTTCACAATTATAAGTTTATTAATTTTGTTCACGAATGTTTTTGTTGTGATTTAAAACAAAATGAGGGTTTATTAAAGGAAAACACACAGACACAATTTTTGATAAAAGATGGGAGAAAGAAAAAAAAAAAAATAATAATAATAATGAAGCTTAAAACTGTTAATAAATGGAAAAACTGACCCAAACAAAAACTGAAACTAAAAACTGTGACGCCGAACTAGAAAACTTGAACTCAAACTTCAAAACTGAAAACTAAACTGAAACTCTCTGCTCCAAACTAAAAAACTTCTGACTCTCCCGGGCCTCTGGCCCCTAATTATATAAGCTGTCCTTTGGAAAAAGTGGGGTATGACCCCTCGGACGCTTTACACCCCGCACGCCTTTGCTTATGCGTGGGCTTACCGCCCCTTATGTCTCGATACAATGAATTCTGGAAGAGTTGTTTCTTACATGAATAATTATTGAATTTTTATTGGAATTAACGTTATCTTATTTTTACTCATTCATTCATTCATTCTTACACAAAAATAAATTTGCAAATCCCATTATTTTGGGGTATTTTGCGCTGATTTCATAAAAGGTTACGCATGCGCGTTGTAGCGTGACTTTTCTCTCCGCCTATTCATCTCCCTCGCTCTTCATTCATTTCCGTATCGTTCGTACTCTCTCACTCTTTTCTCGTTCTTCGCATCATTCGTTCCCTTGTTTCGGAGGCGCGTGCGCTAGCGAGGCCCCTCCGTAGGGACTCTCTCTACCCTCTCTCCTACATACTCCTATCCGCTCTATCCTCTCCTTACTCATGCGTTCCTTCCTACTTCCTCATGTATCTTTTCCTATCCCGTCCTTTCTTTTCGCTCCATTTCTTTCTTTTGGATGATGCAAGATTTTTCTGTATCATTCAATCCATGTACAGTCCATACTTCCACAATTATTATTAATGATTTAGATTTTTACAGAGGAATGTAATTACTATTATGTATCTCTAATAATTGATATTCCTTTTTATTGATTAATAACATGATTCAAATGGATTTAAAGGTTTACATAAATTAATTTAAACTCTAGCTTTGGTCGATTACTTTTGATTGAATTGATTATTGAATTTATGATTAATTTGGTTTTTTATTTATTTGTTTTGAAATAGATAATTTTACAAACCGTTTAAGTTAAATAATCGGGTTATCTCCTGTAAAAATTGATTCATTCGCTCCATGCAATTCGAAATTCACACGAGTTCGTATTTGTTCATTAGTGATTTTACTATAAAATATATGAAATCGCAACATCATAAATGCTTTGTCGGGGTGTTTTAATTGGACCATAGTATACTCATGATCTCGATTCGTTTGGTTATAATTTCCCCTCCTCCGTAGAGAGCGTACCCACGAGCCTCGCGTGGAGCGTTTCCAAGCGGACCCACTTGATCTGTAGGGGAGGCTCTCATTGGTTACGGGGGTGCGAGTGAGATGACCAGCCTTGGAGTTGAAAAATGGCTTTGAGTATTGGAGGAAAAAGGACGCATGGCTTTGCCTGCCATCGCCTTCCTTTGTCGAAAACGTTTTGGTGCTGGAATTTTCTATGTTTACAGGACGATGTCACGTGGTCTCATTCTTTGTCCACGCTGTTGAAATCGGTCTCTCGTTACTCGCTTCGAATATTTATTTAAATGTAAATATGATTTCTCCGAACTCCTTTTGGATAATGGTCCTCAAGTTCCCGTCTAAACATCCTTAATCGTCAACGATAGTGACGATATACTGTATATGTTCGTGGAAAAGAATCATCACGATTTTAGGTGATGATTGTTGTTATAAGTTTGCATTTAATGTTTTTAAAAGAAGGAAATATTATTTGAACTTGTGTGAAATTTTCATGCCCACTTTCATACCCTTAAATTATATAAAAATAACTATTGTTGATGGCCTGACCCAGGTACTCGTGATCATACTTGAATCTATCCTTAATTATTATTCGTCTTTATGCAACTTTCGGGAATTCACTCTGTCATATTGTCATAGAATGCGGGTGCGTCATATGCGCTCACTCATGCACACATACATTTGTGGGACCATTGATATTGGGGCGCCAGTTCATTCGAGCACGTGGCCCCACGCACAATAGTATTAGTGCGGGCCACAGTTTTACTCACTCGTACATGTGTGCGCACGCTGGTGGTAGTGTCACGCGCTGTTTAGAAAATTTCGATGCTTGATCTCATGCTGGGCTGTGAGACTCTCCATGCGCCGAGAAACCCGAAGCTATCGCCAAGGATTTCCAGCTAGCCTCTATATGTTTCCTTTCCGACGATTGACGGTTGTTAGTATTAGCAGCGATAGCCGTCGTCGTTTAGGCGAGCCTTGGCGACGAAAACTCTTCGCTCTCACCAGCCGTTCGTACTGGTAAATTCCATCGATTCGTTTCGGTGACTGAAAATTATGCGCACGTGAACTCGACCATGTTTCGTACTTCTTTTCTTATTCCTGGAGAATTGTCGGATTTGACAATCTCTATGAGAAAAGGAAATCCCGAAAGTCGCAGGACGTAACAATTATCTCTCTGACAAATATTTTGCGTAATGTATGCATGAAAAAAAAATTAAAACAAACTTGAAGCCTGGTTTATAAAAAACAGTCTGCGTTTAACTTTCTACTAGAAATAATGTTACTTGAATGATATCTTACAGCTTCTCTTTGATCAATATAGGCTGCTTAGATTGAATAACAATTAAAAAAAACTATTGTATGTATTGTATCTGATCTATTTCGGCTTTGAATTATGATTATTTTTGCACTGATGAGATTCAAGAAAACCGTGAAAAATTCAACTTTAATATTTTGCATTACAGATTTAAAGAGCGACATGGGATTCGTCAATTAAGTATTCAAGGAGAAAGCCTCTCAAGTGATGTCGAAGCTGGCCAATAATTTCCTCGTCGTTTTACTGCGGAAATTGAAGAAAAAGGATACGATCCCGAAAATATTTATAATGCCGATGAGAGTGGCTTGCAGTGGAAGTCACTGCCTAACAAAACACTTGCAAGTCAGTCTGAGCAGACTGCACGAGGTCGGAAAGTGATGAAGGATCGCATCACTATCATGCTCTGCGCTAATGCAACGGGAACCCATAAATTGAAAATCCTAGTCATAGGGAAATCCAAGAACCCCCGCTGCTTCAAACATGTGACTACTTTACCCGTAATTTACAAAAATCAAAAAAGTAGTTGGATGGATCGGGAGTTGTTTGAAGAATGGTTTACCGAGTGCTTTGTACCGGAAGTTCAAGAGGAGCAGCGACGTACGGGCAGAAGCGGAAAAGTCGTTTTGCTGGTTGACAACGCCCCTTCGCACAAGCTATCACCAGAGTGCATTGCTGCTTATTCTGATTTCGTCATTGATTTCTTTCCCCCAAATGTCACAGGGATAATGCAGCCAATGGATCAAGGGGTGATTGAAACATTAAAACGAATGTACAAGAAAAACGTTCTCAGCGAACTTCTTCTTGGAGATAGTGAAGAAAGCGTAACGCAGTTACTGAAAAGCTTTACTTTGAAAGATTGTTGTTACATGGTATCAGATGCATCGGATACCGTGACAGCAGAAAATATCCGAAAAGCATGGAAGCCGTTGAATATAGGCACTTCGAACGCGCAAGTCTCAGAGCCTACTGAGGACGCTATGAATGTTTCGGAAACGTTGCGAATACTTCATTGTATGCCCGGTTGTGGTAGATGCGACGAAGATGATACCGCGGCATGGCTGAATAATGATCGAAATGACCCGGGCTGGCAAATTTTATCCGACGAGGAGATTGTAGCTCTTACAGCACTCGAAGTTTGTTACATAGTTTTATTATCTTCACGAATCCGGTCGTTCTGCGAATTAGGGAATTTGGAGACAAAGTTTAATGAAATAGCGCTGTTTTCTTTGAATTTACAGTTGTATCCGCCCGACGTGTGTATACATAATTGGTATAACCATTTTCTAATATCGTGCACGTTTTTTGAAATTATATTCCAGACTCCACGTTGCCAACGAGAACTGAATCGTACTACAGCTGATGTCTCAGATACTGCAGATGAGGACGACGAAACTCTATTGGAAAAGCCAACAGCGAAAGATGCTCTTGCTTCAGTTAAAATCATTTCAAGGTGGTTGGAATCAGAGAAAAATTGTAATCCTAAGAGTTTGCACGAGCTAAGAAAAATTCGCGCTGTGATTAGAGTCGCGTTGCAGAACGATAAAAAAAATGAGCCTTAAAAACTCTTGAAACCGTAAAAAAAACTCCGCTGCATCAAAGATTTATTTACATTAAGAAAAAGAAAACTTATGTGTTTAAAGAGTATTATTTTTAACGAAATAGTTGCTTTTAATACGCGTTGTGCATACAAAATGTTATTATTTTATAATAAATTTTATTGACAAAATAAAATATTTTTTAATATGAAAAATTTGACAACATTGAAGCGCAAATGAAACATCTCCCAAAACACGTTCAAAAAAAATTACGGTCACCCCTCTTAAGCGCCCTTCTGAAGTGTATGTGCGACGGCCCTGATCAATCCCCCTCCAACCAACCTACTGCGTCCCGACGCTCCGCCCTCGTACACTATGAGAGTGTACGCTATGAGAGGTTCCACTGTATGTGATAAATACGATATATAGTATATGCGAGTCGACAGTCAGGCTGACGCCACACGGCGGCCGACTGAGGAACTTAACTATTCAATTTTAATACTACGAAGTTGCAGACGGCGTATGGAATATAATATTTTTATATCGGAAACATATTTAGAGCTAGATTCAGAAGGCGTATTGCAATATAATATTTTAATATCGTAAGAATATTTATTTTTATAAGGTGGGAACGCAGAAGGCGTATTTACTATAATATTTTTATATCACTGCAATATTTAATTATATTTACAGATTATTGCAGTCACTTAGTTGATGGGGCTTGTACGGCCTAGGTAGAGGTAATGAGGGTCAGGGGGTAATGAGGGTCAAAATGTCAAATGACGCGAGGAGTGATTTAAATGTGAAATAAAAACAGAAAAACGTATTGGCGCAAACGTATGAAATAAGACGCAGACAAGCTGCGGATAACAACCGGAAGTGGCAAACACCGACTATCAACACATCGGGAAGATCAAGGTGTCGTTCGAGAAGTAAGAAAGAATCCACGGCTCACGACCAGAAAATTGAGAGGATTCATTCCTCGTTTGGTACCGAGAAGAACGATTTCTCGATGCCTCTCGGAGCGAGGCTTGACATCTCGACGCCTAGTTGTAAAACCTTTTTTGACTCCAAGGCATCACGTTGCGAGAATGAGTTTTGCCCGTAATCACCACGAGTGGACTCCAAGAGAATGGGAAAAATGCCTTTTTTGTGACGAATCCAAGATCCTTCTTCACGCCACCACGAATAAGGAACGGGTATTCAGACTGAAGAACGAGAGAATGAAGAAGAACTGTATCAACAAGTTTCGTGCCTTTGAGGGTGGTTCAATAACTGTGTGGGGAGGGATTTCTTCAAACTCTCGGACAGATTTGGTTGTCTTTCGGAATCGGACCGTAAGGAGTCAAATCTACATCGACGAAATTTTGCGTTCGTTTGTCATCCCTGAAGCGCAACGAATCGGTGAAGGATTTGTCTTGATTAATGACAATGGCCCCTGTCACCGTGCCAGGATTGTCAACGCTTTTTTTGCTGAAGAGAGGATTATCAGAAGTGTATGGCCAGCAAACGGCCCAGATTTGAATCCTATTGAAAATGTTTGGGCGCTTTTCAAATCTGGCATACGCTCACGAGATCCACCCCCGAAAACCCTCGACGAATTGGAAGCTCTGGCAAACGAGGTATGGCTTGCGATCACTCGAAAGCACATTGTAGCGGCGATCGAGAGCATGCCTCGTCGCTGTCTCGGAGTGAGACAAGCTCGCAGTGATTCCATCAAATAGTGATAGATCCACACACACACACACACACACATACACGCACGCACGCACGCACGCGCACACATACACACACACGTACACATAAAGAGAGGGTTGGAGTCCTAAAATACCGTAGAAGTGACGAACCACGGGGTCCTGATTTCTACACACATAACGCACGCATGCACGCACACATACACACAAACACACACAGTCACAGACACACACACACACAACTTTCGAAGGTGTTACAATGAAGGCCGCAAAGGCTGTTGTCATTCACCATGTCCCTATCCATCTATCTCCTCGTGGTGAGAGTCGGACAACGATGAGTTCTCCACCATTTGAAATGATAGAATTCACCGGCAAAGAGATGGAAGACTTTATGAGGATGTTCCAATTTTTCTATTCAGCTTCAACATTTCTTTTCGGCTGGATTGTCGTAAATCATATTGAAACGATTGAATTTTCGGAGTTACGGCGAGCTAAATTAATACTTCAGAACAATATCCCTTTCAATAAATTTATATTTTCGTTTTGAAAAAATCTGCATTCAGAGAATCAAAAAAGGGTTCAAAAGAAGATTGACAAAACGTAGATACAGAATGAAAAAAAAAAGATTCAATTTTTTTTTTAATGTCCCCGTTTAGATTCTTAAAAAAGTAAACAAAACTGTTAAGAGAACATTCCTCTCGGAACGATATTGTCGGAGTTACGGCGAGCTAAAGTGCTGATTCAGTCTAAAGTACCTGTGAATAAGGCTGGATTTTCATTTTGAAAAATCTGCACTCAGAGAATCCAAAAAGGGTCCAAAAAGTCCCCAAGATGTTTTCGTTTCTGAGCGGTAGTTTGAATGTTATCGCGTACGGAAGATTGACAAAACGAAGGTGCATAATTAATAAAAAAGATTCAAATTTTTTTTTGGAAATGTCCCCGTCTAGATCCTCAAAAAAGTAAACAAAACTGTCATGAGAGCATTTCTTTTGGAATGATATTGTCAGAGTGCATTGACCTGTGGTGGAAGAACGGTGAGACGTAGTGGGTAATGTGGGTTTTATCCTCTACTTAAGTGGAAGGTAAGTTATCAGTTACGATATCTATGTGACCGTTGCACGATAAGCTTCCGTTTACCGACAGATGGTAACCACTGGCGGGGTATCAATTAGCATCGGCCTACAGTTACCGATGGATGGTGATTACCAACAGATGATAATTACCGACAGGTGGTAGTGACTTGATGGATGATGAGTGCTATATACTGACAAATAGTAAGATACCGACAGAGGGTAGTTACTTGATGGACGATGAATACTGGCGATAGTTGGTTATGTTTTGCAATTTTAAACCGATGATAGTTACCGACGGACGATGAATACGAGTCATAATTAATTGAGTCCTGCAATTGCAAACAAACGATAGATGCCGACAGGTGGTAATTGCCGACGGCCGGTTAATACTGCGAGGCGAGTTATAACGTGGTTTTACATATGTTTAGTCCGAGGTAAGGTCGATTAATTCCGGATTTGAACGGATACGACCTTGCATCGCGGGAATCTCGATCTCCTCAATAATGATCTCGATGTCGGCCTCCAAGGTGACGTCGGGAACGTCAAGCTCGAGAGTAGGTTGTGCCGGTCCGACGGCTCGCACACTCAGAATCGCTGAGGCTGATTCGTCGATTAAATAAATACGATGTTTAATCGTCTGGATACGCGCAATGCGTAGCTCTGAAATGCTGACCATTGGCGAGTCTTAGGGGTTGAATAACGTAGAGCCGCGAAGTTGTCGGGGAATGTATGTATGTTTTATAGTTCCACGATAACATTGAACACTGTATTATTTTATTAACACTAATAATTAATAACGAATAATAGAATTTATATGAACTGAAATAATATGAGTTTCGTGGTGCACCGATGTTGAAATACGAGCGAGAAAAATGAGAGCGTAATGCAATTTAAATACAGCTTAAGTTTTAATAATGGTCTTATCGTTGGTGTCGCCGGAAGAATACTGAATAGCGAGCGTGCGCTCTGATTCTCGTTAACTTATAAGTTATATATTCTATTGTCCCCCAAAAGTCGCAAACAAGAGGATTCTCGGAATATAGCGTACGATTAATGTTTATGTTTTTTCTATTGCCCGCTCGGCTTTGTATCTATCCTTGAAGGGCCAGTGTTTCGTTTACATAGTTCGTGAGCTAATGGTCGTCAAGGTAGTAAGATATACTACCGACGGATGTCAACATAGTCGGCAAGGCAGCGTTCAAATTTATTGTTTGTCGGTTCCTTTACCTTCTGTTGTTTTTACCATCAGCCAGTGCTGTGGTATCCCTTTTTATTTATAGGAGACATTGCTAGTACTAACAGTTGGCACTAGAGTGAGCTACCTTATCGGTATTTGGCATCTATCGGCATCCGGCAGTGTAGCTCGTAATTTAACTTATTTTAGCTGATGGTTCGTTGCCATGTGTTTTAGGTTGTTGATGGGGGGGCATCCTCGGGAATGGTGATCATCGGAGGAAGCTGGTGAGCTGGAGACCTGACGATCAACCAGCAATAGTGTTAGGAAGAGGCATCGCACCCAGGACGTAACAATATCATGTTTTTCCTTAAATATTAACGTTTTTGCCCTAAAACGAAAAAAAATAAAATCGTTTTTCTTGAAAAAAAAAAGAAGAAAACAGTCTATTTGGACGATTCGACGTTTTAAAATCTAGAAGGGCTCAATTTTCGTCGAAATTCTCGATTTTGCAGTTTTTTCACGGAAATCAACGATCTCGACCAGTTCAAAGCGAAAATTCCAGTTATTCTTTTGAATAACACAAATTTATTGTTTTAACAGCTAAAAACGTTAAATTCTGGGCGAAACGCGTGAATATCATGTTTATTCATGGGTATTAAAGTTTTCGATTGAAAACGAAATGAAATAAGCAATTTTCTTGAAAAAAAAAACAAGAAATCGGTCCAGTTTGACGAATATCGTATGTTGTTGGTCGTTTAAGGCAGTACTATCGCATAGCGATGTACCGTTTCGATTTCGGTAAAAATTGATGTACGGGTCGATTGTGATCAAAACATAACTCAATTACATTTTTATGCAGCTAGGTGGAAAAGAAAAAAAGGTATTAGTGTTTTTATTTTTATACATTTAACATGCTGTTATACGGAAATCCACGCTTTCGACAGATTCAATTACAAAGTTAACAGAACCTACCGCTGATATTTAGATGAAACTTCATGAGATATGAATAGAATATTTGAAGAACATTTTGCATGTTTGGAAATATTGATTGATGGCCTATAAGTACATAAATAAATAAAGTAATGCCAAACTTAATTGACCGCCGACCAATATTTAGCAGATATGGCAACGCCGTAAAGAAGGTTAGGTTAGCGCGCAATTCAAAATATAACGCGCTCGATAGATCATCCATGCCCGAGGATTTCTCAACGTTCTTAGTGCAATTATACATTCGATGTTTGAGAGAAAATAATTCATTATTGAATCTAATAAATAATATTAGTTTAAAAAGCTTGAATAAATTTCTTATTACGCATTACTTTATTTATTACGCATTAACATATAACGTACCTTACATCTCAAATAATTTAACATACATAATGCACAGCTTTTTTATTCACAGGTGATAGTCACATTTTTATTTTTATTCTACCATTTTTGAACTTAGTAATTAAATGTATGAGATATGCTGAACAATTTCAATAACATTTTTTCCTTACAAAATAATGCTTCTCATATTCATAATGCAACACAAAGACATTAACAAGTAATCATGTAAGTTTTATAATATAATTTTTTGGTTTCATTTGGTAATGTTTTCAAGGTAATCGCTAAGCTTTTTCAGGACCCTCTTGTCCTTTGTCACTTTAACAATGCCATTTTCGTCTTTCCCGAATAGATCAACGAGTCCCGTTGATTTCTCTTGCTTATATGCATCAACAATCATCTCATATGAATTAGCAGCGACAATCTTTGTTCGGATTGAGTATGAAGTATATCCATTCAAAGCATTTAATCTTTTCAATGCGTTTGGCAATTCTTGGGAAAAAGTTATTTTGTTTTTTGTCTCATTCCAGGTGGTACAATTTTTTGTCAGTTTCTCATTAGATATATTTAATTTTTTCAATACTTTTTCCAACATTATAACGTCATAAATTGCATGGTGAGCTTTCTCTGTGTCAATTTCATAGTATCTTGCTAAGGATTCTAATTTATTTTCTCCTTTTCCTTTCCTGTTAGTACATTTTTTTATCACTGATAATGTATCGCAAAATCCTACGACTACTGATTTAAAATGTTCATCCATAAAAACTTTTCCGATTGCATGAAGCAATTTTCGGGAATCGAAACTGCAATTGTGGGCTGTTAAGATACATTTACGTTCAAAACAACATAAGAATTGATAAAGGGCAAGTATTGCTTCTAAAAGTGAAACAGTTGTTACGGGATTGTCATGAAGTCGCAAACTTCCATCTATGATTCGCAGACTGTTAACAATACTCGCTTCTTCAGAAATTTTCTGCGTTGGCTCGATATAGACAGAAAAGTCATAATCCTCATATTTCGCAGCAATTTGTAATACATCCAAAGTTTTAGCAAAACCACCAATTTCTAAATCAAAAAGTACGAAAACCGGTTCAATGTTTTCATCGATGATTGCAATTGGCATGGTCCAAGCTTTGAAGAAGTGCCACATCCGTTTCGTATGTTTTTCCTTCAACTTGTTCATGTTTATTTTTTAACTGAGTCTTTCTTTTTATCAAATGTAAACGTCTTAATTTAAAATCACGTTTCACCGGCTCAGCGTATCTTTTTTTGGCAAATGCATTTTTGGCAAATGCTGTTGTTGTATTAGATTGTGTGCTTGCCAGGAGATAACGTTCATTTGTTTATTACATCTGTTATATATTTCTCTCCACGATTTATTTTATTCACAACGCAAGCTACTCGGGTATCACCAGCTGGTAATATACCGTACAGCCGGTTTTTTGGAGCTTTACTCACAATCATAGAGTTCAGGCTTTCATTAGGGTTGCTTGAAGCCCCCGCAACAAATTGATTTGTTTTACTAGCTAACATATTAAATAGAGTTTTTAAAGCTTCGAATAACTTTACATCTGTAAAGCCATCACCTACAGTTTTGTGTATATAAGTTTCTGGGTTTTTTGATAACCGCACCAATTCCCACAGTTGTTATGCATATTAAAACTGTAAAAGGGAATGTTTTCAATGTCCTTAGCCATTTCAACAGCGTTTCCTATATTTTGAAATACGCAATAGTTAAAATTTTCTTGTACATACTTAATTGCTGTACTAGTCAGTTCTTTATAATTCTTTTTTATTTTATGTAACTCGTTAACAACTCCTTTACTGATGTGATTTTTGTCTGACTGTTTTACAACCTCATGATCGTTGGAATTCCGTATAGCACATATAGAACTGATATCGTTGTCTGCTATGACAATGCCTACTTCTATCTGACACTCTTGGAAGATAGGGTTATCTTTCGTGAGTAAAATAGCAGGCTTATGCTCCATGGTCTTGGCACTACCGACAAAATTTAATCTGCAGTCATGGTCCTCAATCGCATGACCGAGATGACACATTCTACATTTTCTGTTGAGCGTATATATTTGGAAAAATATTCAATTAGAGCCGCAGCGCCAGAAAGGCTATCCTACCCGTACCTCTGGTAAAGCAACCCATATCAAACGATACTGCTATACGAACTACATTACTGGGTGTTGTGTTTCCATTCTGATCCAAATTGGGAAAAATAAAACCATCATGCAGGTGAGTAGGTCTGAAAAAAGCAAAAAATAAAGAGAAATAGAGTCGATTTTAGGTAATACATTTTTTAATTCATTATTATGTCATTGCTTCGTGTACATTATTAAAATACAATTTAAAAATTCAATATACTTTGGTATATTTATAATTATCGTAATTAAACATAATTTTTAAACAATAAATCAAGTCAACATCATAAAATAGGAACACTTTAAAGTGAAACATCGACAATTTCAATATACAATTTAATTTTACATTTTAGTATTTGTTCAATTATTTTCAAATGATTATAATCCATTGTTCGAATGAAAGTGTTACGTCCTGGGTGTGATGCCTCGTGTTAACACTGTTACGTCCGAAGGCACGCGAAAATTCGAATCAAACGTCGAGCGGTAAACGTTGACTCTATTTATTAATCCTAATCGATATTTAAAAACGATGGATCAATAGGGGAGTGGGGATGTTCGCTGTAAGACCTCGAGAGATCTTGTTAGTTTTGACTAAGTGATTTGAATAGGTTAGTTTCTACTGAATAAAGAAGTATAAGGTTCAACTTTATGCACACAATCGATGTATATTTATTGAATATAAATGCAATGTGGTTAGTTGAGTACATTCGTTACATTCATGATCAATTCCGTTAACATTATAATCGTTAATATAAATCGTTTAGTTACCTTATCAGAGAGGTGTCTTTCGTTTGTTTGAGCGTTGAGTTAGGTTTTACAATCCTTTTTATGTATTATAATTATTACGTCGTAATCTATGTTTCTCGATTTTTAGAAGTCTTTATGTGACTTTATATTTCACTTTGATATTCTTTAACTTGATACTTTGTTTTGACACCGATTCACTCTCTTCTACAGAAGACCCGAAATCGCGGACAGAGTATAAGTATATAATGATTTTAGAAATATAGAAGTGTGATCTTGACACTCCTGCTAAATATAAAGGCGACCAGCTACTACCCGACTCGCTCTCTTCTACAGAAGACCTGGAGATGGGCAGCGTTACGCCGCGGTGAAGTTCTGAGATGGACTGACTTACTGAAGGAAAAGCGGGTGGTGTTTTTATAATGGGAAAAGTGGCTAAGTGGGGGACAACTATTACAAATGTGGGCATAGATATGGTAGGCTCATTTCGTCTTTCTCAGAAATTGTGGTGCTTCCTGGAGCGGCAATAAAAATTAGATATTATAGTTTGTCGCTCAAGTGACACAGATGCGCGAGTGACTTCTAGGGTTACTATTGGTGTTCTTTCCAAAATAACTTTTATTGTCGCTCTCTTAGAGAGCAGTGGAATAGACCTATGATCTCTTGGTCGATGAACACGTGTTTTACACATTACTATGTGTGCAGCTAATATGGCATAGCCATGGGTGTGAGAAAGAAGGGCGATAAGTAGCTCTCCTAGTGAGAATGAGTCGTGAAGTGAAAAAAAATCGTGTTTTTCGGCAGAAATTCGTCGTTTTGACCGCTAAAAACGCCCCTTTTTCGTCGAAATGCATGCATTTCTTGATTTATCGTGAAATTTAATGTTTTCGATCAATACGCGAAAATTGTTCGATGTTTGAACCGCTAAAAACGTTCGTTTTTCGTCGAAACGCATTAATTTGTTGCTTTATCATGGAATTCAATGTTTTCCATCAGTCATAACCGAAAATTAGTGACTTCACGAAGAATTCGTCTCATTGAATTTCTCTAAACATTGAAATTCTCATGAAATTCAATGTTTTCGATCATTCAGCAGCGAAAATTGGTGATTTCAGCGAACATTGGTCGTTTACTGCAAAAAACGCTCGATTTTCGTTTTCATATTAGATTTTTTTGTTTTCTCATGAACTCTAACGTTTGTGAACAGCTCTCAGCGAAAAATAGTGTTTTGCAGTAGAAATTTGTCGTTCTGACCGCTGAAATCGCTCATTTTTGTTTAAATGCATGAATTTCTCGCCTGATCATGAAAAAAACGATCTGCACCAGTTCTCAGTAGAAATTGTTTCTAGCAGAAATGCGAAGTTTCAATCACTAAAAACGCTCGTTTCTCGTTGAAATGCATGAATTTCTTACATTTGCATGAAGATCAATGTTTTCGAACAGTTATAAGCGAAAATTGTGGCTTCACGAAACATTGGTCGCTTTAATCGCTAAAAACGCTCCTTTTCCGTCGAAAGGCACGAATTTCTGGAATTTTCATGAAATTCAATGTTTTCGATCAGTCATAAGCGAAAATTGGTGACTTCACGAAGATTTCGTCGCTTCGACCGCTAAACCGTTCGTTTTTCATCATAATGCATGAATTTTCTGCTTTTTCATGAAATTCAATGTTTTCCATCATTCGGGAGAGAAAAATGGTGATTTCACCAAGCATTTGTCGTTTAACTGTAAAAAACCCTCAGTTTTCGTTTAAATGCTGGAATTTCTTGTTTTCCCATGAAAATTAAAGTTCCTGAACAGTTTTCAGCGAACAATCGTGTTTTGCAGCAGAAATTCGTCGTTCTGACCGCTGAAATCGCTCATTTTAGTTTAAATGCATGAATTTCTCGCCTTTTCATATGAAATACGTTCTCCACCAGTTCTCAGTAGATTTTTTTTCTAGCAGAAATGCGAAGTTTCAACCGAGGAAGTTTCAACCGGCGAGAAAGTGACGTCAGACTGACTGGTAGTGACGTCAGAGCGACCGGAAGTGACGTCAGACTGACCAGAAGTTTGGGTTTGGGTTGCTCTGAAGCAACCAGAAGTGATGTCAGAGCAACCAGAAGTGACGTCAAAGCAACCGGGAGCGACGTCTCTGCGACCGGAAGTTACGGCAAATTTAACCGGAAATGACGTCAAATTTGACCGCAAGTGACCGAAAATCGTTGCCGATAAGAGAGCTCTTGCGGCACTCTGCACAATCGCCGGGTACATTATGTAATTGTTTTATCTCGTGCAATGAACGATTCTCATTTACATATAGGTATTATCTAATTGAGACGGGATAGAATAAAATTAGCTGAGAAAGTAGGACAATTGTTTAGCTATTAATTTCAGATTATATAAATAACAGATCGAAGCCTGCACTTATCCGTTGTTTTGTATGTTTTCCATTATCGGAGGCCAATTATGAAGTATCATACGTTTTAACAACGAAGATTGGTCTATAGAAGCACAAAGCCTGCTTGGTTCCCAATTTTTCGTGAGTCAAACATACGCCAGGAGGCTCTAGTGTCGACCGATCGATATGCTCCGGCTTCTAGCCTCGTCCTCGCAGCCACGTGGCTACGATAGGGTCACGTAGCTTCCCATGACTTCCCTCTACAGAGAGGGAATTACATCTACAGGGAATTACATCTATTACTCTACAGAGCGGCGGATTTATTTTTACGAACAATGACTACCTTTACACGACGCTCTTTATTCCAATTTTACTAACATCGATGTACTAAAATCGAGCGTAATGCGCAGTGTAAATAGCGTATCATACTCGAATTAACAACGTACGTGTAAATCGGAGTAAATTGTTGAAACCCAAATCCCAACCTAAAAACACCTAATCCAAGCGGGTACACAACATAAATATTACAATGCTCATTCAATAGTTAATCAGTAACGCTAGCGTAGTTGGTAGAGCGACAAGATACGAGTTGGACTGCGCGCGATCGAGACACGGTTTTTTTTTTTTTTTTAAGTCCTGAATCTCTTTCAACCAACGATTTCACATATTCACATAGTTGGGGTGAAAGCTTGTCCTTGCACCCCAACTTTTTTGGAACCAAGCAGGATATAGGCTTTGTGCTTCTATAGACCTCAATCTTCGTTGATAATACCTATTTGCCAATAATTAACGATCCAAGTGACGTCATCAAGAACGGATATTCGTAACGTCATCAAGAACATGAATTTGTGACGTCGTAGTGACGTCATGAGAAACGGAATTCGTGACGTCACAAAATTCCTGTTTTTGATGACGTCACAGAATGCCTGTTCTTGATGACGTCACTATGACGTCACAAAATGCCTGTTCTTGATGACGTCACAAAATGCCTGTTTTTGATGACGTCACTATGACGTCACAAAATGCCTGTTCTTGATGACGTCACAAAATGTCTGTTTTTTATGACGTCACTATGACGTCACAAAATGCCTGTTTTTGATGACGTCACTATGACGTCACAAAATGCCTGTTCTTGATGATGTCACTATGACGTCATAAAATGCCTGTTCTTGATGACGTCACTATAACGTCACTTCCGGTCGCTTTAACGTAACTTCCATTTGCTTTAACGTCACTTCCGGTCGCTTTGACGTCACTTCCGGTCACTTTGAAGTCATTTCCGGTCGCTTCCACGTCACTTCTGGTCGCTTCAACTTCACTTCCAGTCACTTTGACATCACTTCCGGTCACTTTGACGTCACTACCGGTCGCTCTGACGTCACTTCCGGTCACTTTGAAGTCATTTCCGGTCGCTTCCACGTCACTTCCGGTCGCTTTGACATCACTTGCGGTCGCTTCGAAATCACTTCCGGTCGCTTGGACGTCACTTCTGGTGGCTTTGATGTCACTTTCGGTCGCTTTAACGTCACTTCCGGTCGCTTTGACGTCCTCCCGGTCACTTTGACGTCACTTCTCACACGGAACAATTCCGCCATAATGCGTCCAATGAACATCCACGCTGGATGTAATGATGATTCAGGAGACATCACTGGGCATTCATGGACCATCCGGTGAAAGTGCCAATCGGCAACAATTCTATGCCATATAGGCGTCCTTCGAACGTATCGCAAGACGTTTAGTAGACATAACACAGACGTCTTATGCTCGTGGAAGATAGCTTTAATAATATACGTATTGAAAAACGATAATGGTCATCTACAGGACGTTGGATAGTTTTCGATTGGATGATACATTTGTCCAAATCAACTGCGATTTCGCCGAGAAACCAACATCTCAAAGACATCCAACAAACGTGCCCATATACGTCTACCTGTCATCCAATCCTAATCCCTTGGACGTTATGTAGAACGATCATTCCATGTTTCATAGAGAAGTAAACGCGTCATCCGCGGGTCGAAAACGAAAGTTCAGTAAACGCTCCATATTGCAGCTATCTTACATTTTCTAGATGTCCACTCTCCATATATTGGATGCCCATGAGACGTACATTATATATTCTACGCATCTATCATATAACGTTCGCAATATCATTCATGTACCGTACCCGCATTCGTCCATCTAACGTATATTGACGGTTCGATGGATGTTTCATGAGTGTCCATTCAATATAACATAGTCCAATTATGGATGAATAAAAGAAACTTTTTATACATAGCCAAATATCCCCTTATCGTTTAAAAAAACCGTTGCTTTGACGTCTCTTGACAACATGAAATCAACGTATTGTATTCCGACCATTTTATGTAGAATAATTGTTACATGAACATATTTAACCACGTCCATTGCACCGTATATGTAACTTGTCGTGGTCGGCCACAGAATGTATTCTAAAGGTCCATAAAACGGTATTCAAAAGCCCAATGAATGTACTAAAATGAAGCGTCAATATTTGTACATCGATTAATCGTACGTGGATATATAATCGTGGTCCTGGCAGCGGCTGAAGGTATGCATTTTTTGATATTAGTATAAAACCAAAAACACATTTTGCGAAATCCAAGCGTAATGTGCATATATTCTAAAGTATGAAAGAAACATTGTTGATATTTTACAGTTAACTTATTATTACGAATACGTTACAGAAAAATAATTAATAATGCTCAAATTTAAATATCCAAACTAACTTTATTGAGCATATTATTAAAGATTTTTCACAATTCGGTTGAAGAAGAACTGACGTGTCAAATTTCAAATCATTAGGTGAAGGCGCAGGGGACATGGTAGATACATTCGACCAGGAGGTGAAATAAATTTGCAAATCGCACTTTTACTGCACATATAACTTACATAACTGTGCCAAGCCTGACAAGTCTTATAATTAAGAAATAAAAAATATTGCGTCACTAATGGCACATACGACTCGAACATCTATCTTTATTTAAACTTCATTAAAAACTTTATTTCAAAAGTAGAGATCGTACATATAATCTTATCTAGAAAATTATATTGCATGCAATTGATGCACATTACAATCCTATCAACATTTTTTATACTGATGTATTCCATCAGTTCTACAAAGTTATAGAGTCGAATGTTCTTTTCATAAAGGTTTTAATCATTTGTTAGGAACACAATATTAAAAACGGAATAAGTGGCACGAAGTACCAACAATTATTATGCTTATAATAAGAGATCATGGTTCCTTATGCGGACCATTTTTTTTGTAATCTTCGGGAACTATCATTTTTAGCGATAAAATAGAAAAATAAGAAGCGTCGTGAACTATCTCTATTAATATTTAGTAACAGAACAAAATAACTAAAAAGTTTCGTGAACTATCGACTTTTTGCTATACTATAAAAACTTTTAAAAAACTCGTGAAATATCGATGCTTAGCCACAAAATTAAATACAAAAAACTTGTCGATTTTCATCGGCAAAGACAAAAAAAATAAGTTTATCGAACAATCAGTTTTCGAAGATAAAAATAAAAATGAAAAAAACTAGGTATAGACTAATCATTTTCAGGGACAAAAATAGAGAAATGAAAGGCTTCGTGAACTATCCTTATAGATTTTCAATGACGAAGAACTAAATAAAAAGTTTCATGAACTGTTGATTTACGCAAAAAAAATAATACTTTCGTGAACTATCGATTTTTTTGCTCACCATTTTTCAAGATAAAAATTAAAAAGGAAAAGAAAAATTTCGCAAACTATTCTATTTTAGAAACGAAAAGATGAAATTAAACCATCTTATAAACTGTCAATTGGCAGCGACAAAATAAAAACAAAAAATCTTCATCAGCTGTAGAAAGCTATGAAGCTCGTTTCATGTTTGAGGCATGCCGGTACAGCAAGACAAACGCTCCTGAAAACCGTCTGAACTAATATCAATATAAAAAACTCTCTTATATCATTTAGCAACCAAATGAATAACTTGAAACTCGAAAAAAATCATGTTCTCGTGAGATAAGTTTCGCAAAAACTAGATGTCAATGATAGTTGCTCGACTGTTGTGAGGATGTCATTGTCTTACACATTCGCTGCTGGTTCTTCTAAGATCGCCTGCAGACGCTGCCCTTCATTTGACAGTCGAGATCGTGCATGTCGGAACCATTCTTTTAGACGAGTCTCAAAATTTTCTTTTGTCATCTCTGGTACACATTGTACAGCAGCTGTAAAATATTCGTTAGTAAATATTACGTGTCTTTTAAAATAGATTTATCAGAAGTTTTATTTCTACTATTTTTGGAAGTTATTTGTATCAGGGGATAAACTAATAGATTCCTCGTATACTGTAAAAAATCGATGATGGAACATTGCTTCTCACAAATAATAATAATAACTGACGAATTGGGACAAAATCTTTATGACAAAACAATACCTAAACTTACCATACATTGCTTTCGTCATAACCATAGCTGAGAGATTCTTCTTGCCTCGTTGACCTTTAAAAGAATATTTTGTCGCCACTTCGTTTGTGAAAATTTCCTTTAATATTCGGCGAATGGAGTCATCCACTGTAGTTCCACCACATTTCTTAAGCAAGCATATCTGTAAGAATAATTCAATCGTTATGCGAGATATTTCATTGTTTTCGACTGAACGAATTGAGAACAGTCTCTATCTTAGGTGTCTCTGCACCGGCATTTCGGATCTGCTTCTTTCCGTTTCTTCATTTTACGATTAAGGTCAAACGGGTAAGCTGATTTTTATAAAACTTTGCTGACTTATACTTGGACACTTAACTTGAAGATATATAACTAAGAATTAAGATTGAATTGGACGAAATTTGAAAATGGCGCACACAATACGGGCGCCAAAAAATACAAATTATCCAGATTTTGTCAAAGTTAGCACCTCGAGGGTAGACAGGGCTCCAATTTTTTATTTTTCAATACAAAATTATGAAATTGGAAACTGCTGGAATAAAAACTTTACCAATTGATTTTTCTTGGTCTCGTCGCCCAGTAAACAAGTTTCGGCCTCATCCACCTGTTCCACATTAGTTAGGGGTAGTTTTGTTCTCCATTCATTGACGCCTTCATCGATATCGAGACCTTGAGACATGGTTAACTCGCTCACGCGACGATCGATTTTTTGAAGGAACGATAGACATCTTTCTGATACTAGAATTTGAGTGTCCATCGCCATTTGGAGATCTTGTATTAGTTGTGTTGGCAGCTTTTCTCTGTCGGTGGTGACGAGAGTATTAACACGGGAGTCAATTATTGACGACTCTTTGTTGTTATACGTCACATTGTCATTCGAACGTATACAATCTCCGCTGCTCAATTTAGAGCTTGTATCTGTATCACTTTCCCATGATGCGTCCGATATGAACTGTTCTGAATAACGTGCCCTGCGTTGGTTTGATTCAGGGTCCGTGTCAAGATCAGAAAATTCGAGAGCTTTTTGCCGTTTGATTTTAGCAACGTCAAAATCGCCGTACGTTCTTGTACGTAGACCATTTTGAAGTTGGTTTCACGTGATTCCTCACTGTTTCATCGTATGATTGTTTTAGATCCTTTACATTCCGAGGTCCCCAGCACTCGTCATTCTTCGTAAGCCATGTGCTCGACACAAGCTCAACTCCAGTTTTAAATTCAACGACAGCATACGATTCTCGTGATTTTTTTTTTCGTGGGCTTTGGCATGATTACAACCGCGTATATTGCTATAACAGAACTAATAAGTAGCAGAGCGCGTTTTATTGTTTCAGACAACTTTAAGAGGATGTAAAAGGTTTTGGCGAACTCCGATGGCGTCGGCATAGTAGTGAACGGGGCACGCGCAACGAATTACCATCTGTGCGGCGCGTCCCACCGATAGATGGCACTATACGCCATCGGCGATTCGACAGACAAACCATTAGCGATCTTCGACTTTTATTTTTCTTTACAATGTTTCTGACTTCCCGGAAATATATATTGTAAAGAAAGATATGAGATCGCAAATTTGTTTCGTGTATATCGGGCTTAGATTTTTTTTGAATTTATTTTATTTAGGAATACTACTATAGGCACTATACGACATCGGCGATTTGACAGACAAACCCATGTCGTGCGAGGCGTGCGAAAGCGGCTTGGTCGCTACGCCCCGTCAAACAAGCGCGGTTGTCAACGGTCACCGAGAATGTGTAATCTCGTCGACGAAAATGACTCGTTCGAGTCAATTTATTATCGGCATCGCATGAATGCAGCTCGATGAGATTTTGATCGAAAATATAAGATTGTCAAGTCAAATTCATTCAAATAAATCAACAATCTGATCGTATGATGCTGCACGAGCATCGTCGTCGAGTTCGACTTTCGTGACCGAGAATGCAATCTCGGCGACGATAGATTTTCAAAAAAAAATGTCGCTCTATACAATGTAGCGAGTTCATGCAATTACTGCTCGATTGTATCGTTGAAATAAATCAACGAAAACATTGAGCGATTATGCATGAGCATCGGCACCAATATTGCCGGACTTCCTAATGCCAAGGATGCCCCAAATGGGTGGATTTTGGCATCCGCCGTATTAAAAAAAAAAAAATTAAAGTAAAATACAATTAAGGTTTTTATAAAAATAAAGTTTTCATGAAAATAAAGTTTTTATAAAAATAAAGTTTTTATAAAAATAAAGTTTTTATAAAAATAAAGTTTTTATAAAAATAAAGTTTTTATAAAAATAAAGTTTTTATAAAAATAAAGTTTTTATAAAAATAAAGTTTTTATAAAAATAAAGTTTTTATAAAAATAAAGTTTATATAAAAATAAATATTGTTATTAATTATTTTCCTCTCTGCTACTTTAGCTCTCTCTCTCACCCCTCCACTCCCCCCCCCCCAATTTCTCAAAGAGAGAGGGAGTGAGAGAGAATGATAGAGAGAGAGAATGATAGAGAGAAAGAATGATAGAGAGAGAGCGAGAGAATGATAGGAGAGAGAGAGAGAGAGAGAAAAAGATAGAGACAGAGAGAATGAAAGAGAGAATGAGAGAATGATAGGAGAGAGAATTCGTATGCTCTAATACTATATAACTTCACGGTAAAACACGACGTCTTACGATCGCGTCAACCAGTCATAGAGACTGTTTTGTTTCTGTAAACTGTCTGTAGAATAAGATTGGTGTTTTCTCTCTATCTCTCTCAATCTGCGGAACTATATATATATATATGTGTGTGGCATCTGAGATCTGGAGAGGTAAACAATGAAGATGAGCCAGGTTGATATAAGGAAAAGAATAAATGAAAGAACTTTATTAGATACAAAGAAATCCAAATCAACCACGTGCGCGTCTCTATCTGTGGCCTGTTGGTCACTGTCTTTTTTCTTCTGCCTCCTCTTCGCTCTCTCGAGGCACACCAGTCGCGTCGCTATCGCCCCAAGGGCCCCGTCCCACATTCGGCCTTTCCTGCAACTCTCCGGTTTCCGGAGAATAAACCTTAAACGGCTTCATCTGATCGGCTGATGACGTTGTGATCCGAGAGCCTTCCCCATCGGTCTGTCTAATCATTTCGTAGCGATCGTTGCCTTTGACTCGAATCACTTTGTACGGACCCAAAAATGTGTCTCTAAGCTTGGAACCTGGGCCGAATTGCGTTCTTTTAATTGCGATCAGGTCGCCCACTTCATATTTCGTCGCCGGCTTACAACCTTGATTGTACGCCTTCCGATTTTCTTGTTGGATTTTCCCTATGTTCTTCTTCGCAAGGGCTCGTAGGGCTTTTCTTTCTGCGTCCAATTGAGTTATAGCCTCTTTTTCAATAAGGTCGAGTATTTCAATGTCGTCCTTTTGCCTCTTTTTGACTCCGAAAAGAACTTCAAATGGGCTCAAGCCCACACTCCGTTGGTGAGTGCTATTTATGGCACATTGCACTTTATCGACATATCGATATCATCGATCGGGATTCTCATGAGCTAGCTTGGTCAAAATCGGGATGATTATTCGATTTATTCTTTCGACCTGCACATTCCCTCTCGGCACACCTGTAGTGATGAGCACATGCTCGATATTCTCGTCAATGCAGTATTCCCTGAACTCCGTTGAGGTGAAAGCCGTTCCGCGATCACTGACGATCCGTTTTGGATTTCCAAAAATCTTTTGTTGGCTCTTCAAGCGGTCCATAACCTCGTTTGTCTTTGTCGTTTTCGTTGGATAAATCCAAACGAACTTTGAAAATCCGTCAACGATTACAAATAAGTATTTGTACATCTTCGATGTCGTCGTCATCGGCCCAAGGTGGTCGATATGATACGTCGAAAGGGGAATATCACCCTTCGGTATTGTCTTCAACTCCCCTTCCTTTTTTCCTCGCTTTCCTTCAGCCAGTATGCAATGTACCCAACAATCGACATATTTCTCGAGCCTTTCCTTCAAGTTAGGAATATAATATTCTGATTTAATGCTCTCGAGCATCTTTTTTACTCCAAAATGACCATTGTCATGAGCTTTGCGTATTATTTCTTGATACATACTCGTCGGTAGTGCAACGACATTTTTATCCCCAACTCGTTTCATTAGGATGCCATTCTCACTCGAATAGTCCTCGTATGGCTCTGACTCAAGAACCTTCTTGATTACCCGTAGTCTTTCCTCGCTGTCTTGTTTTCTCCTAATCATCGGCGTGATTTTGCCCTCGACAATCATTACAGGGTATCGACTCAGGGCGTCTACGTGTTTGAGACGAGTACCTGCCCGATGCTCCACCTCGTATTCAAATTCCTCCAACATCAAGGCCCATCTCGCGACCTTCGGCGAAATATCGATCTTACTTAGCGTTTTTTGAAACGCTGAACAGTCGGTCACCAATTTGAACATATACCCGAATTTTTTTGACTGCGTGAATCACGGCCAACGCTTCGAGCTCCTCTCTTTTCCGTGTCCGACGTTTTACGACTCGTGAAGTACACCACGTGAAAGCGATCGTCTTCTTCAGCTTTTTGTAGAAGTGCAGCGCCATAACCCTCCTCACTCGCGTCGGTGTGTAGCTCAGTGGTTGCATCTGGTCGATAAATCCGTAAAATCGGCTCACTTGTCAACAACTGCTTTAATTGTTCAAACGACTGTTGTTCTTTAGCGTCAAAACGGAATCTTTGATTGTTTTTCAACAACTCCGACAGCGGCCTAGCGATCTTTGAATAATCGCGAACAAACTTCCGGAAATAACCAGTCAGGCCAACGAAGCTCTGAACTGCTTTCTTCGACGTTGGCTTCGGAAAATTTTTGACAGCTTTCATCTTTAACGGCGATGGACCAACGGAACCTCCCTCGATAACGTGGCCAAGGTATTCCACTCGACGTTTAAGGAATGCACATTTTTTCCAATTGATGGACAGTCCCCTCTCTGCAGCAACGGTCAGTATCTCTTTCAGGTTAGCCACAGCTTCGCCTTCGTTTTTGCCTGGCACAATCAAATCGTCAACATAGGTAAATACTATGTTTCGTCGGATTAAATCTCGAAATACGTCCTCGATAAATCGCAAAAATGAAATTGGACTGTTGCATAGTCCAAACGGCGTTTTGATGAACTCGTATTGCCCATCAGGCGTCACGAATGACGTATACTTTCGGCTTTCGGGAGCAACGGGAACATGAAAGAACCCATTCTTTAAATCAAGCACTGAAAACACTCATGCATTTGCGAGAGCATCTATCCGATCGTCGATAAGTGGCATCGGAAATCGATCACGAGCTATTTTTTTATTCAATTGACGATAATCCACGCACACACGATATTCGCCATTTTTCTTCGGGACAATTACCCCTGGACTCGAGTATGGACTCTTGCTTGGTTGAATGACCCCTTCCCTTTGCCATTCGGCCACTTGTTTATCCAGTATCAATTTTTCTTTAACCGCCAGTCGTCGAGGTCTCATACAAACCGGTGTTTCGTCTTAGAGCACGATCTTCGTCTCGATATCCGTCACCACTTCTTTTTTTAGCACGTGACCCTTGATGAATTCCTCGATTTCTTCACGATATAAATCGTCAACGTCGATCGGACTCTTTTCCACAAGATTCACGAATCTCAATTCACGAAGCGTGATGTCATCGGTTTTCTCGTCTTCGTTCTTCATTTCGTCTATATCCTCCTTCTTGCTCCATTCACAATCGACGTTCTGCTCTTGGCCTGTGCTCAGTTTTTTTATCGTAATTAAACCTCCTCGAATAATCACTTCCATCTGTCTCGTAAACTTTTTCCCTACCAGCATGACGTGACTTATGGTATAATCGGGAATAACTTAGATTTCACCATCATACTCATCACCATGTATTTTCATCGTGGTACGAAAAGCTCCGATGGCCTTGACTCGCGCACTCCCGAACCCCTTAAACGTACATATCGCGTTCGTTGCACTTCGCCGCGATATGTCCGAATTTATTGCATTTAAAACACTTCGGTCCATCGTTCTTATTCGGACAATTACGCGCGAGATGTTCCTTCGAGCCGCACCCGAAACATCCCGGTTCTTTTCCTTCTTTTTGTTTAACACTTTTGCTTTCGTTTGTCACTATTTTTGTTTTGTTTTTCATCTGCTCTTTTCCCGTTTTACCGACGCTCCTTTCTTTCATCCTGTCGTATCGCCCGAGATTTTTTCTGAGTTCACTGATCGTGCACGCACTATATAAAATCGTCTTTGCACTCTCTTCGTCCTGTATCCCATCGATAATATACTGCATCACGGCTTCCTCTTCGACGTCACCTTGACTGGCGATTGTGCTCATGGTATAAACATACTGTCTCGGTGTTTCTTTCGGCAGTCTCTTCCGTTTCGACAGCTGCGAATGCACCATGGCACTATTTAACTTCGTTTCGAATTCCCTTAATAATCGTGCTTTCATCAATCTCCATACCTTGAGTCCTTTTTGCAGTGCAATATATTGTTTAGCAGAGCCTCTTAATAATCTTTTCGCATAGATTACTTTTTGAAGATCGTTCCACTGTAGCAGCGCCGATGTCTCTTCAAATTCATCCACCCACTTTTCCACTTGGAGCTTGTCACCGCCTGAGAAATGAGAAATCCTTCCCTCAACATCTTTTATTGTAAACAGACTCGCTGCGTTGTAAACAGGCCTCTCTTCGCGCGGTGGACTCAATCGTCTGCTTCGTGCCTCATTCGCTCTGACGTCACGCACCGACTCGTGCTCGTCTTCCGAAATGTCCTCGTGATCAGACGCGGTCGATAACGCATCACTTCCTTCTTCTTCGCTTTCTTCCTCATCGACCTCATCGATTTTACCATTTTCTTCGTACCGTTTCAATCTATCTGCCAGTTCGGCCTTCTTGCCCGTGGTCGGTAAACCGAGTCTCTCTAATTGCTCTTTGAGCTGGCCTACCGTTATCTTTGGTGTCGGTGTTGAGCAAGCGGATACTTTCGGCTTCGCGCCTTTCTTTCCTTTGTCCGCCTCGTGTGCTTTCGCGCTCTCTTTCTCGCTCGTACTCGGCCCATCGTCTTTCTCTGTCGTCGTGTCAGATCTTTCTAGAACCATCGTTGCGTCTTTCGCTTTGTCTCACACCTGATAGATTCTCTTAATGATCTTTCTGAACCCACGATTTTCGACTTTGCGCTTTTTCAACTTTTCGCCTTTTCACCTTTTCACCTTTTCAACTTTTCGACTGAACACTTTTCGACTTTTCGCCTTAACGTCTTTCTTTCAGAATCTCCCTCTTATACTTTTGATCACTTCGATTTACACTCTCATCTCAACATCCCGGACGAGCCCACATATGTGGGATCTGAGATCTGGCGAGGTAAAAAATGAAGATGAGCCAGGTTGAAATAAGGAAAAGAATAAATGAAAGAACTTTATTAGATACAAAGAAATGCAAATCAACCACGTGCGCGTCTCTATCTGTGGCCTGTTGGTTACTGTCTTTTTTCTTCTGCCTCCTCCTCGCTCTCTCGAGGCACACCAGTCGCGTCGCTATCGCCCCAAGGGCCCCGTCCTACATATATATATATATATATATATATATATGGATTTGTGTGCATGGGTGTGTGTATGCGTCTGGGCGTGTTGATCATACACAATGTATATATAAACAAACACACACACACACATTAGTTGATTTACATACATGTGTATATATATAATTTGTCGCGTCCGTCCAGGCGGTGTGTGTGGATGTGTGTGTGTGTGTGTGTTTATACATGCATTGTATCTGTTCATATAAATCTGCATATGTATGTACACATTTCCGCGTATCGAGAGAGATAAAGAGAATACACGAATTTTTGTCTAAGGACGGTCTACAAAAGCAAAGCAGTCGAACAAACTGAATGTAATCAATTTAATTATAACAATTGTCCACAATTGCTGGCACAATTATCATGCAAATATATATTTTTTAATACTTTATGTAAATAACAGTAATTATTTTGATTATAAACTAAAAAAATTTAGTCGATAAATTATTTATATAATATTTATCTATTATTCAATCTAAACAAAATTAATTTAAAATTTACATTATTTTAGCCACTATTACTGAAATCTAAATGAAAAGTATTATCATTATTCTTATAAATAAGACAATCTACAATATATCCTGTTAGAATATAAGTTTGTCGGATTGACTGTACAGCAGTAAACTTGTCGAACTGTCTGTACGGCAGCTTGGCCTGCGGGCGTTGGCGTGCAAGCGGATCTCGCGATAGGTCGGAGTCGGGAGAGTTCGTGTGTGCTCGGTATCGGTCGGGTTTCGGTCGAGACGAAACCCGAAAGCGAAGCGTCGTGAGCGTCGCGTTAGTCCTAAGGGTACACGCGCTGCGAGAGCACGTACTGCGATATTCGAAATAGAGAAAGCATTTGAAGAAAAATTTGTTCATACTTCGTCTTAAGATATTTATTGCAACCATAATTCCTTCTACAACATTCCTTCACCTGCTTTAACAGGTTATGGGCCCAGATTTACCCGTATCTGTGCAGCTGGTTTGTCGTAGAAGCGGGCGAGAGTTATTTTCTCGAGATCGTGTGGCGACGCGCGGGGCGAATGTCGGCCATCTTGGCCACGTGCAACAAGTGTTGTTTGTCGTGTGGACTCAAGCGAGCGTAATCCGTGATGGCGACGAGCATCGCCGCTCGTAACGTTAAGCCGTTCGACGGGACAAATTTCCAAGGATGGAAGGCACAGTTGGAGGCTTTATTTTTGATGAATGGTGTGCGGGACGTTGTGGATGGCAAGAGAGTTGCGCTGGCGGCAGGAGTGGCGCACGATGCTGAGCGGGCGAAGTTCGAGAGGGATGATGCAACTGCGAGTTTCGTTATTCTTTCGTCGTTGGATGACGCGCAACAGGTGACTGTGTTGTCGGAGCGTAGTGCGAAGCTAAAGTGGGAGAAACTGTGCTCGTTACATGAGCCGAAAATGGTCAATAGTCACGTGGTGATGCTGAAAAGTTTTCTCGCGCTTCGTATGGGTGATGGTGACACTGCTGTGCAATACGTCTTGAAGCTGCAGAACGCGGCGGTGCTGTTGAACGACATTGGGGTGCTCGTGAACGACGATTTGTTGATAGCAAAAATCCTGGAGGGTTTGCCGCCGAGGTTCAATATGTTCCAGATCGGTTGGGAGAGTATGTTTCCGGATCTGCAGACTGAAAAATTTGATCGAGCGATTGGTTCGCGAGGACGTCAAAATGAGACTTGGTGACGAGGCTGCGAGTCCGCTTGTTGCTACGATGAAATCTGCTAGGAATAAAAAGAAGCCGAGGGACAAGAAGAACAAGGACGATATTGTTTGCTATCGATGCCATGAGTTGGGTCATTTCGCGCGCGAATGTCGCAACGAGCGTCGGAAGAAGCCGAGTGAGCCGGCGTCGCGGGATTGTGCGTTTGTCGCGGCTAAAGTATCGTTGGAGGGGGATGTCGCATGCGGCGGATCGGCGGTTGACGGTGACGCGGTACGTAGTGTAATGGCTGCCGAGCAGTGCGACGTGTGGCTCATGGACAGTGGCGCGTCGAGGCATCTGACGTACCGTCTCGAGTGGTTGACCGATTTTCGAGAGAGTCGAGATGCCGATGTCATTTCACTCGGTGATAATGGCGCGTGCAATATTGTCGGGAGCGGAACTGTGAAGGTCAATAAACTGGAGGACGGTGTGTGGCGTGATGCGCGCATTGAAAACGTGTTGTATGTACCGAAGTTGAAGAAAAAATTGTTCTCTGTCGGTGTCTGCACGGGTAACGGTCTTGAGGTGGTGTTTCGTGACAATTATGCGTCGGTAATGCGCGACGGTGTCGAGGTTGCATCCGGCGTTAAACAAAGGAATGATATCCATCGGATGTTGTTTAGGGTTGTTCGGCTCGGGAGTGACGATGAAGCGAATGTCGCAGCGATAAATTTAAGCGTGTGGCATGAACGGCTGGATCACGTGGGGACGCGAGCGATTCGTGAACTCGTAAAGAAAGGGCTCGTGAGCAATGTAGCGTTATCGGGATCGGACGACGTTTTCTGCGAGCCTTGTCAGCTCGGCAAGGCACATCGGTTACCGTTCAAGCGTGATGCGGTTGAGGTATCTACGGTTCCGGGTGAAATGATGCACTCGGATGTATGCGGGCCGATGTCGGTAGAGTCTCCGGGGGGCGCGAGATATTTCTTAACTTTTAAGGACGACGCGAGTGGTTTTCGTCACGTGTATTTCCTCAAGCGTAAATCGGATGTGTTCGATAGATTCAAGCGTTTTGAGCGGCTGATCGCGAACAAGTTTGGTCGGCCAATGAGCGTGCTGAGATTGGACAACGGGTGCAAGTTTAAGAATCATGAGATGGACGAGTATCTTGCGTTGCGCGGTATTAGGAGAGAGACGACGGCTCCGTACACTCGGCAGCAGAACGGTAAAGCGGAACGGGATAATCGGACTATTGTCGAGAGCGCGCGGACTATGATGTTGGCGAAAGGTTTGCCGCGTAATCTGTGGGCGGAGTCTGTTAATTGTGCGGCGTACGTATTGAACAGATCTGTCTGGTCGGTTGGCGGTGTGACGCCGTACGAGGCGTGGTTTCGAAAAGTGCCGGATCTGAGGCATCTTCGCGTGTTCGGTTCTGAGGCATACGTTCATGTGCCGAAGCAATTTAGGAGGAAGTTTGACGCTCGTGCGCGAAAATTGGTCTTCGTCGGTAACGAGGGCGAGTCAGCTAATTATCGTTTGTACGATCCTATGTCGCGTAAAGTGAGTGTGTCTCGGGACGTCTTCTTTCATGAGCGAGTCGGAAAGTTGACGGTGGATCTCACGAGGACGAGGAGTACATGATACTTCCGGTCAAGGAGGAAGTACCGGCTGAGGTGCGTCAGGTCGATGAGCATCGGGAAGATGCTGTGCAACAGGTTGAGCCGATTCTTCGTCGAGAGGGTGAGATCGGAGGAGTGGAGCAGGGCGCTGAGGTCGACGTGGTTCCGGAGGAGGCTGCTCAGGGCACACCTCGGGCGCTGAGGGATCGGGCGATGATCAGGAGGCCGAGTCGATTTGAGGTTGACGTGGCCGAGTACGTGATACTGAGTACGTATGGGGAGGCAACGAGTGCAAGCGATACCGCGCAGTGGGCTGGCGCTATCCAGGACGAGTTGCAATCGCACGAGGTTAACGGCACGTGGTCGGTTGTTCGAAGAACGCCGGGAATCAAGACGAATGACTCGAGATGGGTGTTTCGTCCCACCGTTTCGAAGCTCGGCTGGTCGCACGAGGCTTTCAACAACGACACGGTATCGATTTCAACGAGACGTTTGCACCGGTGGTCAGGTACGACTCGTTAAGAGTCTTCCTAGCTATGGTGGCACTAAGGGACTTGGAGATAAGTCAGTTCGATGTGCAAACAGCATTCCTCTATGGAAAATTGGAAGAGAACATCTGTATGGAGCTACCGGAGGGGTTGGAGATCGACGGTCCGAGGGCGGAGTTCGTGTGTAAGCTGGAGAAGTCGTTGTACGGCTTGAAACAAGCACCGAGGTGCTGGAACCAGGAGTTCAAGAGTTTCCTGAGTGCGTTTGACTTCGTCGAGTGTGAGGCAGACAAGTGTGTATTCACAGGCTGCTGTGACGGCGTGCCGGTGTACTTGGCTCTGTTCGTCGACGACGGGTTGATCGCGGCAGACACTATAAAAACTTTAGATTTCGTGATTAAGCGTCTAAGTGATAATTTTAATATAACGATCGGCGATGCGAGTGTTTTCATAGGATGCAGATCGTGCTCGACAGAAGCGATAAGACGTTATTTATTCACCAGAGTGCGTATATCAAAAAGACCGTTGAGAAATTCGGTATGAAAGACGCGAAACCGTTGAGTGTGCCGGCGGATCCGCACACGGCTTTAATTCCGGTCGAGGAGCGGGACGAGAGGCCTAACGTGCCGTATCGCGAGGCGGTCGGTTCACTTGTGTTCATTTCTTCGGTGTCGCGTCCAGACATTTCATATGCAGTAAACTCAGTTGGCAAATATCTAAGCAGTCACAATCTCGAGCATTGGCAAGCTGTTAAGCGTATTCTAGCGTATTTACACGGAACGACTGATCTCGGTTTAGAGTATAGAAATGGCGGTAGTCAGTCAGAGCTCGTTGGGTATTCGGACGCGGATTACGCGGGAGATATCGGTACGAGAAAATCAACAACCGGGTTTGTGTTCTGTCTAGCGGGTGGTGCGATCTCGTGGTCGTCGCAAATGCAAAAGCTGGTCACTTTGAGTACGACCGAGTCTGAATACGTCGCTGCGTCGACAGCTTCTCGGGAAATAAAATGGCTACGTTTGCTGTTGTGCAATTTGGGTTTACCGTGTGCAAGAGAGACCGTTCTATATGTCGACAACCAGAGAGCGATTCAATTGGTTAAAAATCATGTTTACCATAAGCGCACTAAGCATATAGATGTGCAATACCATTTCATTCGCGAGAGTGTCGAGGAACACGATATGATTGTCGAGTATATCTCTTCGGAGAAACAGCCAGCTGATATCTTCACGAAGGCTTTGCTGTTACGTCCTGACTTGCTGCTTTTCCATCTCGGTCAAGGAAGGCAAGCTCTCCCTTTACACGTTCTCGGAGAAAGCGCATTGGTTAGAGTGTTGCCCTGTTTCGAGCCTAACCTTGCGGAAAAAAACTCAGGATGGGCGGGAGCGTATTGTGATTTAATTTATGAAAGGGGGTAGAATTCGATTTTAATTGTCAAGAAAAATGATCAATAATGAAATTTAATTAATATTTCTCGTCTTGAAATTACGTGACATTAAAATTGTAAAACTGTTTTTATTTAATTACAGCGCCAGCGAAAATCCCTTCGGGAAATGATCGCGTCGCTCTTGTAATTATAAAGATATATGAATATTTACACGTCAGAGGACGAGAAATAATCAAGAGAATTAGTAAAAATTGAATTTGAACAAAACAAGAAAATTTTAAGGGAAAGAATTTGCGCAAAGAAAATGTGGGGAAGATGATGTAAATCTTCATGTAATTATTTATTTCGGGTATTCATTTCTATCGCAATTGTAGAATCCACGCTGATATCGACGAATGAATTATGCGGGGTCGGGGGAGGAGTCAACACAGGGGTTCCACAAGGACAGAATAGCATAATTCCCAGGCTTAAAACCAGAAGAAATATGACTATCATTACCCCAACTGCAAAACGAATTTGAAGATCCTCCATAATGGAAAGAGAAAATAATGACTCGTAAACGAAAGGAAAAACGTAAAAATAGCGTTAAACCCAATATATGACAATATAGACCGCGCGAATCACAGCTGTGAATTTACGGTCGGGGAGATGGGGGAAGGACGGTTTGGAGGCCGAGTCAAGGCCTCTATTAAGATGACCGGCGACGAACCGTCTATGGATACGAGAGTAGAGTCATTGGGGGTCATTGACCTTCGAGCAAATTTTATGGGTTGAAATTTTGAACAGATGGCATTTTGTAATGTGTCACGGTGCACCGACTAACTCCCGAAAAGAAAAATATTTTACTAACACTGTGTAACGGGGTCTAGACAATTTCCCACGCGCACGAAAGGCAACAAATAAGAGAAAGAATGAACACGAGTCCTACAGCCATACTTCCAATTAATATTATTACGTAAAGGTCTTCCATTTTCAATTGTTCTTCACGATAAATTAAATAATGATTAAAATTGAGACCCGTTTATTTTCGTAATAACTTTCCACAAATTTAGAGGTTTTAAATAAATTAACCGGATGTTTAGAATTTTAATTGAAATTAACGAGGGTTAAAGAAAATGATTTTAATGATTTTAATTGATTTTCCCGATTAATCGGAAAATTCAGATTAATTAGATACGGGACTCAGAATATTTTTATTCGTACCCGCCGAACGATCTTTAAATTTCAGCGAACATTGTTTTCTGGATGAGGATTATTTATTCGGTCGCACTTTATCATTTTGAAGATAAAACTTACGAGTTTTCGTTTTAAGCAAACAGGTTATAGATTTTTAGAAAAACAAAGGAAATTAATTCCAACGCGAAGAATTACGATACGCATATTGGAAATAAAGTGAGATGAAACGATGACGGAAAAATTTTGAACAAAAAGCAAACTCTTGATACGCGGGTGGAGTTTCCTAATAGACAACGCTAGCCCTCAGGCCGTAACGCCGGAGGCTCTCGTCCGAGACTCGGTAACGCACACTGATTTTATTTTTAGAGATGTCATGCTTGCAAAAATAAAATAAACACTTTAATTGTACTTACTCGGTGTTTGTGAGATGGATGGTAGATGAAAAATAAAAGAAATTGAAATTGGTGCTGTTGATGGTGGTAACGACAAAAGACCTGCCGATGAGGATAAAGCTGATGATGGTGAAACAATTTGGTAGATGGATGATGGAATAATTTTTGCTGACACAGAGTTGCACTTTTTTGTGTTTATTAATTTATATCACGAATGTTTTTCTTGTGAACTAAATTATAAGAACAGTGTATATATAACTTTAACAAAAAATAGAATAATAAAAGCACACACGAAATTTAAATGTTGCATGAAAAGGAAATATTGAACTTAAAAGTCTTAATTACTGAACAATAAAAGTAGAATGACACAAAAATAACTGTCGTGGAGGTCCTTTTTTACTTCCGCGGCGAACTCTGAACTAAAACCAAAAACTGACTCTTCCGGGCCTCTGACCCCTAAATTATATAAGCTGTCCTTTGGGAAAAAGTGGGGTATGACCCCTCGGACGCTTTACACCCCGCACGCCTTTGCCTATGCGCGGGCTTACCGCCCCTCATGTCTCGATACAATGAATTTTGGAAGAGTTGTTTCTTACATGAATAATTATTAAATTTTTATTGAAATTAACATTATCTTATTTCTACTCATTCATTCATTCATTCTTACACAAAAATAAATTCGCAAATCCCATTATTTTGGGTATTTGCGCTGATTTCATAAAAGGTTACGCATGCGCGTTGTAGCGTGACTTTTCTCTCCGCCTATTCATCTCCCTCGCTCTCCATTCATCTCCGTATCCTTCGTACTCTCTCACTCTTCTCTCGTTCTTCGCATCATTCGTTCCCTTGTTTCGGAGGCGCGTGCGCCAGCGAGGCCCCTTTGTAGGGACTCTCTCTACCCTCTCTCCTACATACTCCTGTCCGCTCTATCCTCTTTTTACTCATGCTTTTCTTCCTACTTCCTCATGTATCTTTTCCTATCCTGTCCTTTCTTTTCGCTCCATTTCTTTCTTTTGGATGACGCAAGATTTTTCTGTATCATTCAATCCATGTACAGTTCATTCTTCCGCAATTATTATTAATGATTTACATTTTTTGCAGAGGAGTGTAATTACTATTATATATTTCTAATTACCGATATTCCATTTTATTGATTAATAACATGATTCAAATGGATTTAAAGGTTTACATAAATTAATTGAATAAGTGATAAACTTTAGCTTTGGTTGAATTACTTTTGATTGAATCGATTATTGAATTTATGATTAGTTTGGTGTTTATTTATTTTGTTTTGAAATAGATAATTTGGTAAACTGTTTAAGTTAAATAATCGGGTTATTTCCTGTAAAAATTGATTCATTCACTCCATGCATTTTGAAATTCACACGAGTTCGTATTTATTCATTAGTGATTTTACTATAAAATATATGAAATCGCAACATCATAAACGCTTTGTCGGGGTGTCTTAATTGGACCATCGTATACTCGTGATCTCGACTCGTTCGGTTACTTATTTGTATAATTTCCCCTCCTCCGTAGAGAGCGCACCCACGAGCCTCGCATGAAGCGTTTCCAAGCGGACCCGATAGAATTGTAAGGGAGGTTCTCATTGGTTATGGGGGTGCGAGTGAGATGACCAGCCTTGGAGTTGAAAAATGGGCTTTGAGTATTAGAGGAAAAAGGACGCATGGCTTTGCCTGCCATCGCCTTCCTTTGTCGAAAACGAATTTTGGTGCTGGAATTTTCTATGTTTACAGGACGATGTCACGTGGTCTTTTTCTTTGTCCAGGCTGTTGAATTCGGTCTCTCGTTACTCGCCTCGAATATTTATTTAAATGTAAATATGATTTCTCCGAACTCCTTTTGGATAATGGTCCTCGAGTTCCCGTCTAAACGTCCTTAATCATCAACGAGAGTGGCGATATACTGTATATGTTCGTGGAAAAGAATCATCACGATTTTAGGCGATGATTGTTGTTATAAATTGGCATTTAAAGTTTTTTTTTTTAAAGAAGGAAATATTATTCGAACTTGTGTGAAATTTTCATGCCCACTTTCATACCCTTAAATTATATAAAAATAACTATTGTTGATGGCCTGACCCAGGTACTCATGATCATACTTGAATCTACCCTTAATTATCATTCGTCTTTATGCAACTTTCGGGAATTTACTCTGTCATGCTGTCATAGGATGCTGGTGCGTCATATGCGCTCACTCATGCACACATACATTTGTGGGGCCATTGATACTGGGGCGCCAGTACATTCGAGCACATGGCCCCACGCACAATAGTATTAGTGCGGGCCACAGTTTTACTCACTCGTACATGTGTGTGCACGCTGGTGGTAGTGTCACGCGCCGTTTCGAAAATTTCGATGCTTGATCTCATGCTGGGCTGTGAAACTCTCCATGCGCCGAGAAACCCGAAGCTATCGCCAAGGATTTACAGCTAGCCTCTGTATGTTTCCTTTCCGACGATTGACGATTGTTAGTGTTAGCGGCGATAGCCGTCGCCGTTTAGGCGAGCCTTGGCGACGAAAACTCTTCGCTCTCACCAACCGTTCGTACTGGTAAATTCCATCGATTTGTTTCGGTGACTGAAAATCATGCGCACGTCAACTCGACCATGTTTCGTACTTCCTTTCTTATTCCTTGAGAATTGTCGGATTTGACAATCTCTATGAGAAAAGGAAATCCCGAAAGTCGCAGGACGTAACACTTCCCCCCTCAAACGAGTGTCGCTTCGAAGAACGGCGCTCGACCTCGGAAGAGGCCTTTACAACTATTGTCCTGGGTCAGCTCATCATCGCTTAATGATTACTGTAACAAAAATAAAAATCCAAACGGAAAGAAAACCAAACAAAAGTAAAATAATAATGGAAAAATAATAAAAATGTTAACTTAATACTACATGCCTTTTTAGACATTTTATGATCAATCGTTGGCTGATCTGGATGATAGTTTAGTATGGTGTGGCAATAATTCCTCCACATCGTTGACTCCTGTCGTTTCCTGATGTGTTTCTTCTTGTGGAATGCAGGTCGCTGGTTTCTTCAGATAACTTATATGTATATATATATGTATTTTGATTTTGATTTCGAGTTATTAAATGATCCTGATTTTGGATTTGTAACTTCTACATATGAAAGTTTAGAATGCAATATAATCGTGTGACAATGATAATGACTACGATAGTTATTCATTGATTTCAAACTACTAATAAAATTCTCTAGCAAGCAAGCAAACTTAAAATGACAATAAAATGTATATAAACAACTCATTTAGAAAAGGTTATGAGCTGGCTTTGATTATAACAGATCATTCCGAAACAACATTTACTGATGGGGTTGGAAAAGGATTAGGTAAGGTTTTAATAGGGAATAAACAAACAAGGAGGTGAATCTACGATTCTACTTTGGGCTCTTCGTCTTGAGATCTTCTTCAAATAGAATGTAAGAGCAAACAGTTATTGAATATTCGGGATAATAATTAAGAGGGAGAAAAAAAAAATAATAAAATATGTGATAAAAAAAAAACGGTCTATCCGAGATGATAGACAAACCCAAAAGAAAAAGGTTAACTCTTCGTTTGCTCCCATGATGTAAATAAAAGAATTTAAATATACTATACTCATCCGGAACATACTTAATCAACACGTATGTCCGGGACATTGGACAAAAACTAAATTCACCGTTTGTCATATAGGAAAAATAAAAATAATTAAAAAAAAAAATTCAATATTAGTCCGAGTTATCAAACAGAAATGAATAGATAGGATTATATATAATACGTCCGGGATGATGAAAAATGATAAAATAAAATAAAATAAATAAATGAATAAAAATAAATGAAAGGAGTCGTTCAACCTTTGCAAAATGAGTAAATGAGAATATATATTTAACATCTCCGGGATTAAAAGGGGAAAAGAAAAGAGAGGAAAAAAAATTAAAAAGAAAGAATAAATAAAGATCAAATTCGAACGATGTTCGAAATAAAGCGAAAGATGAATGAAAGAAGTTATAGATATATTTAGCACGTCCGGGACTGTAAAGAAGGAAATATATATATAGTAATAAAGAAAAAGGAATACTCATGTCCGGGATATGAAGGAAAAGGAAAAAAAATAAAAATAAAAAAAATAAAATAAAATAAAAATTATATATGTATATAAAAAAATAATATTTATGTCCGGGATGTGAAGGAAAAGGAAAAAATAAAAAAAATAAAAATTATATATGTATATAAAAAAATAATATTTATGTCCGGGATGTGAAAGAGAGAGGAAAAAAATTGTATATATAATAAAACAGAAAGAATTTTGTATTGTCGAAGCTTCTTCATAGGCGAAGTTGCCTCGTAGTTTTGAATTGAATCTTTTTTCTTCGGACGAAGGATAGAGGATGAGGTTTTTATTAAATAAAAAACTCGCGTGTTTGAGCCATCGAATTCGTATATGTTTATTGGCTCTTTGTGGGAAAAGCCTTGCGGCATAAAAACCCACGACGTCATGAAGAGTATTCACAAGTGTATGAAAGCGTGTGTCGCACACGTGAATTTGTCGATTGCGTATTTATGAAACGTATAGCCTGTTACAGCCCGTAGGCTCGTGCCACCACGATCTCGCACGCGTTCGTATTGCCATTATATTTTATTCGATTCGATCGAGCTTCGTGTGTAATTGCATAATGCCTTGCTCCGTAGAGCGAACGTAGATGAGAGTATATTCGGGCCTCTCGTTCGTATAGTGATAGGGTGCAAGACCCCTGCTATGTGTATGTGTGTGGGCACTCGGTCCCGTGTAGACAAAGAGGACACTCGGGCCCTATTCGCCTTGTCGTATATGAGAGAGCGCTTGGACTCTCTCGCCTTGTTGTATATGAGAGAGCGCTTGGACTCTCTCGCCTTGTTGTATATGAGAGAGCGCTTGGACTCTCTCGCCTTGTTGTATATGAGAGAGCGCTTGGACTCTCTCGCCGTACGCGTCACCGGCGATCGTCACTCGACGGACGACCGTGATCGACTCTTTGCTTTTTCTTTTTTTTTAAATGTGTAATGCGCGCTCGCCTCCTTGTCCACGCGAGATTTGGCATCCCTGTGGACACGAGTCGTTCGAGCGCGGCTCGCATGGAGATCGCAATGGCACGGGCACCACGACGCTCAGGCACTGAACAAATTTCATGTCCGGAATCGAAAGAAAACGGGATGAAGAAAGGAAGAAAATAAAAATAAAAATAAAATAATAATAAAAAAAAATATTATTTCCAAGATCATCGGGGGTCTTTTTATTTTCTACCCGATCCTAATATTACAAGATATAAATCAAATTAATATGGGGCTAACTTTAACTTCCCCAAAACAAAATTAATAAAATTAATAATAAAAAAAAGAAAGGTAAGATAAGAACGATTTATTAATGAAGATATATATGGATTTATTAATGAAGATATATATGGATTTATTAATGAAGATATATATATATATATATATATATCTATGTAGGAAAAGGGGGCTATCTTGATCCTCTACGCTGCCGCCGCTGCAGGTGTTGGTTCCGGCCCTTCTCCTCCCTCAAACCAAATCAACTCGGGGAACTGTCCCCGTGGCAAAATGATTTCGCCCAAAAGGCTATACTCTGCCCCACCGAACCTTATGGGCCCCGGTGCTTCTTTCACCGCCCTCGCCCAGGAGCGCGCAACCATGGTAGACAATAGCCTCCACTCCCGAGGCATCCACACATCCCCTGGCCCAAACCAATATTCTAATTCGTCTTCATACCCAGCCGGGGCTCCTACAGGCCACTCCTGATTGAGGGCGATGGTGAGCCTGATTGCGTCACTTCCGAAAGGCCGCATGGTCTTTGAAAAGAAAGGAAAAACTTAATTACCGATTTTTTTGAAATATTACTTATCCCTTTGTTAGCTTGAGAGGACTTCTAGCTACATCAAGCGGAAAACACTTTATACATGCATGCATAGACTTGTATGTTTTGGTGAATAATGTTTCATTGTTAACGAGTGAGATTGGGATAGATATTAATTTTAGTGTTGTTCTCGGTGGCTTCCGGGGGGCACGACGCAGCTTTGTCCAACTCTCCCCCATTACCCTTTACTACCATGACTTCTTCTTGTACTTCCGCCCGCCTATTAATTTGATTCGATGGTTCGACACGATTTGATTGTTCAGCCTCGCGTTCTATTGGCTCGTGATCGTTGCCATTACCCCCTCTACCCAGATGCAACAGTAGATAAGTGACCGAATCCCAAATTGCTCCGATCAAATACAGTGACCACCCGTAAACTGTGTGAAAGGCGTATCCGTGTATAATTGTGTCAATTATCATTTTGATCGCGCGAAGGGTCACGAAAATCCCTACCATCCCCGCGCTAATATTCCCGATTATCATGAATTTTTGCCAAGCTTTATTCCACGCGGACTCAACGAGTTTAGAAAAGTCGCTCTCATTAAGCATATTTGTAATCGAACCGCCTTGGGCCACGACTGGTTTGCCCATCATTCCTCTCGCCAATTTGTTCAGTACTCCCGGTCGTTCAGCAGGGAACATCACGTGTTCTCTCAGCTCGATAAAAGCCCTCGATAAAATACATTGGCGGTACGAGTTTGTTACAAGTAATTTGCACTCCCGTTCCCATAAGTACGTGAGTCCTTGGTGCCATAAAATACGTTGAGTTTCCTTCTGTGACAGGTAGTTGGGTGCAGCATTCGTCCAGATGCTGCACTTTTACTTCTCGTGGGATACATTTTACAATATGTACCACCTCTCCTGATAATACGGCCATGAATCCTGGTCCTCCCATGAGATGATATGCGAACTCGTCTGGTGCTTGCGTAGCGATTGCAAGTCGATTCTTCAGCATTTCACGCTCCAAGGTATATCTTTGAACGAGTTCATCGTAGTACAATTGTTGAATTTGAGTTTTGATATGTCGCTCAACGTAAACGAATTTTGAGTTGACGTATGCGAAAATGTCCATATTGTTCACGTCGACAGCCTTGCCGTTTATAAACCCTTGTCCATCGCGAAGTTCATGAATTAACAATCGCGGATGTTCCGTTCGAATCACCGTTTGTCCACAGACATTCATCGTCGTGGATGCTGTGAGAGCAAAGTTCACCTCCGACGCGGTTAATGAATACATTACCCTTGAATCCTGGTCTATTACCGTTTCGGGCATCCCCTGATAAAGAATGCTATCCCGCGCTTCCCCACAATGATCACTGGGCACTGGTTCCCAAAAAGTCGGACCCCCTTCTACATCCATGCATTGTCCCTTATTCAACGCACATCTTACTCCCGAATTCAAATAAACTTAATTAGTTTTTACCCCCACTCGAGCTGTATAGTCCCGCAATGTGATTTTTACGTCCGCCTGTACAATCACTTCGCTCCAGCTCCCATAAGGGTCAGCATACGCGGTCCTCGCGCATGTTCCCTCCACGTTTACCTCCCCTGCGAGTATCACCGGGTAGCTCGACGTTTCGTTCGTTATTAAACCCGCTATCAAAACCTTGTCTATGGTAACGGTTCCGTGTTCGTGCATGCGTTCGCACGATTCTCGTGATACTTCGGCCACATACGAGGCCCTACCGTTCAAGACATTACTGGTGTGTGAAAACATTCCGCACTTTCGGATGACGCGCGCGATTTCAATTTTGCACTGGCGCACGTGCAGCGATACGTAATCGTCTATTTGAAGAAACTGAATATGGATCGTAGAAATGTTTAGTATCGGTTGAGGTATATCACACTCATCAACATTCAAAAGGGATAGAGTGGTTATGTTGGATGCTGATGATCCACACTCATATCCCACCATGCTCTCATTTGGCAATGGGGCTAGCATTCCCCATGCTAACATCACTATCATCAATCTCGTCATCCGCATTCTGCCCTCTTATCTTAAACAACAAAAATAATACATGGTAAGGGGCAAACCCCCCTCCCTTTTCCCATTTTACGTGATTTAAAATTAATATTTTTACTGAAATAATAAGTATTACCAGAGGAACAAAAACACAAAAAAAAAATTAACAAATGGATGATTCCCCGGTTATGAATACACAAAGGAAATATATATATAAATTTAAAAAAATTAAAAAAAATTAAAAAAAAATAAAAGTGGAAACTTTAAGAGCATGTGAAAGCTCTTTTTTACCATCGTAGCAGAGCTAAATTTTCGTGCAAATAACATTGCAAAACTATCAAACCAAATGAATGGAAATTTTAGTATATTATTCAGTTAGTAGTATCCTATAAGATGACATTCTTGGAATTTTGAAATTCCAAAAAAAAAATTACAGTTTGCATTACCACCAGTTATCTGTAAAATAAAAATGGATCTACTGACCTTCAAAGCTAGTTATTCAAAAAATCCTTGATATCATCTTATGCAGTAATAAAAAACTTACACACTGAGTACTTGTACATTTTTGTAGGTGCAAAACTACGGCCATATTATTTGCACGAAAATTTTTGTGGTAAGATTACCTGCATACAAGCCGTGGCCGATCAGTTTAGCCCAAATTTGGTTCGCGAAAATTCCGCTACCGAAGTGTATGCTTGAGCGCTAGCAGCGTCTTCTTCGTACCGTAATATATAGTAATAGGGGGAAGAGCCAAGTGTTTCCGTCTCCCAGGCCTTTTGCCACAGAGCGAAAGAGAGAGAGAGCGAGTGTGAGTGGGAGGAAGAGAGAGAGAGAAAGACCGCCGCAGTAGGCCATATCTCTTAGACATTTTTATTTTATATGTAAAGTAAAGGTGTTAGCGATTATGCATGAGCATCGACACCGAGAACATGCAATCTCGGTGACGATTTTTTTGAAAAAAAAAAATTTCGCTGTATAAAATTTCGCGAGCTCATGCAATTACTGCTCGGTTATATCGTTGAAATAAATCAACGAAAACATTGAGCGATTATGTATGAGCATCGGTAGCGAGACCATGCAATCTCGGTGACGATTGATTTGGAAAAAAACTTGTCGCCCTATACAATGGAGCGAGGTCATAGAATTACTGCTCGATTATATCGTTGAAATAAAACACCGAAAACATCAAGCGATTATGCATGAGCATCGGTAGCGAGACCATGCAATCTCGGTGACGATTGATTTTCAAAAAAACTTGTCGCTGTATAAAATTTGCAATGTAAACAATGTTGCGAATTCACACATGTATACATGTATATACATATATATACGTAAACGAAAGAAAATTCGAGACGCATAGCGAACAGGCACGATATATATATGTATATATATATGTGTGTAAATACAGTGTTGCGAATTCAGAGAGCGAGTGTCGAAAGAAATCCTAAGCTCATGCCGTGCGAGGCGGCTTGGTCGCTTCGTCTCGTCAAACAAGCACGGTTGTCAACAGTCACCGAGAATGTGTAATCTCGGTGACGAAAATGACGCGTTCGAGTCCTTTTAATTTACGCATGCTTTGACGAGCTCGCATGAATGTAGCTCGATGAGATTTTGATCGGATATATAAGATTGTCGAGTCAAATTCATTTAAATAAATTTAAAATCCCATCGTATGATGCTGCACGAGCATCGTCAGTCGAGTTCGACTTTTGTCACCGAGAATATGCAATTTCGGCGACGATTGACTCTCTCGAGTCACTTTTTCACCGTACGTTCAGTGAGCTCGTGCGCTCGATTATATCGTTGAAATCAAACAACGAATTCATCGAACGATTATGTATGAGCATTTACATCGAGAACATGCAATCTCGGTGACGTTCGATTTAGAAAAAAACTTGTCGCTCTATACAATGGAGCGAGGTCATAAAATTACTGCTCGATTATATCGTTGAAATAAAACAACGAAAATATCGAGCGATTATATATGAGCATCTACATCGAGAACATGCAATCTCGGTGACGATTGATTTTCAAAAAAACTTGTCGCTGTATAAAATTTGCAATGTAAACAATGTTGCGAATTCACACATGTATACATGTATATACATATATATACGTAAACGAAGGAAAATTCGAGACGCATAGCGAACAGGCACGATATATATATGTGTATATATATATATATATATATATATATATGTGTGTGTGTAAATACAGTGTTGCGAATTCAGAGAGCGAGTGTCGAAAGAAATCCAGCAGTTTTCAGTCATCCCAAACCTCGTGGGGGAGCGGAAAAAAAATTCAGACATTACCTCGATAAGAACAACCCTAATCTCTATTTCTCTGTCTCTGTCTATTACTATATACAGTCATGGGCAATTAAAGTGAGACAAAGTATTTTTGGACGATTTCAGCGAAACTTGGTAAAAACTAAGACAGTACTTTCGAGGTACCCTTATCTTCCGAATGAACTAGTTTTATTATAATCGGATGCGAATTGACTTGGTGCAAAGGTATAGCAAGGTATACCCCCAGAATTGATATTGAGTCTCCACATTCTTTCTCTTCGTTCTCCGCATCATACATTCTCTTTTTCCCCGAATGTTAGTTGTAATAACACGTACCTGCGAATGCCACTTAGTCGACCAGAATGGGGACGTTTATTCCATTTGTTATTTTTGTTGCCCATTTTTCTCACATTACTTTTCACTTATGATATCAACAATCTATTTATGCAATACAATCTCTTGATAAAAATAATAGTTCTAGAACAATTCGTATGCTCTAATAATATAACTATATAACTTCACGGTGAAACGCTACGTCTTACGATCGCGTCAACCAGTCGTATAGACTGCTTTCATTCTGTAAACCGTCTGTATACAATAAGATTGTCGTTTTTTCTCTATCTCTCTCAATCTGCGGAACTATATACATATATATGTGGATTTGTGTGCATGTGTGTATGTGGGGGGTGTCTGGGCGTGTGTGAACATGCACAATGTATTTATAAATACACACATGCACACACACACATTAGTTGATTTACATACATGTGTATATATATAATTTAGTCGCGAGCCAGGCGGTGTGTGCATGTGTGTGTGTGTGTTTTTATACGTACTGTGTGGGTTCATATAAATCGGCATACAATGTATACATTTCCACGTATCGAGTGAGATAAAGAGAAAACATGAATTGTTGTCTAAGGACGCTTTTAATACTTAATTTTATATAAATAACAAAATAACAGTAATTACAAACAGTTACAATCTACAATATTCAACTGATATTATTTTTAATTATTATTATCATGTAAATAAAATAAATAATTAATCTATCATTTCAAAATATTTGATCGACGATAGTTATATAATTATCTTGCGATTTTCGCAATTCCTGTAAAGCAGAAAAAAGTCTGATAATGAGCTTCAGGTGTCAGATGGGAATGAGGAAGGTATATGTAAAGTATATCCAGAGGATGCATTATCTCGGATACCTAAAACACCTTGACTTTACATATCAAATGAAAATGACTAAGAGACATAGCCTACTGCAGCGGTCTCTCTCGCTCTCTCCCCTCTCTTTCGCTCTGTGGCAAAACGCCTGGGAGAAGGAAACACTTGGCTCTTTCCACGATTACTTTATATTACAGTATGAAGAAGACGCCGCTAGCGCTCAAGCATACACTTCGGTAGCGGAATTTTCGCGAACCAAATTTGGGCTAAACTGATCGGCCACGGCTTGTATGCAGGTAATCTTACCACAAAAATTTTCGTGCAAATAATATGGCCGTAGTTTTGCACCTACAAAAATGTACAAGTACTCAGTGTGTAAGTTTTTTATTACTGCATAAGATAATATCAAGAATTTTTTGAATAACTAGCTTTGAATGTCAGTAAATCCATTTTTATTTTATACTAAAATACTAAAATGTCTATTTATTTGGTTTGATAGTTTTGCAATGTTATTTGCACGAAAATTTAGGTCCGCTGCGATGGTAAAGAAGATCTTTCACATCCTCTTAATACTTAAATTGTATTGAAAAATATTTTCACGGCCCTATCAGCACGCTAGCACGCGCAAGCCTTATTTATCGAGCTCTACTCTTTGGGCCATGCTTCGCGTGAGCCCGCGCTCTCTGTCTCTCGCTCTCTCTCTCTCGCTTTTTCATTAAGATGCTGTTAATGCTCTCTCTCTCTCTCTCTCTCTTTCGTTATAGAGGTACAACATATTTTCGCGGCTCTATAATATGTTGAAACGGGCAAGTCTTATTCATCGAGCTCTACTCTTTGTGCCGTGCTTCGTATGGTTTGGCGCGCTCTATCTCTTTTTTCATTAGAAAACATATTTTACAAAATTTCAATAGGGTATATTGAAAAAGTATTATTCATCAGACGCCTCTTTCTCTGTATCTCTCGTTAAATCAATATACAGATCTCTCTCTCTCTCTCTTTTTTTTCTCTCTTTACATTATTATCGGAAAAATAATGTGAATGAGCTGAAAATTATCGAAAAATGAGCTGATTGCACTACTTTTATTTTAATGTTTGCATGCTCATAGTATATCGACAGTTCTTGGATGCATCGTCAGATGAAGAAGCGGCTCTTATAGAGGGGGCTTGTGCTGCCGAATTAGTAGACGCGTCATGCCAGCGGAGGAGCGTAATGAACCAACACCCATCATGCAATGAGGAAAATGGCGGGCAGCCAATGAGCACTGTTTCAAGTATCGACCATCCTTCAGAAATATGGACTAAGACGTCAAGTTTCGAACGTAAGTTAAAATTAAGGTGCTGAACAATTTTGGTCTGGTTTCGGTTTTGAATGATAAATTAATTCAGAGCTCCTAGGTCGGGAGGTTCTAGGTCGGGGGGTCCTAGATCCGTCGCTGATGATATCTCATCAACGTTAGAGGATTGCGACGCTGATGTTTTTGATCATCGTGAAAATCAGTTGTGGGATAATCCTATCGAAAACGAGAGAAACAAGGAAATAGCTTTTCCACGAGCTGATGATAGGCCTCTCGTTGTAGAGAATGAGCAGGAAGACGAGATAAATGAGCCATTCCAAAGAGCGGATCACTGGTTTCAAATGCTCGTAACTGATGACGACTCAGGTAAATAATTTTTCTTACGTATGAAAAAGTTAGTAAGCAAGCGAGTAAGTAAGGGGTCCTTCTGTAACAGGGTATTCGTCGGCATCTTTGTTTGACTGGTGATATAGGTCTGTTTAAGCAGTACTATGGCTCGTGAGAGGTACAAATATAGATAAAAATTCAATAAATCCCGTATTAAACTGTTTTAGAATCTAATACGAGACTCTTTTTCCAGAGGTGCAGAGGAGAGCCGGCAGACAACGACGTGTACCAAGGAGTGGACCGCTCGAAGAAATAGACCCGTCGGGAAAACATTTTGAAATCATCAGCGATTATACACGATATTTTAAACGGTTTAAAATACGGGGGCGTGAAATATCATTACGAATTCGCAAACCAGCCTCCGGAGTTAGTGTGGTAGATTGGCAGAACGGAGCATTTCGCGATCTCTTAACGCACATCACGAGCTCCTGCGAGGGAGGCGATTATGTCGGTATTTCGTTTACAGCGAATAGTCTGCCCCACGGCCCTGTGTGGTTATCTTTCCGGCCGGCCAGGGAATATATATTTGAAGATATCTGGCAATTGATAAGTAGTGTGGCGCAGAGTGCATCATCTTTAAACATCGATGACGCGTGCACGATAAAAATGTGCGCTGTCAAGGAGGTCGAAGGGTGCGGTCGGAAAGGTCTCACACACGAGGGTTTGGGTTGGGTTGCAAAGCAATCTATTCTCTCGATCCGGAATACCGACAATCTATGTTTACCGCGTTCGCTGGTGACAGCCCCAGCATACGCAGAACGAGGAGAAGTACGGACGGGTAGCCTACATGATAAATGGCAGCGAATTAGGCAAATTAATGGAGTTGTACAAAAACAGGCGACACTCGAACTTACGCGAGAGGCAGATGTTCGCGTACCTGTAGAAGGCTGTGGTGTATATGAGATTGCGCGTTATCAGGATTATTTGGTGCGAGACGGCTTTGCAATTGTCGTTTACGAATTTTTAACTTTGGGTCGCGGGGAGGAGCCTCTATTTGATGGGAGACAGCGTGTTCTGGACAGCGTAGGCTCAATTCAGCACACCCTGAACATTTTGTATTACGAGCGCTCACATCATTTCGAGCCTATTCTAAACCTCAGAGCAGCCGTCGGCAGTAAAGATTTCTGTTCCTCGTGTAATACAGCATGTCGGCGATTCGGTCATAGATGTTTAAAAAAAAAATGTCCTCGGTGCTGGGGGCTACAGACCCGTGATATATGCTCGCGCGATATAATCAGAAGTGAAGTATGCAACCGCGATTTTTTTGGAGAGGCCTGTTTACAGAGACATAAGGCGCCACTGGTGACCATAAAACGCAGGAAGGTTAGCATTTGTGAGTCGCTCAAACGCTGTATAACTGCTTTCGAACAATGAGGCCTTTGGAAAAAAAAGAGAAGCATATATGTGGGGTAGGTTTCTGCAAAACGTGCAAATCCCAGCAGCCAAGTAATCATCTGTGTTTCATGAAACCGATTCGCGGCGATTCAGAATTTAAAAAAATACTGTTTATTTTTTACGATTTCGAAACACAGCAGTGCACACCTGTGAAGGGTGATGCAACTACGGTTGTACACGAGCCACATCTTTGCGTAGCTCATCGCGTTTGCACGTTTTGCTGTGTTCACGACTCTATAACCGAACCGTGCGAGCATTGTGGAGAACACGAGTTTGTATTTAGCCACAGCCCCGTAGCACAGCTTGTCGAATTAGCCATGCAGCCGCTCAAAGGTTTTTCGCGTACAATCTGTATTGCACATAATGCAGGGGGTTTTGACGCTCAATTCATCCTACGTTATTTCATCGAAGAGAAAAAAACTCAACTCCCCACGTTAATTATGAAAGGGACAAAAATTATCACGATGCGCATCGGAAAGGTCACATTTCTCGACAGCCTGAATTACTTCCATATGCCTCTGAGCGGTTTACCGAAAGCCTTTGGGCTTGCCGGTGCTATTGTTGGAGGCGCTTTTCCAAATTTGTTTAATAGGCCGGAAAATCAGAATTACGTAGGCAAACTACCGCCTGTCGAGTATTATTCTCCCCACACGATGCGTGCCGATGAGCGCCGGAAATTTCTCGATTGGTATCGCGAAACGAAAGACAACGATCACGTGGTCATTTTAGCGGAAGAGCTTGTCAGTTATTGTAAGACAGATGTTACGATATTGCGTCGCGCATGTATGGCTTTTCGCAATATGTTCATTAACAGTGGTCGCGTCTGTCCGTTTGATGAAAGCACAACAATAGCATCAGCCTGCTTCAGAGTTTTTCTTGAAAGACAATACAATCGGTATTATACCTACGGGGGGATACAGATTGGCGCATAATCAATCGAAAGAAGCAATGTCATGGCTATCATGGAGGGAGCACACGCTAGGTGCTCGTATTATTCACGCAGGCCGATCACGCGAATTCAGAATACCTCAAAATCTCTTGGCAGACGGGTACTACGAGACTCCTAACGGTGCGCATGTATTACAGTTTCATGGCTGCTATTGGCACGGCTGCCCACACTGCTATCCCACAAACAGAGACTGTCGCAAAAGCGATGGAATATCCATGCACGATCGTTTCGAGAAAACTACTGCTGTAGCTGATAGAATTCAAACGGGCGGGTATTTGCTCACGGAAATTTGGGAGTGCGAATACGACCGCTTGTTAAATTCGACAGCCGAGATGAGGAGTTTCCTGCAAGATAATCCTTTAGTTACAGCAGAGCCTCTCAATCCTCGTGATGCTTTTTTCGGTGGACGGACCGAAAATATGGTTACGCTGTACGACGTTGACGCTACGGAAAAAATATACTATGTAGACGTTTCTTCTCTGTACCCATATATCTGTAAGTTCGGTAAATACCCCGTGGGTCATCCGAAAGTATACGTACGTAAAGAGTGCATGAAATTGACAGGTCCTGATAACACCGATCTCACTCTCGTTGAGGGTCTCGTAAAATGTACCGTATTGCTGCCTCGTAATCTTTATCATCCCGTATTACCAGTACGAATGCATAATCGATTATTATTTGCTCTATGTCGCAGCTGTTGTGAAATTATGGATCAGGGTGAATGTGCACACGAAGAGCCTGTAGAGCGCGTGTTCGATGGTACATGGGTTGTCGACGAGTTGCGAAAAGCCGTGTCGTGCGGGTATAGAGTAATGGACGTGGCTGAAATTTGGCAGTATGAAACGACTCAGTTCAATCGCGATACACAGAAAGGGGGCTATTTCGTTGAATACATAAATACGTTTTTAAAAATCAAACAAGAAGCCATCGGGTGGCCCGACAATTGCTCCGAAGATAACGTCGCACAAGACCGCTACATAGACGATTTCGAACGATCCGAAGGAATTAAGCTAAGCCTCGAATCCATAGCTAAAAATCCGGGGCTGCGATCTGTAGCAAAGCTGTGTCTCAATTCATTTTGGGGAAAATTTGGACAGCGAGAAAATTTACCGCAGACAGAAATAGTTTCGACGCGTAAAAAGCTCATGGAGCTGTGGACTGACCCAGAGTACGAGATCACGGGCACTTTACCCGTAAATAACGAAGTATTGTATGTAAGCTACGCAACAATCAGTGACGCTATTATACCATCTGGCATAGCGAACGCCGTAGTAGCAGCATACACCACAGCTCAGGCTCGCCTGAAACTTTATAGCTACTTAGAGCGGCTGGAGCGTCGTGCTTAGTACTGTGATACCGACTCAGTACTTTACGTATCGAATGAAGAAAGAGACGAGTACGAGCCTCCAACAGAACAGCTTTTAGGCGATCTCGCAGATGAACTGAGCACATACGGGGATGGTAGTTATATTAGAAGTTTCATTTCAGGCGGTCCTAAATTTTATTCTTTTATCATGTGCACCCCCAATGGCGAGGAAACAGAAGTATGTAAAGTAAAAGGGATAACGCTTAATTTTGCGAACAAGGGGCTAATTAATTACAACTCAGTGCGCTCTTTCATAACCGGCGAGAGAGACGAACCTGTTGTACTACGGTATGATGCGATACGCCGCACGGCATTTCATCAGGTCATCACACGTCCTGAAACAAAATCATGCAAGCCATCGAGCGTTAAACGAAGACGAGATATCGAATATGCTACCCTTCCTTACGGCTATAGAGAATAAGAGTTTTCGTATAAGATTGTATAAATAATGTATATAAATAAAGACTTTATGTTACTGTGTATATTCGTCTTCTCATATTTCATTAAAAGGACTCAGAGCAATTAAACAGACCTTTTCGTACCCTATATAAGTTACAGGTAATACGCGGTGGAAACATCCTTGGACAGCGATGGTTTGTGGGCCTACGGGCTGTGGTACAACATACTTTGTGAAAAAGTTTTTGAAATTCATTTCGAGTATGAATAGTGAGCCCTTTGCGAGAATTATTTTTTATTATTCCGAATGGCAGGTGGCGTACACCGAGTACGGTTCTTCCATAGAATTTCGCGAAGGTGTGCCACTATCTTCGGATTATGCAAGCGATCCGCGCGCAAAACTTATAATTATTGACGATTTGATGCGTGAGGCATCGAACAATAGTGTTGTCGATCTCTTCACTAAGGGTAGTAATCATAAGAATTTAAGTGTATTTTTTATAACGCAAAATTTGTTTCATCAAAACCATGGGCAGCGGGATATATCGCTGAACGCTAATTATACAGTAGTTTTCAAAAATCCGCGAGATCGCGCTCAAATACAGCACCTGGCGCGCTAGGTATATCCGGAAAACCCACGCTTTTCACAGGAGGCCTATCACGATGCAACATCCAAGCCTCATGGTTATTTATTGCTCGATTTGAAACAATCAACACCTGATAACTGTAGATTTTGCACAGGCATTTTGTGACGTTATACTGACGTCATCAAGAACAGGAATTTTGTAATGTCATAGTGATGTCATGAAAAACAGGAATTTTGTGACGTCATAGTGACGTCATCAAAAACGGGTATTTTGTGACCTCGTAGTGACGTCATCAAGAACAGGCATTTTGTGACCTCATAGTGACGTCATCTGTAACAGCCGTTTTGTAAGGTCATAGTGACACGATGAAAAACGGAATTATGTGACGTCATCAAGAACAGGAATTTTGTGACGTCTTTGTGACGTCATCAAGAACAGGCATTTTGTGACGTCATAGTGAAATCATCAAGATCACCAATTTTGTGATTTCATAGTGACGTCATGAAAAACAGGAATTTTGTGACGTCATCAAGAACAGGAATTTTGTGACGTCATAGTGACGTTATCAAGAACAGGCATTTTATGACGTCATAGTGACGTCATCAAGAACAGTAATTTTGTGACGTCATAGTCACGTCATCATCAACAGACATTTTGTGACCACATGGTGACGTCATAAAGAACAGGAATATTGTTACGTCATAGTGACGTCATTAAGAACAGGAATTTTGTGACTTTATAGTGGCGTCGTCAAGAACAGGAATTTTGTGACGTCATAGTGACGTCATGAAAAACAGGAATTTTGTGACGTCATCAAGAACAGGCATTTTGTGACGTCATAGTGACTTGATCAAGAACAGGGTTTTTGACCACATAGTGACGTCATAAAGAACAGGAATTTTGTGACGTCATAGTGACGGCATCGAGAACAGGCATTTTGTCACGTCATAGTAGCGTCATCAAGAACAGTAATTTTGTGACGTCATAGTGACGTGATGAAAGACGGGAATTTTGTGTCGTCATCAAGAACAGCAATATTGTGACGTCATAGTGACCTCATCGAGAACAGATATTTTGTGACGTCATAGTGACGTCATTAAGAACAGGAATTTTGTGACTTCATAGTGGCGTCGTCAAGAACAGGAATTTTGTGACGTCATAGTGACATCATGAAAAACAGGAATTTTGTGAAATCATAGTGACTTGATCAAGAACAAGGTTTTTGACCACATAGTGACGTCATAAAGAACAGGAATTTTGTGACGTCATAGTGACGGCATCAAGAACAGGCAGTTTGTCACGTCATAGTAGCGTCATCAAGAACAGTAATTTTGTGACGTAATAGTAACGTTATCAAGAACAGGCATTTAGTGACCTCATAGTGACATCATCAAGAACAGGCATTGTGTGACCCCATAGTGACGTCATGAAGAACAGGCATTTTGTGACGTCATAGTGACGTGATGAAAAACAGGAATTTTGTGACGTCATCAAGAACATGAATATTGTGACGTCATAGTGACGTCATCAAGGACAGGAGTTTTGTGACGTTATAGTGACGTCATCAAGAACAGGCATTTTGTGACGTCATAGTGACGTTATCAAGAACAGGCATTTTTTGACCACATAGTGACATAATGAAGAACAGAAATTTCGTGACGTCATAGTAACGGCATCAAGAACAGGCATATTGTGACGTCATAGTGACATCATCAAGAACAGGAATTTTATGATGTCATAGTGACGTCATGAAAGACGGGAATTTTGTGACGTCGTGAAAGATGCGAATTTTGTGACGTCACCAAGAACAGGAATTTTGTGACGTCACCAAGAACAGGAATTTTGTGACGACATAGTGACGTCATATTGACGACATCAAGAACAGGCATTTTGTGACGTCATAGTGACATCATCAAGAACAGGCATTTTATGATATAGTGACGCCATAAAAAACAAGAAATTTGTGACGTGACCAAGAAAAGGAATTTCGTGGCGTCATAGTGACGTCATCAAGAACAGGCATTTTGTAACGTCATAGTGACGTCATCAAGAAAAGGAATTTTGTGACGTCAAGAAACACAGGAATTTTGTGACGTCATAGTGACGTCATCAAGAACAGGAATCTTGTTACGTCATAGTGACTTCATCAAGAACAGGAATTTTGTGACGTCATAGTGACGTCATGAAAAACAGGAATTTTGTGACATCATCAAGAACACGAATTTTGTGACGTCATAGTAACGGCATCAGGAACAGGCATTTTGTGACGTCATAGTGACATCATCAAGAACAGGAATTTTATGATGTCATAGTGACGTCATGAAAGACGGGAATTTTGTGACGTCATGAAAGACAAGAATTTTGTGACGTCACCAAGAACAGGAATTTTGTGACGACATAGTGACGTCATATTGACGACATCAAGCACAGGCATTTTGTGAAGTCATAGTGACATCATCAAGAACAGGAATTTTATGATATAGTGACGCCATAAAAAACAAGAAATTTGTGACGTGATCGAGAAAAGGAATTTCGTGGCGTCATAGTGACGTCATCAAGAACAGGCATTTTGTGACGTCATAGTGACGTCATCAAGAACAGTAATTTTGTGACGTCATAGTGACGTCATCGAGAAAAGGAATTTTGTGACGTCATAGTGACGTCAAGAAACACAGGAATTTTGTGACGTCATAGTGACGTCATCAAGAACAGGAATCTTGGTACGTCATAGTGACTTCATCAAGAACAGGAATTTTGTAACGTCATGAAAAACAGAAATTTTGTGACATCATCAAGAACACGAATTTTGTGCCGTCATAGTGACGTCATCAAGAACAGGAATTTTGTGACGTCTTTGTGACGTCATCAAGAACAGGCATTTTGTGACGTCATAGTGAAATCATCAAGATCACCAATTTTGTGATTTCATAGTGACGTCATGAAAAACAGGAATTTTGTGACGTCATCAAGAACAGGAATTTTGTGACGTCATAGTGACGTTATCAAGAACAGGCATTTTGTGACGTCATAATGACGTCATCAAGAACAGGCATTTTGAGACCTCTTAGTGACGTCATAATGAACAGGAATATTGTGACGTCATAGTGACGTCATCAAGGACAGGAGTTTTGTGACGTTATAGTGACGTCATCAAGAACAGGCATTTTGTGACGACATAGTGACGTTATCAAGAACAGGCATTTTTTGACCACATAGTGACGTCATAAAGAACAGAAATTTCGTGACGTCATAGTAACGGCATCAAGAACAGGCATTTTGTGACGTCATAGTGACATCATCAAGAACAGGAATTTTATGATGTCATAGTGACGTCATGAAAGACGGGAATTTTGTGACGTCATGGAAGACGGGAATTTTGTGACGTCACCAAGAACAGGAATTTTGTGACGACATAGTGACGTCATATTGACGACATCAAGAACAGGCATTTTGTGACGTCATAGTGACATCATCAAGAACAGGCATTTTATGATATAGTGACGCCATAAAAAACAAGAAATTTGGGACGTGATCAAGAAAAGGAATTTCGTGGCGTCATAGTGACGTCATCAAGAACAGGCATTTTGTGACGTCATAGTGACGTCATCAAGAAAAGGAATTTTGTGACGTCATAGTGACGTCAAGAAACACAGGAATTTTGTGACGTCATAGTGACGTCATCAAGAACAGGAATCTTGTTACATAGTGACTTCATCAAGAACAGGAATTTTGTGACGTCATAGTGACGTCATGAAAAACATGAATTTTGTGACATCATCAAGAACACGAATTTTGTGCCGTCATAGTGACGTCATCAAGAACAGTCATTTTGTGACGTCATAGTGACGTCGTCAAGAACAGTAATTTTGTGACGTCATAGTGACGTCATCAAGAACAGGCATTTTGTGACCACATAGTGACGTCATCAAGAACAGGCATTTTGTGACGTTATAGTGACGTCATCAAGAACAGGCATTTTGTGACGTCATAGTGACGTCATGAAAAACAGGAATTTTGTGACATCATAGTGACATCATCAAGAACGGGTATTTTGTGACCTCATAGTGACGTCATCGAGAACAGGCATTTTGTGACCTCATAGTGACGTCATCTGTAACCGGCAATTTCTAACGTCATAGTGACGTGATGAAAAACAGGAATTTTGTGACGTCATAAAGAGCGAAAATTTTGTGACGTCATAAAGAGCGAAAATTTTGTGACGTCATAGTGACGTCATCATGAACAGGCATTTTGTGACGTCATAGTGACGTCATCAAGAACAGGCATTTTTTTACCACTTAGTAACGTCATCAAGAACAGGCATTTTGTGAGCTCATAGTGATGTCATCAAGAACAGGCATTTTGTCACGTCATACTGGCGTCATCAAGAACAGGAATTTTGTGACGTCATCGTGACGTCATCAAGAACAGGAAATTTATGACGTCTTTGTGACGTCATCAAGAACAGGCATTTTGTGACGTGATGGCGACATCATCAAGAACAGGAATTTTATGATGTCATCGTAACGCCATGAAAAACAAGAAATTTGTGACGTCATCAAGAAAACGAATTTTGTGACGTCATAGTGACGTCATCAAGAACGGGCATTTTTCGACGTTATAGTGACGTCATCAAGAACAGGCATTTTATGACGTCATAGTGACGTCATCAAGAACAGTAATTTTGTGACGTCATAGTCACGTCATCATCAACAGACATTTTGTGACCACATGGTGACGTCATAAAGAACAGGAATATTGTTACGTCATAGTGACGTCATTTGAAACAGGAATTTTGTGACTTTATAGTGGCGTCGTCAAGAACAGGAATTTTGTGACGTCATAGTGACGTCATGAAAAACAGGAATTTTGTGACGTCATCAAGAACAGGCATTTTGTGACGTCATAGTGACTTGATCAAGAACAGGGTTTTTGACCACATAGTGACGTCATAAAGAACAGGAATTTTGTGACGTCATAGTGACGGCATCGAGAACAGGCATTTTGTCACGTCATAGTAGCGTCATCAAGAACAGTAATTTTGTGACGTCATAGTGACGTGATGAAAGACGGGAATTTTGTGTCGTCATCAAGAACAGCAATATTGTGACGTCATAGTGACCTCATCGAGAACAGATATTTTGTGACGTCATAGTGACGTCATTAAGAACAGGAATTTTGTGACTTCATAGTGGTGTCGTCAAGAACAGGAATTTTGTGACGTCATAGTGACATCATGAACAACAGGAATTTTGTGAAATCATAGTGACTTGATCAAGAACAAGGTTTTTGACCACATAGTGACGTCATAAAGAACAGGAATTTTGTGACGTCATAGTGACGGCATCAAGAACAGGCAGTTTGTCACGTCATAGTAGCGTCATCAAGAACAGTAATTTTGTGACGTAATAGTAACGTTATCAAGAACAGGCATTTAGTGACCTCATAGTGACATCATCAAGAACAGGCATTGTGTGACCCCATAGTGACGTCATGAAGAACAGGCATTTTGTGACGTCATAGTGACGTGATGAAAAACAGGAATTTTGTGACGTCATCAAGAACATGAATATTGTGACGTCATAGTGACGTCATCAAGGACAGGAGTTTTGTGACGTTATAGTGACGTCATCAAGAACAGGCATTTTGTGACGTCATAGTGACGTTATCAAGAACAGGCATTTTTTGACCACATAGTGACATAATGAAGAACAGAAATTTCGTGACGTCATAGTAACGGCATCAAGAACAGGCATATTGTGACGTCATAGTGACATCATCAAGAACAGGAATTTTATGATGTCATAGTGACGTCATGAAAGACGGGAATTTTGTGACGTCGTGAAAGATGCGAATTTTGTGACGTCACCAAGAACAGGAATTTTGTGACGACATAGTGACGTCATATTGACGACATCAAGAACAGGCATTTTGTGACGTCATAGTGACATCATCAAGAACAGGCATTTTATGATATAGTGACGCCATAAAAAACAAGAAATTTGTGACGTGACCAAGAAAAGGAATTTCGTGGCGTCATAGTGACGTCATCAAGAACAGGCATTTTGTAACGTCATGGTGACGTCATCAAGAAAAGGAATTTTGTGACGTCAAGAAACACAGGAATTTTGTGACGTCATAGTGACGTCATCAAGAACAGGAATCTTGTTACGTCATAGTGACTTCATCAAGAACAGGAATTTCGTGACGTCATAGTGACGTCATGAAAAACAGGAATTTTGTGACATCATCAAGAACACGAATTTTGTGACGTCATAGTAACGGCATCAGGAACAGGCATTTTGTGACGTCATAGTGACATCATCAAGAACAGGAATTTTATGATGTCATAGTGACGTCATGGAAGACGGGAATTTTGTGACGTCATGAAAGACAAGAATTTTGTGACGTCACCAAGAACAGGAATTTTGTGACGACATAGTGACGTCATATTGACGACATCAAGCACAGGCATTTTGTGAAGTCATAGTGACATCATCAAGAACAGGAATTTTATGATATAGTGACGCCATAAAAAACAAGAAATTTGTGACGTGATCAAGAAAAGGAATTTCGTGGCGTCATAGTGACGTCATCAAGAACAGGCATTTTGTGACGTCATAGTGACGTCATCAAGAACAGTAATTTTGTGACGTCATAGTGACGTCATCGAGAAAAGGAATTTTGTGACGTCATAGTGACGTCAAGAAACACAGGAAATTTATGACGTCATAGTGACGTCATCAAGAACAGGAATCTTGTTACGTCATAGTGACTTCATCAAGAACAGGAATTTTGTAACGTCATGAAAAACAGAAATTTTGTGACATCATCAAGAACACGAATTTTGTGCCGTCATAGTGACGTCATCAAGAACAGGAATTTTGTGACGTCTTTGTGACGTCATCAAGAACAGGCATTTTGTGACGTCATAGTGAAATCATCAAGATCACCAATTTTGTGATTTCATAGTGACGTCATGAAAAACAGGAATTTTGTGACGTCATCAAGAACAGGAATTTTGTGACGTCATAGTGACGTCATCAAGAACAGGAATCTTGTTACGTCATAGTGACTTCATCAAGAACAGGAATTTTGTGACGTTATGAAAAACAGGAATTTTGTGACATCATCAAGAACACGAATTTTGTGCCGTCATAGTGACGTCATCAAGAACAGGAATTTTGTGACGTCTTTGTGACGTCATCAAGAACAGGCATTTTGTGACGTCATAGTGACATCATCAAGATCAGGAATTTTGTGACGTCTTTGTGACGTCATCAAGAACAGGCATTTTGTGACGTCATAGTGAAATCATCAAGATCACCAATTTTTTGATTTCATAGTGACGTCATGAAAAACAGGAATTTTGTGACGTCATCAAGAACAGGAATTTTGTGACGTCATAGTGACGTCATCAAGAACGGGCATTTTGCGACGTTATAGTGACGTCATCAAGAACACGAATTTTGTGCCGTCATACGCACGTCATCAAGAACAGGCATTTTGTGACGTCATAATGACGTCATCAAGAACAGGCATTTTGAGACGTCTCAGTGGCGTCATAATGAACAGTCATTTTGTGACGTCATAGTGACGTGATGAAAAACAGGAATTTTGTGACGTCATCAAGAACAGGAATATTGTGACGTCATAGTGACGTCATCAAGGACAGGAGTTTTGTGACGTTATAGTGACGTCATCAAGAACAGGCATATTGTGACGTCATAGTGACGTTACCAAGAACAGGCATTTTTTGACCACATTGTGATGTCATAAAGAACAGAAATTTCGTGACGTCATAGTAACGGCATCAAGAACAGGCATTTTGTGACATCATCAAGAACAGGAATTTTATGATGTCATAGTGACGTCATGAAAGACAGGAATTTTGTGACGTCATAGTGACGTCATATTGACGACATCAAGAACAGGCATTTTGTGACGTCATAGTGACATCATCAAGAACAGGCATTTTATGATATAGTGACGCCATAAAAAACAAGAAATTTGTGACGTGACCAAGAAAAGGAATTTCGTGGCGCCATAGTGACGTCATCAAGAACAGGCATTTTGTGACGTCATAGTGACGTCATCAAGAACGGGCATTTTGCGACGTTATAGTGACGTCATCAAGAACACGAATTTTGTGCCGTCATACGCACGTCATCAAGAACAGGAATTTTGTGACGTCATAGTGACGTCATCAAGAACAGGAATATTGTGACGCTATAGTGACGTCATCAAGAACAGGCATTTTATGACGTCATAGTGACGTCATCAAGAACAGTAATTTTGTGACGTCGTAGTCACGTCATCATCAACAGACATTTTGTGACCACATGGTGACGTCATAAAGAACAGGAATATTGTTACGTCATAGTGACGTCATTAAGAACAGGATGTTTGTGACTTTATAGTGGCGTCGTCAAGAACAGGAATTTTGTGACGTCATAGTGACGTCATGAAAAACGGGAATTTTGTGACGTCATAAAGAACAGGCATTTTGTGACGTCATAGTGACTTGATCAAGAACAGGGTTTTTGACCACATAGTGACGTCATAAAGAACAGGAATTTTGTGACGTCATAGTGACGGCATCGAGAACAGGCATTTTGTCACGTCATAGTAGCGTCATCAAGAACAGTAATTTTGTGACGTCATAGTGATGAAAGACAGGAATTTTGTGTCGTCATCAAGAACAGCAATATTCTGACGTCATAGTGACCTCATCGAGAACAGATATTTTGTGACGTCATAGTGACGTTATCAAGAGCAGGCATTTTGTGACCTCATAGTGACGTCATCATGAACAGGTATTTTGTGATGTCATAGTGACCTCATCAACAACATACATTTTGTAACCACATGGTGACGTCATAAAGAACAGGAATTTTGTCACGTCATAGTGACGTCATTAAGGACAGGAATTTTGTGAATTCATAGTGGCGTCGTCAAGAACAGGAATTTTGTGACGTCATATTGACGTCATGAAAAACAGGAATTTTGTGACATCATAGTGACTTGATCAAGAACAAGGTTTTTGACCACATAGTGACGTCATAAAGAACAGGAATTTTGTGACGTCATAGTGACGGCATCAAGAACAGGCAGTTTGTCACGTCATAGTAGCGTCATCAAGAACAGCAATTTTGTGACGTCATAGTAACGTTATCAAGAACAGGCATTTAGTGACCTCATAGTGACATCATCAAGAACAGGCATTGTGTGACCCCATAGTGACGTCATAAAGAACAGGCATTTTGTGACGTCATAGTGACGTGATGAAAAACAGGAATTTTGTGACGTCATCAAGAACAGGAATATTGTGACGTCATAGTGACGTCATCAAGAACAGGAATATTGTGACGTCATAGTGACGTCATCAAGAACAGGAATATTGTGACGTCATAGTGACGTCATCAAGAACAGGCATTTTGTGACGTCATAGTGACGTCATCAAGAACAGTAATTTTGTGACGTCACAGTGACGTCATGAAAGACGGGAATTTTGTGACCTTATCAAGAACAGGAATTTTGTGACGACATACTGACGTCATAGTGACGACATCAAGAACAGGAATTTTGTGACTTCATAGTGACGTCATTAAGAACGGGAATTTTGTGACGTCATGGTGACATCATCAAGAACAGGAATTTTATGATGTTATAGTGACGTCATGAAAAACGGGAATTTCGTGACGTCATCAAGAACAGGAATTTCGTGACATCATAGTGACGTTATCAAGAACGGGCATTTTGTGACGTCATAGTAACGTGATGAAAAAGAGGAATTTTGTGACGTCATCAAAAACAGGAATATTGTTACGTCCCAGTGACGTCATCAAGAACAGGCATTTTGTGACGTTATACTGACGTCATCTGTAACAGCCGTTTTGTAAGGTCATAGTGACACGATGAAAAACAGGAATTTTGTGACGTCATGAAGAACAGGCATTTTGTGACGTCATAGTGACGTTATCAAGAACAGGCATTTTGTGACGTTATAGTGACATCATCAAGATCACCAATTTTGTGATTTCATAGTGACGTCATGAAAAACAGGAATTTTGTGACGTCATCAAGAACAGGAATTTTGTGACGTCATAGTGACGTTATCAAGAACAGGCATTTTGTGACGTCATAATGACGTCATCAAGAACAGGCATTTTGTGACGTCATAGTGACGTTATCAAGAACGGGCATTTTTTGACCACATAGTGACGTCATAAAGAACAGAAATTTCGTGACGTCATAGTAACGGCATCAAGAACAGGCATTTTGTGACGTCATAGTGACATCATCAAGAACAGGAATTTTATGATGTCATAGTGACGTCATGAAAGACGGGAATTTTGTGACGTCATGAAAGACGCCAATTTTGTGACGTGACCAAGAACAGGAATTTTGTGACGACATAGTGACGTCATATTGACGACATCAAGAACAGGCATTTTGTGACGTCATAGTGACATCATCAAGAACAGGCATTTCATGATATAGTGACGCCATAAAAAACAAGAAATTTGTGACGTGACCAAGAAAAGGAATTTCGTGGCGTCATAGTGACGTCATCAAGAACAGGCATTTTGTGACGTCATAGTGACGTCATCAGGAAAAGGAATTTTGTGACGTCGTAGTGACGTCAAGAAACACAGGAATTTTGTGACGTCATAGTGACGTCATCAAGAACAGGAATCTTGTTACGTCATAGTGACTTCATCAAGAACAGGAATTTTGTGACGTCATAGTGACGTCATGAAAAACAGGAATTTTGTGACATCATCAAGAACACGAATTTTGTGCCGTCATAGTGGCGTCATCAAGAACAGGAATTTTGTGACGTCATAATGACGTCATCAAGAACAGGCATTTTGAGACCTCTTAGTGACGTCATAATGAACAGGAATATTGTGACGTCATAGTGACGTCATCAAGGACAGGAGTTTTGTGACGTTATAGTGACGTCATCAAGAACAGGCATTTTGTGACGACATAGTGACGTTATCAAGAACAGGCATTTTTTGACCACATAGTGACGTCATAAAGAACAGAAATTTCGTGACGTCATAGTAACGGCATCAAGAACAGGCATTTTGTGACGTCATAGTGACATCATCAAGAACAGGAATTTTATGATGTCATAGTGACGTCATGAAAGACGGGAATTTTGTGACGTCATGGAAGACGGGAATTTTGTGACGTCACCAAGAACAGGAATTTTGTGACGACATAGTGACGTCATATTGACGACATCAAGAACAGGCATTTTGTGACGTCATAGTGACATCATCAAGAACAGGCATTTTATGATATAGTGACGCCATAAAAAACAAGAAATTTGGGACGTGATCAAGAAAAGGAATTTCGTGGCGTCATAGTGACGTCATCAAGAACAGGCATTTTGTGACGTCATAGTGACGTCATCAAGAAAAGGAATTTTGTGACGTCATAGTGACGTCAAGAAACACAGGAATTTTGTGACGTCATAGTGACGTCATCAAGAACAGGAATCTTGTTACATAGTGACTTCATCAAGAACAGGAATTTTGTGACGTCATAGTGACGTCATGAAAAACATGAATTTTGTGACATCATCAAGAACACGAATTTTGTGCCGTCATAGTGACGTCATCAAGAACAGTCATTTTGTGACGTCATAGTGACGTCGTCAAGAACAGTAATTTTGTGACGTCATAGTGACGTCATCAAGAACAGGCATTTTGTGACCACATAGTGACGTCATCAAGAACAGGCATTTTGTGACGTTATAGTGACGTCATCAAGAACAGGCATTTTGTGACGTCATAGTGACGTCATGAAAAACAGGAATTTTGTGACATCATAGTGACATCATCAAGAACGGGTATTTTGTGACCTCATAGTGACGTCATCGAGAACAGGCATTTTGTGACCTCATAGTGACGTCATCTGTAACCGGCAATTTCTAACGTCATAGTGACGTGATGAAAAACAGGAATTTTGTGACGTCATAAAGAGCGAAAATTTTGTGACGTCATAAAGAGCGAAAATTTTGTGACGTCATAGTGACGTAATCATGAACAGGCATTTTGTGACGTCATAGTGACGTCATCAAGAACAGGCATTTTTTTACCACTTAGTAACGTCATCAAGAACAGGCATTTTGTGAGCTCATAGTGATGTCATCAAGAACAGGCATTTTGTCACGTCATACTGGCGTCATCAAGAACAGGAATTTTGTGACGTCATCGTGACGTCATCAAGAACAGGAAATTTATGACGTCTTTGTGACGTCATCAAGAACAGGCATTTTGTGACGTGATGGCGACATCATCAAGAACAGGAATTTTATGATGTCATCGTAACGCCATGAAAAACAAGAAATTTGTGACGTCATCAAGAAAACGAATTTTGTGACGTCATAGTGACGTCATCAAGAACGGGCATTTTTCGACGTTATAGTGACGTCATCAAGAACAGGCATTTTATGACGTCATAGTGACGTCATCAAGAACAGTAATTTTGTGACGTCATAGTCACGTCATCATCAACAGACATTTTGTGACCACATGGTGACGTCATAAAGAACAGGAATATTGTTACGTCATAGTGACGTCATTTGAAACAGGAATTTTGTGACTTTATAGTGGCGTCGTCAAGAACAGGAATTTTGTGACGTCATAGTGACGTCATGAAAAACAGGAATTTTGTGACGTCATCAAGAACAGGCATTTTGTGACGTCATAGTGACTTGATCAAGAACAGGGTTTTTGACCACATAGTGACGTCATAAAGAACAGGAATTTTGTGACGTCATAGTGACGGCATCGAGAACAGGCATTTTGTCACGTCATAGTAGCGTCATCAAGAACAGTAATTTTGTGACGTCATAGTGACGTGATGAAAGACGGGAATTTTGTGTCGTCATCAAGAACAGCAATATTGTGACGTCATAGTGACCTCATCGAGAACAGATATTTTGTGACGTCATAGTGACGTCATTAAGAACAGGAATTTTGTGACTTCATAGTGGTGTCGTCAAGAACAGGAATTTTGTGACGTCATAGTGACATCATGAACAACAGGAATTTTGTGAAATCATAGTGACTTGATCAAGAACAAGGTTTTTGACCACATAGTGACGTCATAAAGAACAGGAATTTTGTGACGTCATAGTGACGGCATCAAGAACAGGCAGTTTGTCACGTCATAGTAGCGTCATCAAGAACAGTAATTTTGTGACGTAATAGTAACGTTATCAAGAACAGGCATTTAGTGACCTCATAGTGACATCATCAAGAACAGGCATTGTGTGACCCCATAGTGACGTCATGAAGAACAGGCATTTTGTGACGTCATAGTGACGTGATGAAAAACAGGAATTTTGTGACGTCATCAAGAACATGAATATTGTGACGTCATAGTGACGTCATCAAGGACAGGAGTTTTGTGACGTTATAGTGACGTCATCAAGAACAGGCATTTTGTGACGTCATAGTGACGTTATCAAGAACAGGCATTTTTTGACCACATAGTGACATAATGAAGAACAGAAATTTCGTGACGTCATAGTAACGGCATCAAGAACAGGCATATTGTGACGTCATAGTGACATCATCAAGAACAGGAATTTTATGATGTCATAGTGACGTCATGAAAGACGGGAATTTTGTGACGTCGTGAAAGATGCGAATTTTGTGACGTCACCAAGAACAGGAATTTTGTGACGACATAGTGACGTCATATTGACGACATCAAGAACAGGCATTTTGTGACGTCATAGTGACATCATCAAGAACAGGCATTTTATGATATAGTGACGCCATAAAAAACAAGAAATTTGTGACGTGACCAAGAAAAGGAATTTCGTGGCGTCATAGTGACGTCATCAAGAACAGGCATTTTGTAACGTCATGGTGACGTCATCAAGAAAAGGAATTTTGTGACGTCAAGAAACACAGGAATTTTGTGACGTCATAGTGACGTCATCAAGAACAGGAATCTTGTTACGTCATAGTGACTTCATCAAGAACAGGAATTTCGTGACGTCATAGTGACGTCATGAAAAACAGGAATTTTGTGACATCATCAAGAACACGAATTTTGTGACGTCATAGTAACGGCATCAGGAACAGGCATTTTGTGACGTCATAGTGACATCATCAAGAACAGGAATTTTATGATGTCATAGTGACGTCATGGAAGACGGGAATTTTGTGACGTCATGAAAGACAAGAATTTTGTGACGTCACCAAGAACAGGAATTTTGTGACGACATAGTGACGTCATATTGACGACATCAAGCACAGGCATTTTGTGAAGTCATAGTGACATCATCAAGAACAGGAATTTTATGATATAGTGACGCCATAAAAAACAAGAAATTTGTGACGTGATCAAGAAAAGGAATTTCGTGGCGTCATAGTGACGTCATCAAGAACAGGCATTTTGTGACGTCATAGTGACGTCATCAAGAACAGTAATTTTGTGACGTCATAGTGACGTCATCGAGAAAAGGAATTTTGTGACGTCATAGTGACGTCAAGAAACACAGGAAATTTATGACGTCATAGTGACGTCATCAAGAACAGGAATCTTGTTACGTCATAGTGACTTCATCAAGAACAGGAATTTTGTAACGTCATGAAAAACAGAAATTTTGTGACATCATCAAGAACACGAATTTTGTGCCGTCATAGTGACGTCATCAAGAACAGGAATTTTGTGACGTCTTTGTGACGTCATCAAGAACAGGCATTTTGTGACGTCATAGTGAAATCATCAAGATCACCAATTTTGTGATTTCATAGTGACGTCATGAAAAACAGGAATTTTGTGACGTCATCAAGAACAGGAATTTTGTGACGTCATAGTGACGTCATCAAGAACAGGAATCTTGTTACGTCATAGTGACTTCATCAAGAACAGGAATTTTGTGACGTTATGAAAAACAGGAATTTTGTGACATCATCAAGAACACGAATTTTGTGCCGTCATAGTGACGTCATCAAGAACAGGAATTTTGTGACGTCTTTGTGACGTCATCAAGAACAGGCATTTTGTGACGTCATAGTGACATCATCAAGATCAGGAATTTTGTGACGTCTTTGTGACGTCATCAAGAACAGGCATTTTGTGACGTCATAGTGAAATCATCAAGATCACCAATTTTTTGATTTCATAGTGACGTCATGAAAAACAGGAATTTTGTGACGTCATCAAGAACAGGAATTTTGTGACGTCATAGTGACGTCATCAAGAACGGGCATTTTGCGACGTTATAGTGACGTCATCAAGAACACGAATTTTGTGCCGTCATACGCACGTCATCAAGAACAGGCATTTTGTGACGTCATAATGACGTCATCAAGAACAGGCATTTTGAGACGTCTCAGTGGCGTCATAATGAACAGTCATTTTGTGACGTCATAGTGACGTGATGAAAAACAGGAATTTTGTGACGTCATCAAGAACAGGAATATTGTGACGTCATAGTGACGTCATCAAGGACAGGAGTTTTGTGACGTTATAGTGACGTCATCAAGAACAGGCATATTGTGACATCATCAAGAACAGGAATTTTATGATGTCATAGTGACGTCATGAAAGACAGGAATTTTGTGACGTCATAGTGACGTCATATTGACGACATCAAGAACAGGCATTTTGTGACGTCATAGTGACATCATCAAGAACAGGCATTTTATGATATAGTGACGCCATAAAAAACAAGAAATTTGTGACGTGACCAAGAAAAGGAATTTCGTGGCGCCATAGTGACGTCATCAAGAACAGGCATTTTGTGACGTCATAGTGACGTCATCAAGAACGGGCATTTTGCGACGTTATAGTGACGTCATCAAGAACACGAATTTTGTGCCGTCATACGCACGTCATCAAGAACAGGAATTTTGTGACGTCATAGTGACGTCATCAAGAACAGGAATATTGTGACGCTATAGTGACGTCATCAAGAACAGGCATTTTATGACGTCATAGTGACGTCATCAAGAACAGTAATTTTGTGACGTCGTAGTCACGTCATCATCAACAGACATTTTGTGACCACATGGTGACGTCATAAAGAACAGGAATATTGTTACGTCATAGTGACGTCATTAAGAACAGGATGTTTGTGACTTTATAGTGGCGTCGTCAAGAACAGGAATTTTGTGACGTCATAGTGACGTCATGAAAAACGGGAATTTTGTGACGTCATAAAGAACAGGCATTTTGTGACGTCATAGTGACTTGATCAAGAACAGGGTTTTTGACCACATAGTGACGTCATAAAGAACAGGAATTTTGTGACGTCATAGTGACGGCATCGAGAACAGGCATTTTGTCACGTCATAGTAGCGTCATCAAGAACAGTAATTTTGTGACGTCATAGTGATGAAAGACAGGAATTTTGTGTCGTCATCAAGAACAGCAATATTCTGACGTCATAGTGACCTCATCGAGAACAGATATTTTGTGACGTCATAGTGACGTTATCAAGAGCAGGCATTTTGTGACCTCATAGTGACGTCATCATGAACAGGTATTTTGTGATGTCATAGTGACCTCATCAACAACATACATTTTGTAACCACATGGTGACGTCATAAAGAACAGGAATTTTGTCACGTCATAGTGACGTCATTAAGGACAGGAATTTTGTGAATTCATAGTGGCGTCGTCAAGAACAGGAATTTTGTGACGTCATATTGACGTCATGAAAAACAGGAATTTTGTGACATCATAGTGACTTGATCAAGAACAAGGTTTTTGACCACATAGTGACGTCATAAAGAACAGGAATTTTGTGACGTCATAGTGACGGCATCAAGAACAGGCAGTTTGTCACGTCATAGTAGCGTCATCAAGAACAGCAATTTTGTGACGTCATAGTAACGTTATCAAGAACAGGCATTTAGTGACCTCATAGTGACATCATCAAGAACAGGCATTGTGTGACCCCATAGTGACGTCATAAAGAACAGGCATTTTGTGACGTCATAGTGACGTGATGAAAAACAGGAATTTTGTGACGTCATCAAGAACAGGAATATTGTGACGTCATAGTGACGTCATCAAGAACAGGAATATTGTGACGTCATAGTGACGTCATCAAGAACAGGAATATTGTGACGTCATAGTGACGTCATCAAGAACAGGCATTTTGTGACGTCATAGTGACGTCATCAAGAACAGTAATTTTGTGACGTCACAGTGACGTCATGAAAGACGGGAATTTTGTGACCTTATCAAGAACAGGAATTTTGTGACGACATACTGACGTCATAGTGACGACATCAAGAACAGGAATTTTGTGACTTCATAGTGACGTCATTAAGAACGGGAATTTTGTGACGTCATGGTGACATCATCAAGAACAGGAATTTTATGATGTTATAGTGACGTCATGAAAAACGGGAATTTCGTGACGTCATCAAGAACAGGAATTTCGTGACATCATAGTGACGTTATCAAGAACGGGCATTTTGTGACGTCATAGTAACGTGATGAAAAAGAGGAATTTTGTGACGTCATCAAAAACAGGAATATTGTTACGTCCCAGTGACGTCATCAAGAACAGGCATTTTGTGACGTTATACTGACGTCATCTGTAACAGCCGTTTTGTAAGGTCATAGTGACACGATGAAAAACAGGAATTTTGTGACGTCATGAAGAACAGGCATTTTGTGACGTCATAGTGACGTTATCAAGAACAGGCATTTTGTGACGTTATAGTGACATCATCAAGATCACCAATTTTGTGATTTCATAGTGACGTCATGAAAAACAGGAATTTTGTGACGTCATCAAGAACAGGAATTTTGTGACGTCATAGTGACGTTATCAAGAACAGGCATTTTGTGACGTCATAATGACGTCATCAAGAACAGGCATTTTGTGACGTCATAGTGACGTTATCAAGAACGGGCATTTTTTGACCACATAGTGACGTCATAAAGAACAGAAATTTCGTGACGTCATAGTAACGGCATCAAGAACAGGCATTTTGTGACGTCATAGTGACATCATCAAGAACAGGAATTTTATGATGTCATAGTGACGTCATGAAAGACGGGAATTTTGTGACGTCATGAAAGACGCCAATTTTGTGACGTGACCAAGAACAGGAATTTTGTGACGACATAGTGACGTCATATTGACGACATCAAGAACAGGCATTTTGTGACGTCATAGTGACATCATCAAGAACAGGCATTTCATGATATAGTGACGCCATAAAAAACAAGAAATTTGTGACGTGACCAAGAAAAGGAATTTCGTGGCGTCATAGTGACGTCATCAAGAACAGGCATTTTGTGACGTCATAGTGACGTCATCAGGAAAAGGAATTTTGTGACGTCGTAGTGACGTCAAGAAACACAGGAATTTTGTGACGTCATAGTGACGTCATCAAGAACAGGAATCTTGTTACGTCATAGTGACTTCATCAAGAACAGGAATTTTGTGACGTCATAGTGACGTCATGAAAAACAGGAATTTTGTGACATCATCAAGAACACGAATTTTGTGCCGTCATAGTGGCGTCATCAAGAACAGGAATTTTGTGACGTCTTTGTGACGTTATCAAGAACAGGCATTTTGTGACGTAATAGTGACGTCTCCAAGAACAGTAATTTTGTGACGTCATAGTGACGTCATCAAGAACAGGCATTTTGTGACCACATAGTGACGTCATCAAGAACAGGCATTTTGTGACGTTATAGTGACGTCATCAAGAACAGGCATTTTGTGAAGTCATAGTGACGTCATGAATAACAGGAATTTTGTGACGTCATAGTAACGGCATCAAGAACAGGCATTTTGTGACGTCATAGTGACATCATCAAGAACAGGAATTTTATGATGTCATAGTGACGTCATGAAAGACGGGAATTTTGTGACGTCATGAAAGACGGGAATTTTGTGACGTCACCAAGAACAGGAATTTGGTGACGACATAGTGACGTCATATTGACGACATCAAGAACAGGCATTTTGTGACGTCATAGTGACATCATCAAGAACAGGAATTTTATGATATAGTGACGCCATAAAAAACAAGAAATTTGTGACGTGATCAAGAAAAGGAATTTCGTGGCGTCATAGTGACGTCATCAAGAACAGGCATTTTGTGACGTCATAGTGACGTCATCAAGAACAGTTATTTTGTGACGTCATAGTGATGTCATCAAGAAAAGGAATTTTGTGACGTCATAGTGACGTCAAGAAACACAGGAATTTTGTGACGTCAAGAAACACAGGAATTTTGTGACGTCATAGTGACGTCATCAAGAACAGGAATCTTGTTACGTCATAGTGACTTCATCAAGAACAGGAATTTTACGACGTCATAGTGACGTCATGAAAAACAGGAATTTTGTGACATCATCAAGAACACGAATTTTGTGACGTCATAGTAACGGCATCAAGAACAGGCATTTTGTGACGTCATAGTGACATCATCAAGAACAGGAATTTTATGATGTCATAGTGACGTCATGAAAGACGGGAATTTTGTGACGTCATGAAAGACGGGAATTTTGTGACGTCACCAAGAACAGGAATTTTGTGACGACATAGTGACGTCATATTGACGACATCAAGAACAGGCATTTTGTGAAGTCATAGTGACATCATCAAGAACAGGAATTTTATGATATAGTGACGCCATAAAAAACAAGAAATTTGTGACGTGATCAAGAAAAGGAATTTCGTGGCGTCATAGTGACGTCATCAAGAACAGGCATTTTGTGACGTCATAGTGACGTCATCAAGAACAGTAATTTTGTGACGTCATAGTGACGTCATCGAGAAAAGGAATTTTGTGACGTCATAGTGACGTCAAGAAACACAGGAATTTTGTGACGTCATAGTGACGTCATCAAGAACAGGAATCTTGTTACGTCATAGTGACTTCATCGAGAACAGGAATTTTGTGACGTCATGAAAAACAGGAATTTTGTGACATCATCAAGAACACGAATTTTGTGCCGTCATAATGACGTCATCAAGAACAGGCATTTTGTGACGTCTTTGTGACGTCATAGTGACATCATCAAGATCAGGAATTTTGTGACGTCTTTGTGACGTCATCAAGAACAGGCATTTTGTGACGTCATAGTGAAATCATCAAGATCACCAATTTTGTGATTTCATAGTGACGTCATGAAAAACAGGAATTTTGTGACGTCATCAAGAACAGGAATTTTGTGACGTCATAGTGACGTCATCAAGAACGGGCATTTTGCGACGTTATAGTGACGTCATCAAGAACACGAATTTTGTGCCGTCATACGCACGTCATCAAGAACAGGCATTTTGTGACGTCATAATGACGTCATCAAGAACAGGCATTTTGAGACGTCTTAGTGGCGTCATAATGAACAGTCATTTTGTGACGTCATAGTGACGTGATGAAAAACAGGAATTTTGTTACGTCATCAAGAATAGGAATATTGTGACGTCATACGCACGTCATCAAGAACAGGAATTTTGTGACGTCATAGTGACGTCATCAAGAACAGGAATATTGTGACGTTATAGTGACGTCATCAAGAACAGGCATTTTATGACGTCATAGTGACGTCATCAAGAACAGTAATTTTGTGACGTCATAGTCACGTCATCATCAACAGACATTTTGTGACCACATGGTGACGTCATAAAGAACAGGAATATTGTTACGTCATAGTGACGTCATTAAGAACAGGAATTTTGTGACTTTATAGTGGCGTCGTCAAGAACAGGAATTTTGTGACGTCATAGTGACGTCATGAAAAACAGGAATTTTGTGACGTCATCAAGAACAGCCATTTTGTGACGTCATAGTGACTTGATCAAGAACAGGGTTTTTGACCACATAGTGACGTCATAAAGAACAGGAATTTTGTGACATCATAGTGACTTGATCAAGAACAAGGTTTTCGAACACATAGTGACGTCATAAAGAACAGGAATTTTGTGACGTCATAGTGACGTCATATTGACGACATCAAGAACAGGCATTTTGTGACGTCATAGTGACATCATCAAGAACAGGCATTTTATGATATAGTGACGCCATAAAAAACAAGAAATTTGTGACGTGACCAAGAAAAGGAATTTCGTGGCGTCATAGTGACGTCATCAAGAACAGGAATCTTGTTACGTCATAGTGACTTCATCAAGAACAGGAATTTTGTGACGTCATAGTGACGTCATGAAAAACAGGAATTTTGTGACATCATCAAGAACACGAATTTTGTGACGTCATAGTAACGGCATCAAGAACAGGCATTTTGTGACGTCATAGTGACATCATCAAGAACAGGAATTTTATGATGTCATAGTGACGTCATGAAAGACGGGAATTTTGTGACGTCATGAAAGACGGGAATTTTGTGACGTCACCAAAAACAGGAATTTTGTGACGTCATGAAAAACAGGAATTTTGTGACATCATCAAGAACAGGAATTTTGTGACGTCTTTGTGACGTCATCAAGAACAGGCATTTTGTGACGTCATAGTGACATCATCAAGATCAGGAATTTTGTGACGTCTTTGTGACGTCATCAAGAACAGGCATTTTGTGACGTCATAGTGAAATCATCAAGATCACCAATTTTGTGATTTTATAGTGACGTCATGAAAAACAGGAATTTTGTGACGTCATCAAGAACAGGAATTTTGTGACGTCATAGTGACGTCATCAAGAACGGGCATTTTGCGACGTTATAGTGACGTCATCAAGAACACGAATTTTGTGCCGTCATACGCACGTCATCAAGAACAGGCATTTTGTGACGTCATAATGACGTCATCAAGAACAGGCATTTTGAGACGTCTTAGTGGCGTCATAATGAACAGTCATTTTGTGACGTCATAGTGACGTGATGAAAAACAGGAATTTTGTGACGTCATCAAGAACAGGAATATTGTGACGTCATAGTGACGTCATCAAGGACAGGAGTTTTGTGACGTTATAGTGACGTCATCAAGAACAGGCATATTGTGACGTCATAGTGACGTTATCAAGAACAGGCATTTTTTGACCACATTGTGACGTCATAAAGAACAGAAATTTCGTGACGTCATAGTAACGGCATCAAGAACAGGCATTTTGTGACGTCATAGTGACATCATCAAGAACAGGAATATTATGATGTCATAGTGACGTCATATTGACGACATCAAGAACAGGCATTTTGTGACGTCATAGTGACATCATCAAGAACAGGCATTTTATGATATAGTGACGCCATAAAAAACAAGAAATTTGTGACGTGACCAAGAAAAGGAATTTCGTGGCGTCATAGTGACGTCATCAAGAACAGGCATTTTGTAACGTCATGGTGACGTCATCAAGAAAAGGAATTTTGTGACGTCAAGAAACACAGGAATTTTGTGACGTCATAGTGACGTCATCAAGAACAGGAATCTTGTTACGTCATAGTGACTTCATCAAGAACAGGAATTTCGTGACGTCATAGTGACGTCATGAAAAACAGGAATTTTGTGACATCATCAAGAACACGAATTTTGTGACGTCATAGTAACGGCATCAGGAACAGGCATTTTGTGACGTCATAGTGACATCATCAAGAACAGGAATTTTATGATGTCATAGTGACGTCATGGAAGACGGGAATTTTGTGACGTCATGAAAGACAAGAATTTTGTGACGTCACCAAGAACAGGAATTTTGTGACGACATAGTGACGTCATATTGACGACATCAAGCACAGGCATTTTGTGAAGTCATAGTGACATCATCAAGAACAGGAATTTTATGATATAGTGACGCCATAAAAAACAAGAAATTTGTGACGTGATCGAGAAAAGGAATTTCGTGGCGTCATAGTGACGTCATCAAGAACAGGCATTTTGTGACGTCATAGTGACGTCATCAAGAACAGTAATTTTGTGACGTCATAGTGACGTCATCGAGAAAAGGAATTTTGTGACGTCATAGTGACGTCAAGAAACACAGGAATTTTATGACGTCATAGTGACGTCATCAAGAACAGGAATCTTGTTACGTCATAGTGACTTCATCAAGAACAGGAATTTTGTAACGTCATGAAAAACAGAAATTTTGTGACATCATCAAGAACACGAATTTTGTGCCGTCATAGTGACGTCATCAAGAACAGGAATTTTGTGACGTCTTTGTGACGTCATCAAGAACAGGCATTTTGTGACGTCATAGTGAAATCATCAAGATCACCAATTTTGTGATTTCATAGTGACGTCATGAAAAACAGGAATTTTGTGACGTCATCAAGAACAGGAATTTTGTGACGTCATAGTGACGTCATCAAGAACAGGAATCTTGTTACGTCATAGTGACTTCATCAAGAACAGGAATTTTGTGACGTTATGAAAAACAGGAATTTTGTGACATCATCAAGAACACGAATTTTGTGCCGTCATAGTGACGTCATCAAGAACAGGAATTTTGTGACGTCTTTGTGACGTCATCAAGAACAGGCATTTTGTGACGTCATAGTGACATCATCAAGATCAGGAATTTTGTGACGTCTTTGTGACGTCATCAAGAACAGGCATTTTGTGACGTCATAGTGAAATCATCAAGATCACCAATTTTTTGATTTCATAGTGACGTCATGAAAAACAGGAATTTTGTGACGTCATCAAGAACAGGAATTTTGTGACGTCATAGTGACGTCATCAAGAACGGGCATTTTGCGACGTTATAGTGACGTCATCAAGAACACGAATTTTGTGCCGTCATACGCACGTCATCAAGAACAGGCATTTTGTGACGTCATAATGACGTCATCAAGAACAGGCATTTTGAGACGTCTCAGTGGCGTCATAATGAACAGTCATTTTGTGACGTCATAGTGACGTGATGAAAAACAGGAATTTTGTGACGTCATCAAGAACAGGAATATTGTGACGTCATAGTGACGTCATCAAGGACAGGAGTTTTGTGACGTTATAGTGACGTCATCAAGAACAGGCATATTGTGACGTCATAGTGACGTTACCAAGAACAGGCATTTTTTGACCACATTGTGATGTCATAAAGAACAGAAATTTCGTGACGTCATAGTAACGGCATCAAGAACAGGCATTTTGTGACATCATCAAGAACAGGAATTTTATGATGTCATAGTGACGTCATGAAAGACAGGAATTTTGTGACGTCATATTGACGTCATGAAAGACAGGAATTTTGTGACGTCATATTGACGTCATATTGACGACATCAAGAACAGGCATTTTGTGACGTCATAGTGACATCATCAAGAACAGGCATTTTATGATATAGTGACGCCATAAAAAACAAGAAATTTGTGACGTGACCAAGAAAAGGAATTTCGTGGCGCCATAGTGACGTCATCAAGAACAGGCATTTTGTGACGTCATAGTGACGTCATCAAGAACGGGCATTTTGCGACGTTATAGTGACGTCATCAAGAACACGAATTTTGTGCCGTCATACGCACGTCATCAAGAACAGGAATTTTGTGACGTCATAGTGACGTCATCAAGAACAGGAATATTGTGACGTTATAGTGACGTCATCAAGAACAGGCATTTTATGACGTCATAGTGACGTCATCAAGAACAGTAATTTTGTGACGTCGTAGTCACGTCATCATCAACAGACATTTTGTGACCACATGGTGACGTCATAAAGAACAGGAATATTGTTACGTCATAGTGACGTCATTAAGAACAGGATGTTTGTGACTTTATAGTGGCGTCGTCAAGAACAGGAATTTTGTGACGTCATAGTGACGTCATGAAAAACGGGAATTTTGTGACGTCATAAAGAACAGGCATTTTGTGACGTCATAGTGACTTGATCAAGAACAGGGTTTTTGACCACATAGTGACGTCATAAAGAACAGGAATTTTGTGACGTCATAGTGACGGCATCGAGAACAGGCATTTTGTCACGTCATAGTAGCGTCATCAAGAACAGTAATTTTGTGACGTCATAGTGATGAAAGACAGGAATTTTGTGTCGTCATCAAGAACAGCAATATTCTGACGTCATAGTGACCTCATCGAGAACAGATATTTTGTGACGTCATAGTGACGTTATCAAGAGCAGGCATTTTGTGACCTCATAGTGACGTCATCATGAACAGGTATTTTGTGATGTCATAGTGACCTCATCAACAACATACATTTTGTAACCACATGGTGACGTCATAAAGAACAGGAATTTTGTCACGTCATAGTGACGTCATTAAGGACAGGAATTTTGTGAATTCATAGTGGCGTCGTCAAGAACAGGAATTTTGTGACGTCATATTGACGTCATGAAAAACAGGAATTTTGTGACATCATAGTGACTTGATCAAGAACAAGGTTTTTGACCACATAGTGACGTCATAAAGAACAGGAATTTTGTGACGTCATAGTGACGGCATCAAGAACAGGCAGTTTGTCACGTCATAGTAGCGTCATCAAGAACAGCAATTTTGTGACGTCATAGTAACGTTATCAAGAACAGGCATTTAGTGACCTCATAGTGACATCATCAAGAACAGGCATTGTGTGACCCCATAGTGACGTCATAAAGAACAGGCATTTTGTGACGTCATAGTGACGTGATGAAAAACAGGAATTTTGTGACGTCATCAAGAACAGGAATATTGTGACGTCATAGTGACGTCATCAAGAACAGGAATATTGTGACGTCATAGTGACGTCATCAAGAACAGGAATATTGTGACGTCATAGTGACGTCATCAAGAACAGGCATTTTGTGACGTCATAGTGACGTCATCAAGAACAGTAATTTTGTGACGTCACAGTGACGTCATGAAAGACGGGAATTTTGTGACCTTATCAAGAACAGGAATTTTGTGACGACATACTGACGTCATAGTGACGACATCAAGAACAGGAATTTTGTGACTTCATAGTGACGTCATTAAGAACGGGAATTTTGTGACGTCATGGTGACATCATCAAGAACAGGAATTTTATGATGTTATAGTGACGTCATGAAAAACGGGAATTTCGTGACGTCATCAAGAACAGGAATTTTGTGACATCATAGTGACGTTATCAAGAACGGGCATTTTGTGACGTCATAGTAACGTGATGAAAAAGAGGAATTTTGTGACGTCATCAAAAACAGGAATATTGTTACGTCCCAGTGACGTCATCAAGAACAGGCATTTTGTGACGTTATACTGACGTCATCTGTAACAGCCGTTTTGTAAGGTCATAGTGACACGATGAAAAACAGGAATTTTGTGACGTCATGAAGAACAGGCATTTTGTGACGTCATAGTGACGTTATCAAGAACAGGCATTTTGTGACGTTATAGTGACATCATCAAGATCACCAATTTTGTGATTTCATAGTGACGTCATGAAAAACAGGAATTTTGTGACGTCATCAAGAACAGGAATTTTGTGACGTCATAGTGACGTTATCAAGAACAGGCATTTTGTGACGTCATAATGACGTCATCAAGAACAGGCATTTTGTGACGTCATAGTGACGTTATCAAGAACGGGCATTTTTTGACCACATAGTGACGTCATAAAGAACAGAAATTTCGTGACGTCATAGTAACGGCATCAAGAACAGGCATTTTGTGACGTCATAGTGACATCATCAAGAACAGGAATTTTATGATGTCATAGTGACGTCATGAAAGACGGGAATTTTGTGACGTCATGAAAGACGCCAATTTTGTGACGTGACCAAGAACAGGAATTTTGTGACGACATAGTGACGTCATATTGACGACATCAAGAACAGGCATTTTGTGACGTCATAGTGACATCATCAAGAACAGGCATTTCATGATATAGTGACGCCATAAAAAACAAGAAATTTGTGACGTGACCAAGAAAAGGAATTTCGTGGCGTCATAGTGACGTCATCAAGAACAGGCATTTTGTGACGTCATAGTGACGTCATCAGGAAAAGGAATTTTGTGACGTCGTAGTGACGTCAAGAAACACAGGAATTTTGTGACGTCATAGTGACGTCATCAAGAACAGGAATCTTGTTACGTCATAGTGACTTCATCAAGAACAGGAATTTTGTGACGTCATAGTGACGTCATGAAAAACAGGAATTTTGTGACATCATCAAGAACACGAATTTTGTGCCGTCATAGTGGCGTCATCAAGAACAGGAATTTTGTGACGTCTTTGTGACGTTATCAAGAACAGGCATTTTGTGACGTAATAGTGACGTCTCCAAGAACAGTAATTTTGTGACGTCATAGTGACGTCATCAAGAACAGGCATTTTGTGACCACATAGTGACGTCATCAAGAACAGGCATTTTGTGACGTTATAGTGACGTCATCAAGAACAGGCATTTTGTGAAGTCATAGTGACGTCATGAATAACAGGAATTTTGTGACGTCATAGTAACGGCATCAAGAACAGGCATTTTGTGACGTCATAGTGACATCATCAAGAACAGGAATTTTATGATGTCATAGTGACGTCATGAAAGACGGGAATTTTGTGACGTCATGAAAGACGGGAATTTTGTGACGTCACCAAGAACAGGAATTTGGTGACGACATAGTGACGTCATATTGACGACATCAAGAACAGGCATTTTGTGACGTCATAGTGACATCATCAAGAACAGGAATTTTATGATATAGTGACGCCATAAAAAACAAGAAATTTGTGACGTGATCAAGAAAAGGAATTTCGTGGCGTCATAGTGACGTCATCAAGAACAGGCATTTTGTGACGTCATAGTGACGTCATCAAGAACAGTTAATTTGTGACGTCATAGTGATGTCATCAAGAAAAGGAATTTTGTGACGTCATAGTGACGTCAAGAAACACAGGAATTTTGTGACGTCAAGAAACACAGGAATTTTGTGACGTCATAGTGACGTCATCAAGAACAGGAATCTTGTTACGTCATAGTGACTTCATCAAGAACAGGAATTTTACGACGTCATAGTGACGTCATGAAAAACAGGAATTTTGTGACATCATCAAGAACACGAATTTTGTGACGTCATAGTAACGGCATCAAGAACAGGCATTTTGTGACGTCATAGTGACATCATCAAGAACAGGAATTTTATGATGTCATAGTGACGTCATGAAAGACGGGAATTTTGTGACGTCATGAAAGACGGGAATTTTGTGACGTCACCAAGAACAGGAATTTTGTGACGACATAGTGACGTCATATTGACGACATCAAGAACAGGCATTTTGTGAAGTCATAGTGACATCATCAAGAACAGGAATTTTATGATATAGTGACGCCATAAAAAACAAGAAATTTGTGACGTGATCAAGAAAAGGAATTTCGTGGCGTCATAGTGACGTCATCAAGAACAGGCATTTTGTGACGTCATAGTGACGTCATCAAGAACAGTAATTTTGTGACGTCATAGTGACGTCATCGAGAAAAGGAATTTTGTGACGTCATAGTGACGTCAAGAAACACAGGAATTTTGTGACGTCATAGTGACGTCATCAAGAACAGGAATCTTGTTACGTCATAGTGACTTCATCGAGAACAGGAATTTTGTGACGTCATGAAAAACAGGAATTTTGTGACATCATCAAGAACACGAATTTTGTGCCGTCATAATGACGTCATCAAGAACAGGCATTTTGTGACGTCTTTGTGACGTCATAGTGACATCATCAAGATCAGGAATTTTGTGACGTCTTTGTGACGTCATCAAGAACAGGCATTTTGTGACGTCATAGTGAAATCATCAAGATCGCCAATTTTGTGATTTCATAGTGACGTCATGAAAAACAGGAATTTTGTGACGTCATCAAGAACAGGAATTTTGTGACGTCATAGTGACGTCATCAAGAACGGGCATTTTGCGACGTTATAGTGACGTCATCAAGAACACGAATTTTGTGCCGTCATACGCACGTCATCAAGAACAGGCATTTTGTGACGTCATAATGACGTCATCAAGAACAGGCATTTTGAGACGTCTTAGTGGCGTCATAATGAACAGTCATTTTGTGACGTCATAGTGACGTGATGAAAAACAGGAATTTTGTGACGTCATGAAGAACAGGAATATTGTGACGTCATAGTGACGTCATCAAGGACAGGAGTTTTGTGACGTTATAGTGACGTCATCAAGAACAGGCATATTGTGACGTCATAGTGACGTTATCAAGAACAGGCATTTTTTGACCACATTGTGACGTCATAAAGAACAGAAATTTCGTGACGTCATAGTAACGGCATCAAGAACAGGCATATTGTGACGTCATAGTGACATCATCAAGAACAGGAATTTTATGATGTCATAGTGACGTCATGAAAGACGGGAATTTTGTGACGTCGTGAAAGATGCGAATTTTGTGACGTCACCAAGAACAGGAATTTTGTGACGTCACCAAGAACAGGAATTTTGTGACGACATAGTGACGTCATATTGACGACATCAAGAACAGGCATTTTGTGACGTCATAGTGACATCATCAAGAACAGGCATTTTATGATATAGTGACGCCATAAAAAACAAGAAATTTGTGACGTGACCAAGAAAAGGAATTTCGTGGCGTCATAGTGACGTCATCAAGAACAGGCATTTTGTAACGTCATAGTGACGTCATCAAGAAAAGGAATTTTGTGACGTCAAGAAACACAGGAATTTTGTGACGTCATAGTGACGTCATCAAGAACAGGAATCTTGTTACGTCATAGTGACTTCATCAAGAACAGGAATTTTGTGACGTCATAGTGACGTCATGAAAAACAGGAATTTTGTGACATCATCAAGAACACGAATTTTGTGACGTCATAGTAACGGCATCAGGAACAGGCATTTTGTGACGTCATAGTGACATCATCAAGAACAGGAATTTTATGATGTCATAGTGACGTCATGAAAGACGGGAATTTTGTGACGTCATGAAAGACAAGAATTTTGTGACGTCACCAAGAACAGGAATTTTGTGACGACATAGTGACGTCATATTGACGACATCAAGCACAGGCATTTTGTGAAGTCATAGTGACATCATCAAGAACAGGAATTTTATGATATAGTGACGCCATAAAAAACAAGAAATTTGTGACGTGATCGAGAAAAGGAATTTCGTGGCGTCATAGTGACGTCATCAAGAACAGGCATTTTGTGACGTCATAGTGACGTCATCAAGAACAGTAATTTTGTGACGTCATAGTGACGTCATCGAGAAAAGGAATTTTGTGACGTCATAGTGACGTCAAGAAACACAGGAATTTTGTGACGTCATAGTGACGTCATCAAGAACAGGAATCTTGGTACGTCATAGTGACTTCATCAAGAACAGGAATTTTGTAACGTCATGAAAAACAGAAATTTTGTGACATCATCAAGAACACGAATTTTGTGCCGTCATAGTGACGTCATCAAGAACAGGAATTTTGTGACGTCTTTGTGACGTCATCAAGAACAGGCATTTTGTGACGTCATAGTGAAATCATCAAGATCACCAATTTTGTGATTTCATAGTGACGTCATGAAAAACAGGAATTTTGTGACGTCATCAAGAACAGGAATTTTGTGACGTCATAGTGACGTTATCAAGAACAGGCATTTTGTGACGTCATAATGACGTCATCAAGAACAGGCATTTTGAGACCTCTTAGTGACGTCATAATGAACAGGAATATTGTGACGTCATAGTGACGTCATCAAGGACAGGAGTTTTGTGACGTTATAGTGACGTCATCAAGAACAGGCATTTTGTGACGACATAGTGACGTTATCAAGAACAGGCATTTTTTGACCACATAGTGACGTCATAAAGAACAGAAATTTCGTGACGTCATAGTAACGGCATCAAGAACAGGCATTTTGTGACGTCATAGTGACATCATCAAGAACAGGAATTTTATGATGTCATAGTGACGTCATGAAAGACGGGAATTTTGTGACGTCATGGAAGACGGGAATTTTGTGACGTCACCAAGAACAGGAATTTTGTGAAGACATAGTGACGTCATATTGACGACATCAAGAACAGGCATTTTGTGACGTCATAGTGACATCATCAAGAACAGGCATTTTATGATATAGTGACGCCATAAAAAACAAGAAATTTGGGACGTGATCAAGAAAAGGAATTTCGTGGCGTCATAGTGACGTCATCAAGAACAGGCATTTTGTGACGTCATAGTGACGTCATCAAGAAAAGGAATTTTGTGACGTCATAGTGACGTCAAGAAACACAGGAATTTTGTGACGTCATAGTGACGTCATCAAGAACAGGAATCTTGTTACATAGTGACTTCATCAAGAACAGGAATTTTGTGACGTCATAGTGACGTCATGAAAAACATGAATTTTGTGACATCATCAAGAACACGAATTTTGTGCCGTCATAGTGACGTCATCAAGAACAGTCATTTTGTGACGTCATAGTGACGTCGTCAAGAACAGTAATTTTGTGACGTCATAGTGACGTCATCAAGAACAGGCATTTTGTGACCACATAGTGACGTCATCAAGAACAGGCATTTTGTGACGTTATAGTGACGTCATCAAGAACAGGCATTTTGTGACGTCATAGTGACGTCATGAAAAACAGGAATTTTGTGACATCATAGTGACATCATCAAGAACGGGTATTTTGTGACCTCATAGTGACGTCATCGAGAACAGGCATTTTGTGACCTCATAGTGACGTCATCTGTAACCGGCAATTTCTAACGTCATAGTGACGTGATGAAAAACAGGAATTTTGTGACGTCATAAAGAGCGAAAATTTTGTGACGTCATAAAGAGCGAAAATTTTGTGACGTCATAGTGACGTCATCATGAACAGGCATTTTGTGACGTCATAGTGACGTCATCAAGAACAGGCATTTTTTTACCACTTAGTAACGTCATCAAGAACAGGCATTTTGTGAGCTCATAGTGATGTCATCAAGAACAGGCATTTTGTCACGTCATACTGGCGTCATCAAGAACAGGAATTTTGTGACGTCATCGTGACGTCATCAAGAACAGGAAATTTATGACGTCTTTGTGACGTCATCAAGAACAGGCATTTTGTGACGTGATGGCGACATTATCAAGAACAGGAATTTTATGATGTCATCGTAACGCCATGAAAAACAAGAAATTTGTGACGTCATCAAGAAAACGAATTTTGTGACGTCATAGTGACGTCATCAAGAACGGGCATTTTTCGACGTTATAGTGACGTCATCAAGAACAGGCATTTTATGACGTCATAGTGACGTCATCAAGAACAGTAATTTTGTGACGTCATAGTCACGTCATCATCAACAGACATTTTGTGACCACATGGTGACGTCATAAAGAACAGGAATATTGTTACGTCATAGTGACGTCATTTGAAACAGGAATTTTGTGACTTTATAGTGGCGTCGTCAAGAACAGGAATTTTGTGACGTCATAGTGACGTCATGAAAAACAGGAATTTTGTGACGTCATCAAGAACAGGCATTTTGTGACGTCATAGTGACTTGATCAAGAACAGGGTTTTTGACCACATAGTGACGTCATAAAGAACAGGAATTTTGTGACGTCATAGTGACGGCATCGAGAACAGGCATTTTGTCACGTCATAGTAGCGTCATCAAGAACAGTAATTTTGTGACGTCATAGTGACGTGATGAAAGACGGGAATTTTGTGTCGTCATCAAGAACAGCAATATTGTGACGTCATAGTGACCTCATCGAGAACAGATATTTTGTGACGTCATAGTGACGTCATTAAGAACAGGAATTTTGTGACTTCATAGTGGCGTCGTCAAGAACAGGAATTTTGTGACGTCATAGTGACATCATGAACAACAGGAATTTTGTGAAATCATAGTGACTTGATCAAGAACAAGGTTTTTGACCACATAGTGACGTCATAAAGAACAGGAATTTTGTGACGTCATAGTGACGGCATCAAGAACAGGCAGTTTGTCACGTCATAGTAGCGTCATCAAGAACAGTAATTTTGTGACGTAATAGTAACGTTATCAAGAACAGGCATTTAGTGACCTCATAGTGACATCATCAAGAACAGGCATTGTGTGACCCCATAGTGACGTCATGAAGAACAGGCATTTTGTGACGTCATAGTGACGTGATGAAAAACAGGAATTTTGTGACGTCATCAAGAACATGAATATTGTGACGTCATAGTGACGTCATCAAGGACAGGAGTTTTGTGACGTTATAGTGACGTCATCAAGAACAGGCATTTTGTGACGTCATAGTGACGTTATCAAGAACAGGCATTTTTTGACCACATAGTGACATAATGAAGAACAGAAATTTCGTGACGTCATAGTAACGGCATCAAGAACAGGCATATTGTGACGTCATAGTGACATCATCAAGAACAGGAATTTTATGATGTCATAGTGACGTCATGAAAGACGGGAATTTTGTGACGTCGTGAAAGATGCGAATTTTGTGACGTCACCAAGAACAGGAATTTTGTGACGACATAGTGACGTCATATTGACGACATCAAGAACAGGCATTTTGTGACGTCATAGTGACATCATCAAGAACAGGCATTTTATGATATAGTGACGCCATAAAAAACAAGAAATTTGTGACGTGACCAAGAAAAGGAATTTCGTGGCGTCATAGTGACGTCATCAAGAACAGGCATTTTGTAACGTCATGGTGACGTCATCAAGAAAAGGAATTTTGTGACGTCAAGAAACACAGGAATTTTGTGACGTCATAGTGACGTCATCAAGAACAGGAATCTTGTTACGTCATAGTGACTTCATCAAGAACAGGAATTTCGTGACGTCATAGTGACGTCATGAAAAACAGGAATTTTGTGACATCATCAAGAACACGAATTTTGTGACGTCATAGTAACGGCATCAGGAACAGGCATTTTGTGACGTCATAGTGACATCATCAAGAACAGGAATTTTATGATGTCATAGTGACGTCATGGAAGACGGGAATTTTGTGACGTCATGAAAGACAAGAATTTTGTGACGTCACCAAGAACAGGAATTTTGTGACGACATAGTGACGTCATATTGACGACATCAAGCACAGGCATTTTGTGAAGTCATAGTGACATCATCAAGAACAGGAATTTTATGATATAGTGACGCCATAAAAAACAAGAAATTTGTGACGTGATCGAGAAAAGGAATTTCGTGGCGTCATAGTGACGTCATCAAGAACAGGCATTTTGTGACGTCATAGTGACGTCATCAAGAACAGTAATTTTGTGACGTCATAGTGACGTCATCGAGAAAAGGAATTTTGTGACGTCATAGTGACGTCAAGAAACACAGGAATTTTATGACGTCATAGTGACGTCATCAAGAACAGGAATCTTGTTACGTCATAGTGACTTCATCAAGAACAGGAATTTTGTAACGTCATGAAAAACAGAAATTTTGTGACATCATCAAGAACACGAATTTTGTGCCGTCATAGTGACGTCATCAAGAACAGGAATTTTGTGACGTCTTTGTGACGTCATCAAGAACAGGCATTTTGTGACGTCATAGTGAAATCATCAAGATCACCAATTTTGTGATTTCATAGTGACGTCATGAAAAACAGGAATTTTGTGACGTCATCAAGAACAGGAATTTTGTGACGTCATAGTGACGTCATCAAGAACAGGAATCTTGTTACGTCATAGTGACTTCATCAAGAACAGGAATTTTGTGACGTTATGAAAAACAGGAATTTTGTGACATCATCAAGAACACGAATTTTGTGCCGTCATAGTGACGTCATCAAGAACAGGAATTTTGTGACGTCTTTGTGACGTCATCAAGAACAGGCATTTTGTGACGTCATAGTGACATCATCAAGATCAGGAATTTTGTGACGTCTTTGTGACGTCATCAAGAACAGGCATTTTGTGACGTCATAGTGAAATCATCAAGATCACCAATTTTTTGATTTCATAGTGACGTCATGAAAAACAGGAATTTTGTGACGTCATCAAGAACAGGAATTTTGTGACGTCATAGTGACGTCATCAAGAACGGGCATTTTGCGACGTTATAGTGACGTCATCAAGAACACGAATTTTGTGCCGTCATACGCACGTCATCAAGAACAGGCATTTTGTGACGTCATAATGACGTCATCAAGAACAGGCATTTTGAGACGTCTCAGTGGCGTCATAATGAACAGTCATTTTGTGACGTCATAGTGACGTGATGAAAAACAGGAATTTTGTGACGTCATCAAGAACAGGAATATTGTGACGTCATAGTGACGTCATCAAGGACAGGAGTTTTGTGACGTTATAGTGACGTCATCAAGAACAGGCATATTGTGACGTCATAGTGACGTTACCAAGAACAGGCATTTTTTGACCACATTGTGATGTCATAAAGAACAGAAATTTCGTGACGTCATAGTAACGGCATCAAGAACAGGCATTTTGTGACATCATCAAGAACAGGAATTTTATGATGTCATAGTGACGTCATGAACGACAGGAATTTTGTGACGTCATATTGACGTCATATTGACGACATCAAGAACAGGCATTTTGTGACGTCATAGTGACATCATCAAGAACAGGCATTTTATGATATAGTGACGCCATAAAAAACAAGAAATTTGTGACGTGACCAAGAAAAGGAATTTCGTGGCGCCATAGTGACGTCATCAAGAACAGGCATTTTGTGACGTCATAGTGACGTCATCAAGAACGGGCATTTTGCGACGTTATAGTGACGTCATCAAGAACACGAATTTTGTGCCGTCATACGCACGTCATCAAGAACAGGAATTTTGTGACGTCATAGTGACGTCATCAAGAACAGGAATATTGTGACGTTATAGTGACGTCATCAAGAACAGGCATTTTATGACGTCATAGTGACGTCATCAAGAACAGTAATTTTGTGACGTCGTAGTCACGTCATCATCAACAGACATTTTGTGACCACATGGTGACGTCATAAAGAACAGGAATATTGTTACGTCATAGTGACGTCATTAAGAACAGGATGTTTGTGACTTTATAGTGGCGTCGTCAAGAACAGGAATTTTGTGACGTCATAGTGACGTCATGAAAAACGGGAATTTTGTGACGTCATAAAGAACAGGCATTTTGTGACGTCATAGTGACTTGATCAAGAACAGGGTTTTTGACCACATAGTGACGTCATAAAGAACAGGAATTTTGTGACGTCATAGTGACGGCATCGAGAACAGGCATTTTGTCACGTCATAGTAGCGTCATCAAGAACAGTAATTTTGTGACGTCATAGTGATGAAAGACAGGAATTTTGTGTCGTCATCAAGAACAGCAATATTCTGACGTCATAGTGACCTCATCGAGAACAGATATTTTGTGACGTCATAGTGACGTTATCAAGAGCAGGCATTTTGTGACCTCATAGTGACGTCATCATGAACAGGTATTTTGTGATGTCATAGTGACCTCATCAACAACATACATTTTGTAACCACATGGTGACGTCATAAAGAACAGGAATTTTGTCACGTCATAGTGACGTCATTAAGGACAGGAATTTTGTGAATTCATAGTGGCGTCGTCAAGAACAGGAATTTTGTGACGTCATATTGACGTCATGAAAAACAGGAATTTTGTGACATCATAGTGACTTGATCAAGAACAAGGTTTTTGACCACATAGTGACGTCATAAAGAACAGGAATTTTGTGACGTCATAGTGACGGCATCAAGAACAGGCAGTTTGTCACGTCATAGTAGCGTCATCAAGAACAGCAATTTTGTGACGTCATAGTAACGTTATCAAGAACAGGCATTTAGTGACCTCATAGTGACATCATCAAGAACAGGCATTGTGTGACCCCATAGTGACGTCATAAAGAACAGGCATTTTGTGACGTCATAGTGACGTGATGAAAAACAGGAATTTTGTGACGTCATCAAGAACAGGAATATTGTGACGTCATAGTGACGTCATCAAGAACAGGAATATTGTGACGTCATAGTGACGTCATCAAGAACAGGAATATTGTGACGTCATAGTGACGTCATCAAGAACAGGCATTTTGTGACGTCATAGTGACGTCATCAAGAACAGTAATTTTGTGACGTCACAGTGACGTCATGAAAGACGGGAATTTTGTGACCTTATCAAGAACAGGAATTTTGTGACTTCATAGTGACGTCATTAAGAACGGGAATTTTGTGACGTCATGGTGACATCATCAAGAACAGGAATTTTATGATGTTATAGTGACGTCATGAAAAACGGGAATTTCGTGACGTCATCAAGAACAGGAATTTTGTGACATCATAGTGACGTTATCAAGAACGGGCATTTTGTGACGTCATAGTAACGTGATGAAAAAGAGGAATTTTGTGACGTCATCAAAAACAGGAATATTGTTACGTCCCAGTGACGTCATCAAGAACAGGCATTTTGTGACGTTATACTGACGTCATCTGTAACAGCCGTTTTGTAAGGTCATAGTGACACGATGAAAAACAGGAATTTTGTGACGTCATGAAGAACAGGCATTTTGTGACGTCATAGTGACGTTATCAAGAACAGGCATTTTGTGACGTTATAGTGACATCATCAAGATCACCAATTTTGTGATTTCATAGTGACGTCATGAAAAACAGGAATTTTGTGACGTCATCAAGAACAGGAATTTTGTGACGTCATAGTGATGTTATCAAGAACAGGCATTTTGTGACGTCATAATGACGTCATCAAGAACAGGCATTTTGTGACGTCATAGTGACGTTATCAAGAACGGGCATTTTTTGACCACATAGTGACGTCATAAAGAACAGAAATTTCGTGACGTCATAGTAACGGCATCAAGAACAGGCATTTTGTGACGTCATAGTGACATCATCAAGAACAGGAATTTTATGATGTCATAGTGACGTCATGAAAGACGGGAATTTTGTGACGTCATGAAAGACGCCAATTTTGTGACGTGACCAAGAACAGGAATTTTGTGACGACATAGTGACGTCATATTGACGACATCAAGAACAGGCATTTTGTGACGTCATAGTGACATCATCAAGAACAGGCATTTCATGATATAGTGACGCCATAAAAAACAAGAAATTTGTGACGTGACCAAGAAAAGGAATTTCGTGGCGTCATAGTGACGTCATCAAGAACAGGCATTTTGTGACGTCATAGTGACGTCATCAGGAAAAGGAATTTTGTGACGTCGTAGTGACGTCAAGAAACACAGGAATTTTGTGACGTCATAGTGACGTCATCAAGAACAGGAATCTTGTTACGTCATAGTGACTTCATCAAGAACAGGAATTTTGTGACGTCATAGTGACGTCATGAAAAACAGGAATTTTGTGACATCATCAAGAACACGAATTTTGTGCCGTCATAGTGGCGTCATCAAGAACAGGAATTTTGTGACGTCTTTGTGACGTTATCAAGAACAGGCATTTTGTGACGTAATAGTGACGTCTCCAAGAACAGTAATTTTGTGACGTCATAGTGACGTCATCAAGAACAGGCATTTTGTGACCACATAGTGACGTCATCAAGAACAGGCATTTTGTGACGTTATAGTGACGTCATCAAGAACAGGCATTTTGTGAAGTCATAGTGACGTCATGAATAACAGGAATTTTGTGACGTCATAGTAACGGCATCAAGAACAGGCATTTTGTGACGTCATAGTGACATCATCAAGAACAGGAATTTTATGATGTCATAGTGACGTCATGAAAGACGGGAATTTTGTGACGTCATGAAAGACGGGAATTTTGTGACGTCACCAAGAACAGGAATTTGGTGACGACATAGTGACGTCATATTGACGACATCAAGAACAGGCATTTTGTGACGTCATAGTGACATCATCAAGAACAGGAATTTTATGATATAGTGACGCCATAAAAAACAAGAAATTTGTGACGTGATCAAGAAAAGGAATTTCGTGGCGTCATAGTGACGTCATCAAGAACAGGCATTTTGTGACGTCATAGTGACGTCATCAAGAACAGTTAATTTGTGACGTCATAGTGATGTCATCAAGAAAAGGAATTTTGTGACGTCATAGTGACGTCAAGAAACACAGGAATTTTGTGACGTCAAGAAACACAGGAATTTTGTGACGTCATAGTGACGTCATCAAGAACAGGAATCTTGTTACGTCATAGTGACTTCATCAAGAACAGGAATTTTACGACGTCATAGTGACGTCATGAAAAACAGGAATTTTGTGACATCATCAAGAACACGAATTTTGTGACGTCATAGTAACGGCATCAAGAACAGGCATTTTGTGACGTCATAGTGACATCATCAAGAACAGGAATTTTATGATGTCATAGTGACGTCATGAAAGACGGGAATTTTGTGACGTCATGAAAGACGGGAATTTTGTGACGTCACCAAGAACAGGAATTTTGTGACGACATAGTGACGTCATATTGACGACATCAAGAACAGGCATTTTGTGAAGTCATAGTGACATCATCAAGAACAGGAATTTTATGATATAGTGACGCCATAAAAAACAAGAAATTTGTGACGTGATCAAGAAAAGGAATTTCGTGGCGTCATAGTGACGTCATCAAGAACAGGCATTTTGTGACGTCATAGTGACGTCATCAAGAACAGTAATTTTGTGACGTCATAGTGACGTCATCGAGAAAAGGAATTTTGTGACGTCATAGTGACGTCAAGAAACACAGGAATTTTGTGACGTCATAGTGACGTCATCAAGAACAGGAATCTTGTTACGTCATAGTGACTTCATCGAGAACAGGAATTTTGTGACGTCATGAAAAACAGGAATTTTGTGACATCATCAAGAACACGAATTTTGTGCCGTCATAATGACGTCATCAAGAACAGGCATTTTGTGACGTCTTTGTGACGTCATAGTGACATCATCAAGATCAGGAATTTTGTGACGTCTTTGTGACGTCATCAAGAACAGGCATTTTGTGACGTCATAGTGAAATCATCAAGATCGCCAATTTTGTGATTTCATAGTGACGTCATGAAAAACAGGAATTTTGTGACGTCATCAAGAACAGGAATTTTGTGACGTCATAGTGACGTCATCAAGAACGGGCATTTTGCGACGTTATAGTGACGTCATCAAGAACACGAATTTTGTGCCGTCATACGCACGTCATCAAGAACAGGCATTTTGTGACGTCATAATGACGTCATCAAGAACAGGCATTTTGAGACGTCTTAGTGGCGTCATAATGAACAGTCATTTTGTGACGTCATAGTGACGTGATGAAAAACAGGAATTTTGTGACGTCATCAAGAACAGGAATATTGTGACGTCATAGTGACGTCATCAAGGACAGGAGTTTTGTGACGTTATAGTGACGTCATCAAGAACAGGCATATTGTGACGTCATAGTGACGTTATCAAGAACAGGCATTTTTTGACCACATTGTGACGTCATAAAGAACAGAAATTTCGTGACGTCATAGTAACGGCATCAAGAACAGGCATATTGTGACGTCATAGTGACATCATCAAGAACAGGAATTTTATGATGTCATAGTGACGTCATGAAAGACGGGAATTTTGTGACGTCGTGAAAGATGCGAATTTTGTGACGTCACCAAGAACAGGAATTTTGTGACGTCACCAAGAACAGGAATTTTGTGACGACATAGTGACGTCATATTGACGACATCAAGAACAGGCATTTTGTGACGTCATAGTGACATCATCAAGAACAGGCATTTTATGATATAGTGACGCCATAAAAAACAAGAAATTTGTGACGTGACCAAGAAAAGGAATTTCGTGGCGTCATAGTGACGTCATCAAGAACAGGCATTTTGTAACGTCATAGTGACGTCATCAAGAAAAGGAATTTTGTGACGTCAAGAAACACAGGAATTTTGTGACGTCATAGTGACGTCATCAAGAACAGGAATCTTGTTACGTCATAGTGACTTCATCAAGAACAGGAATTTTGTGACGTCATAGTGACGTCATGAAAAACAGGAATTTTGTGACATCATCAAGAACACGAATTTTGTGACGTCATAGTAACGGCATCAGGAACAGGCATTTTGTGACGTCATAGTGACATCATCAAGAACAGGAATTTTATGATGTCATAGTGACGTCATGAAAGACGGGAATTTTGTGACGTCATGAAAGACAAGAATTTTGTGACGTCACCAAGAACAGGAATTTTGTGACGACATAGTGACGTCATATTGACGACATCAAGCACAGGCATTTTGTGAAGTCATAGTGACATCATCAAGAACAGGAATTTTATGATATAGTGACGCCATAAAAAACAAGAAATTTGTGACGTGATCGAGAAAAGGAATTTCGTGGCGTCATAGTGACGTCATCAAGAACAGGCATTTTGTGACGTCATAGTGACGTCATCAAGAACAGTAATTTTGTGACGTCATAGTGACGTCATCGAGAAAAGGAATTTTGTGACGTCATAGTGACGTCAAGAAACACAGGAATTTTGTGACGTCATAGTGACGTCATCAAGAACAGGAATCTTGGTACGTCATAGTGACTTCATCAAGAACAGGAATTTTGTAACGTCATGAAAAACAGAAATTTTGTGACATCATCAAGAACACGAATTTTGTGCCGTCATAGTGACGTCATCAAGAACAGGAATTTTGTGACGTCTTTGTGACGTCATCAAGAACAGGCATTTTGTGACGTCATAGTGAAATCATCAAGATCACCAATTTTGTGATTTCATAGTGACGTCATGAAAAACAGGAATTTTGTGACGTCATCAAGAACAGGAATTTTGTGACGTCATAGTGACGTTATCAAGAACAGGCATTTTGTGACGTCATAATGACGTCATCAAGAACAGGCATTTTGAGACCTCTTAGTGACGTCATAATGAACAGGAATATTGTGACGTCATAGTGACGTCATCAAGGACAGGAGTTTTGTGACGTTATAGTGACGTCATCAAGAACAGGCATTTTGTGACGACATAGTGACGTTATCAAGAACAGGCATTTTTTGACCACATAGTGACGTCATAAAGAACAGAAATTTCGTGACGTCATAGTAACGGCATCAAGAACAGGCATTTTGTGACGTCATAGTGACATCATCAAGAACAGGAATTTTATGATGTCATAGTGACGTCATGAAAGACGGGAATTTTGTGACGTCATGGAAGACGGGAATTTTGTGACGTCACCAAGAACAGGAATTTTGTGACGACATAGTGACGTCATATTGACGACATCAAGAACAGGCATTTTGTGACGTCATAGTGACATCATCAAGAACAGGCATTTTATGATATAGTGACGCCATAAAAAACAAGAAATTTGGGACGTGATCAAGAAAAGGAATTTCGTGGCGTCATAGTGACGTCATCAAGAACAGGCATTTTGTGACGTCATAGTGACGTCATCAAGAAAAGGAATTTTGTGACGTCATAGTGACGTCAAGAAACACAGGAATTTTGTGACGTCATAGTGACGTCATCAAGAACAGGAATCTTGTTACATAGTGACTTCATCAAGAACAGGAATTTTGTGACGTCATAGTGACGTCATGAAAAACATGAATTTTGTGACATCATCAAGAACACGAATTTTGTGCCGTCATAGTGACGTCATCAAGAACAGTCATTTTGTGACGTCATAGTGACGTCGTCAAGAACAGTAATTTTGTGACGTCATAGTGACGTCATCAAGAACAGGCATTTTGTGACCACATAGTGACGTCATCAAGAACAGGCATTTTGTGACGTTATAGTGACGTCATCAAGAACAGGCATTTTGTGACGTCATAGTGACGTCATGAAAAACAGGAATTTTGTGACATCATAGTGACATCATCAAGAACGGGTATTTTGTGACCTCATAGTGACGTCATCGAGAACAGGCATTTTGTGACCTCATAGTGACGTCATCTGTAACCGGCAATTTCTAACGTCATAGTGACGTGATGAAAAACAGGAATTTTGTGACGTCATAAAGAGCGAAAATTTTGTGACGTCATAAAGAGCGAAAATTTTGTGACGTCATAGTGACGTCATCATGAACAGGCATTTTGTGACGTCATAGTGACGTCATCAAGAACAGGCATTTTTTTACCACTTAGTAACGTCATCAAGAACAGGCATTTTGTGAGCTCATAGTGATGTCATCAAGAACAGGCATTTTGTCACGTCATACTGGCGTCATCAAGAACAGGAATTTTGTGACGTCATCGTGACGTCATCAAGAACAGGAAATTTATGACGTCTTTGTGACGTCATCAAGAACAGGCATTTTGTGACGTGATGGCGACATCATCAAGAACAGGAATTTTATGATGTCATCGTAACGCCATGAAAAACAAGAAATTTGTGACGTCATCAAGAAAACGAATTTTGTGACGTCATAGTGACGTCATCAAGAACGGGCATTTTTCGACGTTATAGTGACGTCATCAAGAACAGGCATTTTATGACGTCATAGTGACGTCATCAAGAACAGTAATTTTGTGACGTCATAGTCACGTCATCATCAACAGACATTTTGTGACCACATGGTGACGTCATAAAGAACAGGAATATTGTTACGTCATAGTGACGTCATTTGAAACAGGAATTTTGTGACTTTATAGTGGCGTCGTCAAGAACAGGAATTTTGTGACGTCATAGTGACGTCATGAAAAACAGGAATTTTGTGACGTCATCAAGAACAGGCATTTTGTGACGTCATAGTGACTTGATCAAGAACAGGGTTTTTGACCACATAGTGACGTCATAAAGAACAGGAATTTTGTGACGTCATAGTGACGGCATCGAGAACAGGCATTTTGTCACGTCATAGTAGCGTCATCAAGAACAGTAATTTTGTGACGTCATAGTGACGTGATGAAAGACGGGAATTTTGTGTCGTCATCAAGAACAGCAATATTGTGACGTCATAGTGACCTCATCGAGAACAGATATTTTGTGACGTCATAGTGACGTCATTAAGAACAGGAATTTTGTGACTTCATAGTGGCGTCGTCAAGAACAGGAATTTTGTGACGTCATAGTGACATCATGAACAACAGGAATTTTGTGAAATCATAGTGACTTGATCAAGAACAAGGTTTTTGACCACATATTGACGTCATAAAGAACAGGAATTTTGTGACGTCATAGTGACGGCATCAAGAACAGGCAGTTTGTCACGTCATAGTAGCGTCATCAAGAACAGTAATTTTGTGACGTAATAGTAACGTTATCAAGAACAGGCATTTAGTGACCTCATAGTGACATCATCAAGAACAGGCATTGTGTGACCCCATAGTGACGTCATGAAGAACAGGCATTTTGTGACGTCATAGTGACGTGATGAAAAACAGGAATTTTGTGACGTCATCAAGAACATGAATATTGTGACGTCATAGTGACGTCATCAAGGACAGGAGATTTGTGACGTTATAGTGACGTCATCAAGAACAGGCATTTTGTGACGTCATAGTGACGTTATCAAGAACAGGCATTTTTTGACCACATAGTGACATAATGAAGAACAGAAATTTCGTGACGTCATAGTAACGGCATCAAGAACAGGCATATTGTGACGTCATAGTGACATCATCAAGAACAGGAATTTTATGATGTCATAGTGACGTCATGAAAGACGGGAATTTTGTGACGTCGTGAAAGATGCGAATTTTGTGACGTCACCAAGAACAGGAATTTTGTGACGACATAGTGACGTCATATTGACGACATCAAGAACAGGCATTTTGTGACGTCATAGTGACATCATCAAGAACAGGCATTTTATGATATAGTGACGCCATAAAAAACAAGAAATTTGTGACGTGACCAAGAAAAGGAATTTCGTGGCGTCATAGTGACGTCATCAAGAACAGGCATTTTGTAACGTCATGGTGACGTCATCAAGAAAAGGAATTTTGTGACGTCAAGAAACACAGGAATTTTGTGACGTCATAGTGACGTCATCAAGAACAGGAATCTTGTTACGTCATAGTGACTTCATCAAGAACAGGAATTTCGTGACGTCATAGTGACGTCATGAAAAACAGGAATTTTGTGACATCATCAAGAACACGAATTTTGTGACGTCATAGTAACGGCATCAGGAACAGGCATTTTGTGACGTCATAGTGACATCATCAAGAACAGGAATTTTATGATGTCATAGTGACGTCATGGAAGACGGGAATTTTGTGACGTCATGAAAGACAAGAATTTTGTGACGTCACCAAGAACAGGAATTTTGTGACGACATAGTGACGTCATATTGACGACATCAAGCACAGGCATTTTGTGAAGTCATAGTGACATCATCAAGAACAGGAATTTTATGATATAGTGACGCCATAAAAAACAAGAAATTTGTGACGTGATCGAGAAAAGGAATTTCGTGGCGTCATAGTGACGTCATCAAGAACAGGCATTTTGTGACGTCATAGTGACGTCATCAAGAACAGTAATTTTGTGACGTCATAGTGACGTCATCGAGAAAAGGAATTTTGTGACGTCATAGTGACGTCAAGAAACACAGGAATTTTATGACGTCATAGTGACGTCATCAAGAACAGGAATCTTGTTACGTCATAGTGACTTCATCAAGAACAGGAATTTTGTAACGTCATGAAAAACAGAAATTTTGTGACATCATCAAGAACACGAATTTTGTGCCGTCATAGTGACGTCATCAAGAACAGGAATTTTGTGACGTCTTTGTGACGTCATCAAGAACAGGCATTTTGTGACGTCATAGTGAAATCATCAAGATCACCAATTTTGTGATTTCATAGTGACGTCATGAAAAACAGGAATTTTGTGACGTCATCAAGAACAGGAATTTTGTGACGTCATAGTGACGTCATCAAGAACAGGAATCTTGTTACGTCATAGTGACTTCATCAAGAACAGGAATTTTGTGACGTTATGAAAAACAGGAATTTTGTGACATCATCAAGAACACGAATTTTGTGCCGTCATAGTGACGTCATCAAGAACAGGAATTTTGTGACGTCTTTGTGACGTCATCAAGAACAGGCATTTTGTGACGTCATAGTGACATCATCAAGATCAGGAATTTTGTGACGTCTTTGTGACGTCATCAAGAACAGGCATTTTGTGACGTCATAGTGAAATCATCAAGATCACCAATTTTTTGATTTCATAGTGACGTCATGAAAAACAGGAATTTTGTGACGTCATCAAGAACAGGAATTTTGTGACGTCATAGTGACGTCATCAAGAACGGGCATTTTGCGACGTTATAGTGACGTCATCAAGAACACGAATTTTGTGCCGTCATACGCACGTCATCAAGAACAGGCATTTTGTGACGTCATAATGACGTCATCAAGAACAGGCATTTTGAGACGTCTCAGTGGCGTCATAATGAACAGTCATTTTGTGACGTCATAGTGACGTGATGAAAAACAGGAATTTTGTGACGTCATCAAGAACAGGAATATTGTGACGTCATAGTGACGTCATCAAGGACAGGAGTTTTGTGACGTTATAGTGACGTCATCAAGAACAGGCATATTGTGACGTCATAGTGACGTTACCAAGAACAGGCATTTTTTGACCACATTGTGATGTCATAAAGAACAGAAATTTCGTGACGTCATAGTAACGGCATCAAGAACAGGCATTTTGTGACATCATCAAGAACAGGAATTTTATGATGTCATAGTGACGTCATGAAAGACAGGAATTTTGTGACGTCATAGTGACGTCATATTGACGACATCAAGAACAGGCATTTTGTGACGTCATAGTGACATCATCAAGAACAGGCATTTTATGATATAGTGACGCCATAAAAAACAAGAAATTTGTGACGTGACCAAGAAAAGGAATTTCGTGGCGCCATAGTGACGTCATCAAGAACAGGCATTTTGTGACGTCATAGTGACGTCATCAAGAACGGGCATTTTGCGACGTCATAGTGACGTCATCAAGAACACGAATTTTGTGCCGTCATACGCACGTCATCAAGAACAGGAATTTTGTGACGTCATAGTGACGTCATCAAGAACAGGAATATTGTGACGCTATAGTGACGTCATCAAGAACAGGCATTTTATGACGTCATAGTGACGTCATCAAGAACAGTAATTTTGTGACGTCGTAGTCACGTCATCATCAACAGACATTTTGTGACCACATGGTGACGTCATAAAGAACAGGAATATTGTTACGTCATAGTGACGTCATTAAGAACAGGATGTTTGTGACTTTATAGTGGCGTCGTCAAGAACAGGAATTTTGTGACGTCATAGTGACGTCATGAAAAACGGGAATTTTGTGACGTCATAAAGAACAGGCATTTTGTGACGTCATAGTGACTTGATCAAGAACAGGGTTTTTGACCACATAGTGACGTCATAAAGAACAGGAATTTTGTGACGTCATAGTGACGGCATCGAGAACAGGCATTTTGTCACGTCATAGTAGCGTCATCAAGAACAGTAATTTTGTGACGTCATAGTGATGAAAGACAGGAATTTTGTGTCGTCATCAAGAACAGCAATATTCTGACGTCATAGTGACCTCATCGAGAACAGATATTTTGTGACGTCATAGTGACGTTATCAAGAGCAGGCATTTTGTGACCTCATAGTGACGTCATCATGAACAGGTATTTTGTGATGTCATAGTGACCTCATCAACAACATACATTTTGTAACCACATGGTGACGTCATAAAGAACAGGAATTTTGTCACGTCATAGTGACGTCATTAAGGACAGGAATTTTGTGAATTCATAGTGGCGTCGTCAAGAACAGGAATTTTGTGACGTCATATTGACGTCATGAAAAACAGGAATTTTGTGACATCATAGTGACTTGATCAAGAACAAGGTTTTTGACCACATAGTGACGTCATAAAGAACAGGAATTTTGTGACGTCATAGTGACGGCATCAAGAACAGGCAGTTTGTCACGTCATAGTAGCGTCATCAAGAACAGCAATTTTGTGACGTCATAGTAACGTTATCAAGAACAGGCATTTAGTGACCTCATAGTGACATCATCAAGAACAGGCATTGTGTGACCCCATAGTGACGTCATAAAGAACAGGCATTTTGTGACGTCATAGTGACGTGATGAAAAACAGGAATTTTGTGACGTCATCAAGAACAGGAATATTGTGACGTCATAGTGACGTCATCAAGAACAGGAATATTGTGACGTCATAGTGACGTCATCAAGAACAGGAATATTGTGACGTCATAGTGACGTCATCAAGAACAGGCATTTTGTGACGTCATAGTGACGTCATCAAGAACAGTAATTTTGTGACGTCACAGTGACGTCATGAAAGACGGGAATTTTGTGACCTTATCAAGAACAGGAATTTTGTGACGACATACTGACGTCATAGTGACGACATCAAGAACAGGAATTTTATGATGTCATAGTGACGTCATGAAAGACGGGAATTTTGTGACGTCATGGAAGACGGGAATTTTGTGACGTCACCAAGAACAGGAATTTTGTGACGACATAGTGACGTCATATTGACGACATCAAGAACAGGCATTTTGTGACGTCATAGTGACATCATCAAGAACAGGCATTTTATGATATAGTGACGCCATAAAAAACAAGAAATTTGGGACGTGATCAAGAAAAGGAATTTCGTGGCGTCATAGTGACGTCATCAAGAACAGGCATTTTGTGACGTCATAGTGACGTCATCAAGAAAAGGAATTTTGTGACGTCATAGTGACGTCAAGAAACACAGGAATTTTGTGACGTCATAGTGACGTCATCAAGAACAGGAATCTTGTTACATAGTGACTTCATCAAGAACAGGAATTTTGTGACGTCATAGTGACGTCATGAAAAACATGAATTTTGTGACATCATCAAGAACACGAATTTTGTGCCGTCATAGTGACGTCATCAAGAACAGTCATTTTGTGACGTCATAGTGACGTCGTCAAGAACAGTAATTTTGTGACGTCATAGTGACGTCATCAAGAACAGGCATTTTGTGACCACATAGTGACGTCATCAAGAACAGGCATTTTGTGACGTTATAGTGACGTCATCAAGAACAGGCATTTTGTGACGTCATAGTGACGTCATGAAAAACAGGAATTTTGTGACATCATAGTGACATCATCAAGAACGGGTATTTTGTGACCTCATAGTGACGTCATCGAGAACAGGCATTTTGTGACCTCATAGTGACGTCATCTGTAACCGGCAATTTCTAACGTCATAGTGACGTGATGAAAAACAGGAATTTTGTGACGTCATAAAGAGCGAAAATTTTGTGACGTCATAAAGAGCGAAAATTTTGTGACGTCATAGTGACGTCATCATGAACAGGCATTTTGTGACGTCATAGTGACGTCATCAAGAACAGGCATTTTTTTACCACTTAGTAACGTCATCAAGAACAGGCATTTTGTGAGCTCATAGTGATGTCATCAAGAACAGGCATTTTGTCACGTCATACTGGCGTCATCAAGAACAGGAATTTTGTGACGTCATCGTGACGTCATCAAGAACAGGAAATTTATGACGTCTTTGTGACGTCATCAAGAACAGGCATTTTGTGACGTGATGGCGACATCATCAAGAACAGGAATTTTATGATGTCATCGTAACGCCATGAAAAACAAGAAATTTGTGACGTCATCAAGAAAACGAATTTTGTGACGTCATAGTGACGTCATCAAGAACGGGCATTTTTCGACGTTATAGTGACGTCATCAAGAACAGGCATTTTATGACGTCATAGTGACGTCATCAAGAACAGTAATTTTGTGACGTCATAGTCACGTCATCATCAACAGACATTTTGTGACCACATGGTGACGTCATAAAGAACAGGAATATTGTTACGTCATAGTGACGTCATTTGAAACAGGAATTTTGTGACTTTATAGTGGCGTCGTCAAGAACAGGAATTTTGTGACGTCATAGTGACGTCATGAAAAACAGGAATTTTGTGACGTCATCAAGAACAGGCATTTTGTGACGTCATAGTGACTTGATCAAGAACAGGGTTTTTGACCACATAGTGACGTCATAAAGAACAGGAATTTTGTGACGTCATAGTGACGGCATCGAGAACAGGCATTTTGTCACGTCATAGTAGCGTCATCAAGAACAGTAATTTTGTGACGTCATAGTGACGTGATGAAAGACGGGAATTTTGTGTCGTCATCAAGAACAGCAATATTGTGACGTCATAGTGACCTCATCGAGAACAGATATTTTGTGACGTCATAGTGACGTCATTAAGAACAGGAATTTTGTGACTTCATAGTGGCGTCGTCAAGAACAGGAATTTTGTGACGTCATAGTGACATCATGAACAACAGGAATTTTGTGAAATCATAGTGACTTGATCAAGAACAAGGTTTTTGACCACATATTGACGTCATAAAGAACAGGAATTTTGTGACGTCATAGTGACGGCATCAAGAACAGGCAGTTTGTCACGTCATAGTAGCGTCATCAAGAACAGTAATTTTGTGACGTAATAGTAACGTTATCAAGAACAGGCATTTAGTGACCTCATAGTGACATCATCAAGAACAGGCATTGTGTGACCCCATAGTGACGTCATGAAGAACAGGCATTTTGTGACGTCATAGTGACGTGATGAAAAACAGGAATTTTGTGACGTCATCAAGAACATGAATATTGTGACGTCATAGTGACGTCATCAAGGACAGGAGATTTGTGACGTTATAGTGACGTCATCAAGAACAGGCATTTTGTGACGTCATAGTGACGTTATCAAGAACAGGCATTTTTTGACCACATAGTGACATAATGAAGAACAGAAATTTCGTGACGTCATAGTAACGGCATCAAGAACAGGCATATTGTGACGTCATAGTGACATCATCAAGAACAGGAATTTTATGATGTCATAGTGACGTCATGAAAGACGGGAATTTTGTGACGTCGTGAAAGATGCGAATTTTGTGACGTCACCAAGAACAGGAATTTTGTGACGACATAGTGACGTCATATTGACGACATCAAGAACAGGCATTTTGTGACGTCATAGTGACATCATCAAGAACAGGCATTTTATGATATAGTGACGCCATAAAAAACAAGAAATTTGTGACGTGACCAAGAAAAGGAATTTCGTGGTGTCATAGTGACGTCATCAAGAACAGGCATTTTGTAACGTCATGGTGACGTCATCAAGAAAAGGAATTTTGTGACGTCAAGAAACACAGGAATTTTGTGACGTCATAGTGACGTCATCAAGAACAGGAATCTTGTTACGTCATAGTGACTTCATCAAGAACAGGAATTTCGTGACGTCATAGTGACGTCATGAAAAACAGGAATTTTGTGACATCATCAAGAACACGAATTTTGTGACGTCATAGTAACGGCATCAGGAACAGGCATTTTGTGACGTCATAGTGACATCATCAAGAACAGGAATTTTATGATGTCATAGTGACGTCATGGAAGACGGGAATTTTGTGACGTCATGAAAGACAAGAATTTTGTGACGTCACCAAGAACAGGAATTTTGTGACGACATAGTGACGTCATATTGACGACATCAAGCACAGGCATTTTGTGAAGTCATAGTGACATCATCAAGAACAGGAATTTTATGATATAGTGACGCCATAAAAAACAAGAAATTTGTGACGTGATCGAGAAAAGGAATTTCGTGGCGTCATAGTGACGTCATCAAGAACAGGCATTTTGTGACGTCATAGTGACGTCATCAAGAACAGTAATTTTGTGACGTCATAGTGACGTCATCGAGAAAAGGAATTTTGTGACGTCATAGTGACGTCAAGAAACACAGGAATTTTATGACGTCATAGTGACGTCATCAAGAACAGGAATCTTGTTACGTCATAGTGACTTCATCAAGAACAGGAATTTTGTAACGTCATGAAAAACAGAAATTTTGTGACATCATCAAGAACACGAATTTTGTGCCGTCATAGTGACGTCATCAAGAACAGGAATTTTGTGACGTCTTTGTGACGTCATCAAGAACAGGCATTTTGTGACGTCATAGTGAAATCATCAAGATCACCAATTTTGTGATTTCATAGTGACGTCATGAAAAACAGGAATTTTGTGACGTCATCAAGAACAGGAATTTTGTGACGTCATAGTGACGTCATCAAGAACAGGAATCTTGTTACGTCATAGTGACTTCATCAAGAACAGGAATTTTGTGACGTTATGAAAAACAGGAATTTTGTGACATCATCAAGAACACGAATTTTGTGCCGTCATAGTGACGTCATCAAGAACAGGAATTTTGTGACGTCTTTGTGACGTCATCAAGAACAGGCATTTTGTGACGTCATAGTGACATCATCAAGATCAGGAATTTTGTGACGTCTTTGTGACGTCATCAAGAACAGGCATTTTGTGACGTCATAGTGAAATCATCAAGATCACCAATTTTTTGATTTCATAGTGACGTCATGAAAAACAGGAATTTTGTGACGTCATCAAGAACAGGAATTTTGTGACGTCATAGTGACGTCATCAAGAACGGGCATTTTGCGACGTTATAGTGACGTCATCAAGAACACGAATTTTGTGCCGTCATACGCACGTCATCAAGAACAGGCATTTTGTGACGTCATAATGACGTCATCAAGAACAGGCATTTTGAGACGTCTCAGTGGCGTCATAATGAACAGTCATTTTGTGACGTCATAGTGACGTGATGAAAAACAGGAATTTTGTGACGTCATCAAGAACAGGAATATTGTGACGTCATAGTGACGTCATCAAGGACAGGAGTTTTGTGACGTTATAGTGACGTCATCAAGAACAGGCATATTGTGACGTCATAGTGACGTTACCAAGAACAGGCATTTTTTGACCACATTGTGATGTCATAAAGAACAGAAATTTCGTGACGTCATAGTAACGGCATCAAGAACAGGCATTTTGTGACATCATCAAGAACAGGAATTTTATGATGTCATAGTGACGTCATGAAAGACAGGAATTTTGTGACGTCATAGTGACGTCATATTGACGACATCAAGAACAGGCATTTTGTGACGTCATAGTGACATCATCAAGAACAGGCATTTTATGATATAGTGACGCCATAAAAAACAAGAAATTTGTGACGTGACCAAGAAAAGGAATTTCGTGGCGCCATAGTGACGTCATCAAGAACAGGCATTTTGTGACGTCATAGTGACGTCATCAAGAACGGGCATTTTGCGACGTCATAGTGACGTCATCAAGAACACGAATTTTGTGCCGTCATACGCACGTCATCAAGAACAGGAATTTTGTGACGTCATAGTGACGTCATCAAGAACAGGAATATTGTGACGCTATAGTGACGTCATCAAGAACAGGCATTTTATGACGTCATAGTGACGTCATCAAGAACAGTAATTTTGTGACGTCGTAGTCACGTCATCATCAACAGACATTTTGTGACCACATGGTGACGTCATAAAGAACAGGAATATTGTTACGTCATAGTGACGTCATTAAGAACAGGATGTTTGTGACTTTATAGTGGCGTCGTCAAGAACAGGAATTTTGTGACGTCATAGTGACGTCATGAAAAACGGGAATTTTGTGACGTCATAAAGAACAGGCATTTTGTGACGTCATAGTGACTTGATCAAGAACAGGGTTTTTGACCACATAGTGACGTCATAAAGAACAGGAATTTTGTGACGTCATAGTGACGGCATCGAGAACAGGCATTTTGTCACGTCATAGTAGCGTCATCAAGAACAGTAATTTTGTGACGTCATAGTGATGAAAGACAGGAATTTTGTGTCGTCATCAAGAACAGCAATATTCTGACGTCATAGTGACCTCATCGAGAACAGATATTTTGTGACGTCATAGTGACGTTATCAAGAGCAGGCATTTTGTGACCTCATAGTGACGTCATCATGAACAGGTATTTTGTGATGTCATAGTGACCTCATCAACAACATACATTTTGTAACCACATGGTGACGTCATAAAGAACAGGAATTTTGTCACGTCATAGTGACGTCATTAAGGACAGGAATTTTGTGAATTCATAGTGGCGTCGTCAAGAACAGGAATTTTGTGACGTCATATTGACGTCATGAAAAACAGGAATTTTGTGACATCATAGTGACTTGATCAAGAACAAGGTTTTTGACCACATAGTGACGTCATAAAGAACAGGAATTTTGTGACGTCATAGTGACGGCATCAAGAACAGGCAGTTTGTCACGTCATAGTAGCGTCATCAAGAACAGCAATTTTGTGACGTCATAGTAACGTTATCAAGAACAGGCATTTAGTGACCTCATAGTGACATCATCAAGAACAGGCATTGTGTGACCCCATAGTGACGTCATAAAGAACAGGCATTTTGTGACGTCATAGTGACGTGATGAAAAACAGGAATTTTGTGACGTCATCAAGAACAGGAATATTGTGACGTCATAGTGACGTCATCAAGAACAGGAATATTGTGACGTCATAGTGACGTCATCAAGAACAGGAATATTGTGACGTCATAGTGACGTCATCAAGAACAGGCATTTTGTGACGTCATAGTGACGTCATCAAGAACAGTAATTTTGTGACGTCACAGTGACGTCATGAAAGATGGGAATTTTGTGACCTTATCAAGAACAGGAATTTTGTGACGACATACTGACGTCATAGTGACGACATCAAGAACAGGAATTTTATGATGTCATAGTGACGTCATGAAAGACGGGAATTTTGTGACGTCATGGAAGACGGGAATTTTGTGACGTCACCAAGAACAGGAATTTTGTGACGACATAGTGACGTCATATTGACGACATCAAGAACAGGCATTTTGTGACGTCATAGTGACATCATCAAGAACAGGCATTTTATGATATAGTGACGCCATAAAAAACAAGAAATTTGGGACGTGATCAAGAAAAGGAATTTCGTGGCGTCATAGTGACGTCATCAAGAACAGGCATTTTGTGACGTCATAGTGACGTCATCAAGAAAAGGAATTTTGTGACGTCATAGTGACGTCAAGAAACACAGGAATTTTGTGACGTCATAGTGACGTCATCAAGAACAGGAATCTTGTTACATAGTGACTTCATCAAGAACAGGAATTTTGTGACGTCATAGTGACGTCATGAAAAACATGAATTTTGTGACATCATCAAGAACACGAATTTTGTGCCGTCATAGTGACGTCATCAAGAACAGTCATTTTGTGACGTCATAGTGACGTCGTCAAGAACAGTAATTTTGTGACGTCATAGTGACGTCATCAAGAACAGGCATTTTGTGACCACATAGTGACGTCATCAAGAACAGGCATTTTGTGACGTTATAGTGACGTCATCAAGAACAGGCATTTTGTGACGTCATAGTGACGTCATGAAAAACAGGAATTTTGTGACATCATAGTGACATCATCAAGAACGGGTATTTTGTGACCTCATAGTGACGTCATCGAGAACAGGCATTTTGTGACCTCATAGTGACGTCATCTGTAACCGGCAATTTCTAACGTCATAGTGACGTGATGAAAAACAGGAATTTTGTGACGTCATAAAGAGCGAAAATTTTGTGACGTCATAAAGAGCGAAAATTTTGTGACGTCATAGTGACGTCATCATGAACAGGCATTTTGTGACGTCATAGTGACGTCATCAAGAACAGGCATTTTTTTACCACTTAGTAACGTCATCAAGAACAGGCATTTTGTGAGCTCATAGTGATGTCATCAAGAACAGGCATTTTGTCACGTCATACTGGCGTCATCAAGAACAGGAATTTTGTGACGTCATCGTGACGTCATCAAGAACAGGAAATTTATGACGTCTTTGTGACGTCATCAAGAACAGGCATTTTGTGACGTGATGGCGACATCATCAAGAACAGGAATTTTATGATGTCATCGTAACGCCATGAAAAACAAGAAATTTGTGACGTCATCAAGAAAACGAATTTTGTGACGTCATAGTGACGTCATCAAGAACGGGCATTTTTCGACGTTATAGTGACGTCATCAAGAACAGGCATTTTATGACGTCATAGTGACGTCATCAAGAACAGTAATTTTGTGACGTCATAGTCACGTCATCATCAACAGACATTTTGTGACCACATGGTGACGTCATAAAGAACAGGAATATTGTTACGTCATAGTGACGTCATTTGAAACAGGAATTTTGTGACTTTATAGTGGCGTCGTCAAGAACAGGAATTTTGTGACGTCATAGTGACGTCATGAAAAACAGGAATTTTGTGACGTCATCAAGAACAGGCATTTTGTGACGTCATAGTGACTTGATCAAGAACAGGGTTTTTGACCACATAGTGACGTCATAAAGAACAGGAATTTTGTGACGTCATAGTGACGGCATCGAGAACAGGCATTTTGTCACGTCATAGTAGCGTCATCAAGAACAGTAATTTTGTGACGTCATAGTGACGTGATGAAAGACGGGAATTTTGTGTCGTCATCAAGAACAGCAATATTGTGACGTCATAGTGACCTCATCGAGAACAGATATTTTGTGACGTCATAGTGACGTCATTAAGAACAGGAATTTTGTGACTTCATAGTGGCGTCGTCAAGAACAGGAATTTTGTGACGTCATAGTGACATCATGAACAACAGGAATTTTGTGAAATCATAGTGACTTGATCAAGAACAAGGTTTTTGACCACATAGTGACGTCATAAAGAACAGGAATTTTGTGACGTCATAGTGACGGCATCAAGAACAGGCAGTTTGTCACGTCATAGTAGCGTCATCAAGAACAGTAATTTTGTGACGTAATAGTAACGTTATCAAGAACAGGCATTTAGTGACCTCATAGTGACATCATCAAGAACAGGCATTGTGTGACCCCATAGTGACGTCATGAAGAACAGGCATTTTGTGACGTCATAGTGACGTGATGAAAAACAGGAATTTTGTGACGTCATCAAGAACATGAATATTGTGACGTCATAGTGACGTCATCAAGGACAGGAGTTTTGTGACGTTATAGTGACGTCATCAAGAACAGGCATTTTGTGACGTCATAGTGACGTTATCAAGAACAGGCATTTTTTGACCACATAGTGACATAATGAAGAACAGAAATTTCGTGACGTCATAGTAACGGCATCAAGAACAGGCATATTGTGACGTCATAGTGACATCATCAAGAACAGGAATTTTATGATGTCATAGTGACGTCATGAAAGACGGGAATTTTGTGACGTCGTGAAAGATGCGAATTTTGTGACGTCACCAAGAACAGGAATTTTGTGACGACATAGTGACGTCATATTGACGACATCAAGAACAGGCATTTTGTGACGTCATAGTGACATCATCAAGAACAGGCATTTTATGATATAGTGACGCCATAAAAAACAAGAAATTTGTGACGTGACCAAGAAAAGGAATTTCGTGGCGTCATAGTGACGTCATCAAGAACAGGCATTTTGTAACGTCATGGTGACGTCATCAAGAAAAGGAATTTTGTGACGTCAAGAAACACAGGAATTTTGTGACGTCATAGTGACGTCATCAAGAACAGGAATCTTGTTACGTCATAGTGACTTCATCAAGAACAGGAATTTCGTGACGTCATAGTGACGTCATGAAAAACAGGAATTTTGTGACATCATCAAGAACACGAATTTTGTGACGTCATAGTAACGGCATCAGGAACAGGCATTTTGTGACGTCATAGTGACATCATCAAGAACAGGAATTTTATGATGTCATAGTGACGTCATGGAAGACGGGAATTTTGTGACGTCATGAAAGACAAGAATTTTGTGACGTCACCAAGAACAGGAATTTTGTGACGACATAGTGACGTCATATTGACGACATCAAGCACAGGCATTTTGTGAAGTCATAGTGACATCATCAAGAACAGGAATTTTATGATATAGTGACGCCATAAAAAACAAGAAATTTGTGACGTGATCGAGAAAAGGAATTTCGTGGCGTCATAGTGACGTCATCAAGAACAGGCATTTTGTGACGTCATAGTGACGTCATCAAGAACAGTAATTTTGTGACGTCATAGTGACGTCATCGAGAAAAGGAATTTTGTGACGTCATAGTGACGTCAAGAAACACAGGAATTTTATGACGTCATAGTGACGTCATCAAGAACAGGAATCTTGTTACGTCATAGTGACTTCATCAAGAACAGGAATTTTGTAACGTCATGAAAAACAGAAATTTTGTGACATCATCAAGAACACGAATTTTGTGCCGTCATAGTGACGTCATCAAGAACAGGAATTTTGTGACGTCTTTGTGACGTCATCAAGAACAGGCATTTTGTGACGTCATAGTGAAATCATCAAGATCACCAATTTTGTGATTTCATAGTGACGTCATGAAAAACAGGAATTTTGTGACGTCATCAAGAACAGGAATTTTGTGACGTCATAGTGACGTCATCAAGAACAGGAATCTTGTTACGTCATAGTGACTTCATCAAGAACAGGAATTTTGTGACGTTATGAAAAACAGGAATTTTGTGACATCATCAAGAACACGAATTTTGTGCCGTCATAGTGACGTCATCAAGAACAGGAATTTTGTGACGTCTTTGTGACGTCATCAAGAACAGGCATTTTGTGACGTCATAGTGACATCATCAAGATCAGGAATTTTGTGACGTCTTTGTGACGTCATCAAGAACAGGCATTTTGTGACGTCATAGTGAAATCATCAAGATCACCAATTTTTTGATTTCATAGTGACGTCATGAAAAACAGGAATTTTGTGACGTCATCAAGAACAGGAATTTTGTGACGTCATAGTGACGTCATCAAGAACGGGCATTTTGCGACGTTATAGTGACGTCATCAAGAACACGAATTTTGTGCCGTCATACGCACGTCATCAAGAACAGGCATTTTGTGACGTCATAATGACGTCATCAAGAACAGGCATTTTGAGACGTCTCAGTGGCGTCATAATGAACAGTCATTTTGTGACGTCATAGTGACGTGATGAAAAACAGGAATTTTGTGACGTCATCAAGAACAGGAATATTGTGACGTCATAGTGACGTCATCAAGGACAGGAGTTTTGTGACGTTATAGTGACGTCATCAAGAACAGGCATATTGTGACGTCATAGTGACGTTACCAAGAACAGGCATTTTTTGACCACATTGTGATGTCATAAAGAACAGAAATTTCGTGACGTCATAGTAACGGCATCAAGAACAGGCATTTTGTGACATCATCAAGAACAGGAATTTTATGATGTCATAGTGACGTCATGAAAGACAGGAATTTTGTGACGTCATAGTGACGTCATATTGACGACATCAAGAACAGGCATTTTGTGACGTCATAGTGACATCATCAAGAACAGGCATTTTATGATATAGTGAAGCCATAAAAAACAAGAAATTTGTGACGTGACCAAGAAAAGGAATTTCGTGGCGCCATAGTGACGTCATCAAGAACAGGCATTTTGTGACGTCATAGTGACGTCATCAAGAACGGGCATTTTGCGACGTCATAGTGACGTCATCAAGAACACGAATTTTGTGCCGTCATACGCACGTCATCAAGAACAGGAATTTTGTGACGTCATAGTGACGTCATCAAGAACAGGAATATTGTGACGCTATAGTGACGTCATCAAGAACAGGCATTTTATGACGTCATAGTGACGTCATCAAGAACAGTAATTTTGTGACGTCGTAGTCACGTCATCATCAACAGACATTTTGTGACCACATGGTGACGTCATAAAGAACAGGAATATTGTTACGTCATAGTGACGTCATTAAGAACAGGATGTTTGTGACTTTATAGTGGCGTCGTCAAGAACAGGAATTTTGTGACGTCATAGTGACGTCATGAAAAACGGGAATTTTGTGACGTCATAAAGAACAGGCATTTTGTGACGTCATAGTGACTTGATCAAGAACAGGGTTTTTGACCACATAGTGACGTCATAAAGAACAGGAATTTTGTGACGTCATAGTGACGGCATCGAGAACAGGCATTTTGTCACGTCATAGTAGCGTCATCAAGAACAGTAATTTTGTGACGTCATAGTGATGAAAGACAGGAATTTTGTGTCGTCATCAAGAACAGCAATATTCTGACGTCATAGTGACCTCATCGAGAACAGATATTTTGTGACGTCATAGTGACGTTATCAAGAGCAGGCATTTTGTGACCTCATAGTGACGTCATCATGAACAGGTATTTTGTGATGTCATAGTGACCTCATCAACAACATACATTTTGTAACCACATGGTGACGTCATAAAGAACAGGAATTTTGTCACGTCATAGTGACGTCATTAAGGACAGGAATTTTGTGAATTCATAGTGGCGTCGTCAAGAACAGGAATTTTGTGACGTCATATTGACGTCATGAAAAACAGGAATTTTGTGACATCATAGTGACTTGATCAAGAACAAGGTTTTTGACCACATAGTGACGTCATAAAGAACAGGAATTTTGTGACGTCATAGTGACGGCATCAAGAACAGGCAGTTTGTCACGTCATAGTAGCGTCATCAAGAACAGCAATTTTGTGACGTCATAGTAACGTTATCAAGAACAGGCATTTAGTGACCTCATAGTGACATCATCAAGAACAGGCATTGTGTGACCCCATAGTGACGTCATAAAGAACAGGCATTTTGTGACGTCATAGTGACGTGATGAAAAACAGGAATTTTGTGACGTCATCAAGAACAGGAATATTGTGACGTCATAGTGACGTCATCAAGAACAGGAATATTGTGACGTCATAGTGACGTCATCAAGAACAGGAATATTGTGACGTCATAGTGACGTCATCAAGAACAGGCATTTTGTGACGTCATAGTGACGTCATCAAGAACAGTAATTTTGTGACGTCACAGTGACGTCATGAAAGACGGGAATTTTGTGACCTTATCAAGAACAGGAATTTTGTGACGACATACTGACGTCATAGTGACGACATCAAGAACAGGAATTTTGTGACTTCATAGTGACGTCATTAAGAACGGGAATTTTGTGACGTCATGGTGACATCATCAAGAACAGGAATTTTATGATGTTATAGTGACGTCATGAAAAACGGGAATTTCGTGACGTCATCAAGAACAGGAATTTGGTGACATCATAGTGACGTTATCAAGAACGGGCATTTTGTGACGTCATAGTAACGTGATGAAAAAGAGGAATTTTGTGACGTCATCAAAAACAGGAATATTGTTACGTCCCAGTGACGTCATCAAGAACAGGCATTTTGTGACGTTATACTGACGTCATCTGTAACAGCCGTTTTGTAAGGTCATAGTGACACGATGAAAAACAGGAATTTTGTGACGTCATGAAGAACAGGCATTTTGTGACGTCATAGTGACGTTATCAAGAACAGGCATTTTGTGACGTTATAGTGACATCATCAAGATCACCAATTTTGTGATTTCATAGTGACGTCATGAAAAACAGGAATTTTGTGACGTCATCAAGAACAGGAATTTTGTGACGTCATAGTGACGTTATCAAGAACAGGCATTTTGTGACGTCATAATGACGTCATCAAGAACAGGCATTTTGTGACGTCATAGTGACGTTATCAAGAACGGGCATTTTTTGACCACATAGTGACGTCATAAAGAACAGAAATTTCGTGACGTCATAGTAACGGCATCAAGAACAGGCATTTTGTGACGTCATAGTGACATCATCAAGAACAGGAATTTTATGATGTCATAGTGACGTCATGAAAGACGGGAATTTTGTGACGTCATGAAAGACGCCAATTTTGTGACGTGACCAAGAACAGGAATTTTGTGACGACATAGTGACGTCATATTGACGACATCAAGAACAGGCATTTTGTGACGTCATAGTGACATCATCAAGAACAGGCATTTCATGATATAGTGACGCCATAAAAAACAAGAAATTTGTGACGTGACCAAGAAAAGGAATTTCGTGGCGTCATAGTGACGTCATCAAGAACAGGCATTTTGTGACGTCATAGTGACGTCATCAGGAAAAGGAATTTTGTGACGTCGTAGTGACGTCAAGAAACACAGGAATTTTGTGACGTCATAGTGACGTCATCAAGAACAGGAATCTTGTTACGTCATAGTGACTTCATCAAGAACAGGAATTTTGTGACGTCATAGTGACGTCATGAAAAACAGGAATTTTGTGACATCATCAAGAACACGAATTTTGTGCCGTCATAGTGGCGTCATCAAGAACAGGAATTTTGTGACGTCTTTGTGACGTTATCAAGAACAGGCATTTTGTGACGTAATAGTGACGTCTCCAAGAACAGTAATTTTGTGACGTCATAGTGACGTCATCAAGAACAGGCATTTTGTGACCACATAGTGACGTCATCAAGAACAGGCATTTTGTGACGTTATAGTGACGTCATCAAGAACAGGCATTTTGTGAAGTCATAGTGACGTCATGAATAACAGGAATTTTGTGACGTCATAGTAACGGCATCAAGAACAGGCATTTTGTGACGTCATAGTGACATCATCAAGAACAGGAATTTTATGATGTCATAGTGACGTCATGAAAGACGGGAATTTTGTGACGTCATGAAAGACGGGAATTTTGTGACGTCACCAAGAACAGGAATTTGGTGACGACATAGTGACGTCATATTGACGACATCAAGAACAGGCATTTTGTGACGTCATAGTGACATCATCAAGAACAGGAATTTTATGATATAGTGACGCCATAAAAAACAAGAAATTTGTGACGTGATCAAGAAAAGGAATTTCGTGGCGTCATAGTGACGTCATCAAGAACAGGCATTTTGTGACGTCATAGTGACGTCATCAAGAACAGTTATTTTGTGACGTCATAGTGATGTCATCAAGAAAAGGAATTTTGTGACGTCATAGTGACGTCAAGAAACACAGGAATTTTGTGACGTCAAGAAACACAGGAATTTTGTGACGTCATAGTGACGTCATCAAGAACAGGAATCTTGTTACGTCATAGTGACTTCATCAAGAACAGGAATTTTACGACGTCATAGTGACGTCATGAAAAACAGGAATTTTGTGACATCATCAAGAACACGAATTTTGTGACGTCATAGTAACGGCATCAAGAACAGGCATTTTGTGACGTCATAGTGACATCATCAAGAACAGGAATTTTATGATGTCATAGTGACGTCATGAAAGACGGGAATTTTGTGACGTCATGAAAGACGGGAATTTTGTGACGTCACCAAGAACAGGAATTTTGTGACGACATAGTGACGTCATATTGACGACATCAAGAACAGGCATTTTGTGAAGTCATAGTGACATCATCAAGAACAGGAATTTTATGATATAGTGACGCCATAAAAAACAAGAAATTTGTGACGTGATCAAGAAAAGGAATTTCGTGGCGTCATAGTGACGTCATCAAGAACAGGCATTTTGTGATGTCATAGTGACGTCATCAAGAACAGTAATTTTGTGACGTCATAGTGACGTCATCGAGAAAAGGAATTTTGTGACGTCATAGTGACGTCAAGAAACACAGGAATTTTGTGACGTCATAGTGACGTCATCAAGAACAGGAATCTTGTTACGTCATAGTGACTTCATCGAGAACAGGAATTTTGTGACGTCATGAAAAACAGGAATTTTGTGACATCATCAAGAACACGAATTTTGTGCCGTCATAATGACGTCATCAAGAACAGGCATTTTGTGACGTCTTTGTGACGTCATAGTGACATCATCAAGATCAGGAATTTTGTGACGTCTTTGTGACGTCATCAAGAACAGGCATTTTGTGACGTCATAGTGAAATCATCAAGATCACCAATTTTGTGATTTCATAGTGACGTCATGAAAAACAGGAATTTTGTGACGTCATCAAGAACAGGAATTTTGTGACGTCATAGTGACGTCATCAAGAACGGGCATTTTGCGACGTTATAGTGACGTCATCAAGAACACGAATTTTGTGCCGTCATACGCACGTCATCAAGAACAGGCATTTTGTGACGTCATAATGACGTCATCAAGAACAGGCATTTTGAGACGTCTTAGTGGCGTCATAATGAACAGTCATTTTGTGACGTCATAGTGACGTGATGAAAAACAGGAATTTTGTTACGTCATCAAGAATAGGAATATTGTGACGTCATACGCACGTCAGCAAGAACAGGAATTTTGTGACGTCATAGTGACGTCATCAAGAACAGGAATATTGTGACGTTATAGTGACGTCATCAAGAACAGGCATTTTATGACGTCATAGTGACGTCATCAAGAACAGTAATTTTGTGACGTCATAGTCACGTCATCATCAACAGACATTTTGTGACCACATGGTGACGTCATAAAGAACAGGAATATTGTTACGTCATAGTGACGTCATTAAGAACAGGAATTTTGTGACTTTATAGTGGCGTCGTCAAGAACAGGAATTTTGTGACGTCATAGTGACGTCATGAAAAACAGGAATTTTGTGACGTCATCAAGAACAGCCATTTTGTGACGTCATAGTGACTTGATCAAGAACAGGGTTTTTGACCACATAGTGACGTCATAAAGAACAGGAATTTTGTGACATCATAGTGACTTGATCAAGAACAAGGTTTTTGAACACATAGTGACGTCATAAAGAACAGGAATTTTGTGACGTCATAGTGACGTCATATTGACGACATCAAGAACAGGCATTTTGTGACGTCATAGTGACATCATCAAGAACAGGCATTTTATGATATAGTGACGCCATAAAAAACAAGAAATTTGTGACGTGACCAAGAAAAGGAATTTCGTGGCGTCATAGTGACGTCATCAAGAACAGGAATCTTGTTACGTCATAGTGACTTCATCAAGAACAGGAATTTTGTGACGTCATAGTGACGTCATGAAAAACAGGAATTTTGTGACATCATCAAGAACACGAATTTTGTGACGTCATAGTAACGGCATCAAGAACAGGCATTTTGTGACGTCATCGCGACATCATCAAGAACAGGAATTTTATGATGTCATAGTGACGTCATGAAAGACGGGAATTTTGTGACGTCATGAAAGACGGGAATTTTGTGACGTCACCAAAAACAGGAATTTTGTGACGTCATGAAAAACAGGAATTTTGTGACATCATCAAGAACAGGAATTTTGTGACGTCTTTGTGACGTCATCAAGAACAGGCATTTTGTGACGTCATAGTGACATCATCAAGATCAGGAATTTTGTGACGTCTTTGTGACGTCATCAAGAACAGGCATTTTGTGACGTCATAGTGAAATCATCAAGATCACCAATTTTGTGATTTTATAGTGACGTCATGAAAAACAGGAATTTTGTGACGTCATCAAGAACAGGAATTTTGTGACGTCATAGTGACGTCATCAAGAACGGGCATTTTGCGACGTTATAGTGACGTCATCAAGAACACGAATTTTGTGCCGTCATACGCACGTCATCAAGAACAGGCATTTTGTGACGTCATAATGACGTCATCAAGAACAGGCATTTTGAGACGTCTTAGTGGCGTCATAATGAACAGTCATTTTGTGACGTCATAGTGACGTGATGAAAAACAGGAATTTTGTGACGTCATCAAGAACAGGAATATTGTGACGTCATAGTGACGTCATCAAGGACAGGAGTTTTGTGACGTTATAGTGACGTCATCAAGAACAGGCATATTGTGACGTCATAGTGACGTTATCAAGAACAGGCATTTTTTGACCACATTGTGACGTCATAAAGAACAGAAATTTCGTGACGTCATAGTAACGGCATCAAGAACAGGCATTTTGTGACGTCATAGTGACATCATCAAGAACAGGAATATTATGATGTCATAGTGACGTCATATTGACGACATCAAGAACAGGCATTTTGTGACGTCATAGTGACATCATCAAGAACAGGCATTTTATGATATAGTGACGCCATAAAAAACAAGAAATTTGTGACGTGACCAAGAAAAGGAATTTCGTGGCGTCATAGTGACGTCATCAAGAACAGGCATTTTGTAACGTCATGGTGACGTCATCAAGAAAAGGAATTTTGTGACGTCAAGAAACACAGGAATTTTGTGACGTCATAGTGACGTCATCAAGAACAGGAATCTTGTTACGTCATAGTGACTTCATCAAGAACAGGAATTTCGTGACGTCATAGTGACGTCATGAAAAACAGGAATTTTGTGACATCATCAAGAACACGAATTTTGTGACGTCATAGTAACGGCATCAGGAACAGGCATTTTGTGACGTCATAGTGACATCATCAAGAACAGGAATTTTATGATGTCATAGTGACGTCATGGAAGACGGGAATTTTGTGACGTCATGAAAGACAAGAATTTTGTGACGTCACCAAGAACAGGAATTTTGTGACGACATAGTGACGTAATATTGACGACATCAAGCACAGGCATTTTGTGAAGTCATAGTGACATCATCAAGAACAGGAATTTTATGATATAGTGACGCCATAAAAAACAAGAAATTTGTGACGTGATCGAGAAAAGGAATTTCGTGGCGTCATAGTGACGTCATCAAGAACAGGCATTTTGTGACGTCATAGTGACGTCATCAAGAACAGTAATTTTGTGACGTCATAGTGACGTCATCGAGAAAAGGAATTTTGTGACGTCATAGTGACGTCAAGAAACACAGGAATTTTATGACGTCATAGTGACGTCATCAAGAACAGGAATCTTGTTACGTCATAGTGACTTCATCAAGAACAGGAATTTTGTAACGTCATGAAAAACAGAAATTTTGTGACATCATCAAGAACACGAATTTTGTGCCGTCATAGTGACGTCATCAAGAACAGGAATTTTGTGACGTCTTTGTGACGTCATCAAGAACAGGCATTTTGTGACGTCATAGTGAAATCATCAAGATCACCAATTTTGTGATTTCATAGTGACGTCATGAAAAACAGGAATTTTGTGACGTCATCAAGAACAGGAATTTTGTGACGTCATAGTGACGTCATCAAGAACAGGAATCTTGTTACGTCATAGTGACTTCATCAAGAACAGGAATTTTGTGACGTTATGAAAAACAGGAATTTTGTGACATCATCAAGAACACGAATTTTGTGCCGTCATAGTGACGTCATCAAGAACAGGAATTTTGTGACGTCTTTGTGACGTCATCAAGAACAGGCATTTTGTGACGTCATAGTGACATCATCAAGATCAGGAATTTTGTGACGTCTTTGTGACGTCATCAAGAACAGGCATTTTGTGACGTCATAGTGAAATCATCAAGATCACCAATTTTTTGATTTCATAGTGACGTCATGAAAAACAGGAATTTTGTGACGTCATCAAGAACAGGAATTTTGTGACGTCATAGTGACGTCATCAAGAACGGGCATTTTGCGACGTTATAGTGACGTCATCAAGAACACGAATTTTGTGCCGTCATACGCACGTCATCAAGAACAGGCATTTTGTGACGTCATAATGACGTCATCAAGAACAGGCATTTTGAGACGTCTCAGTGGCGTCATAATGAACAGTCATTTTGTGACGTCATAGTGACGTGATGAAAAACAGGAATTTTGTGACGTCATCAAGAACAGGAATATTGTGACGTCATAGTGACGTCATCAAGGACAGGAGTTTTGTGACGTTATAGTGACGTCATCAAGAACAGGCATATTGTGACGTCATAGTGACGTTACCAAGAACAGGCATTTTTTGACCACATTGTGATGTCATAAAGAACAGAAATTTCGTGACGTCATAGTAACGGCATCAAGAACAGGCATTTTGTGACATCATCAAGAACAGGAATTTTATGATGTCATAGTGACGTCATGAAAGACAGGAATTTTGTGACGTCATAGTGACGTCATATTGACGACATCAAGAACAGGCATTTTGTGACGTCATAGTGACATCATCAAGAACAGGCATTTTATGATATAGTGAAGCCATAAAAAACAAGAAATTTGTGACGTGACCAAGAAAAGGAATTTCGTGGCGCCATAGTGACGTCATCAAGAACAGGCATTTTGTGACGTCATAGTGACGTCATCAAGAACGGGCATTTTGCGACGTCATAGTGACGTCATCAAGAACACGAATTTTGTGCCGTCATACGCACGTCATCAAGAACAGGAATTTTGTGACGTCATAGTGACGTCATCAAGAACAGGAATATTGTGACGCTATAGTGACGTCATCAAGAACAGGCATTTTATGACGTCATAGTGACGTCATCAAGAACAGTAATTTTGTGACGTCGTAGTCACGTCATCATCAACAGACATTTTGTGACCACATGGTGACGTCATAAAGAACAGGAATATTGTTACGTCATAGTGACGTCATTAAGAACAGGATGTTTGTGACTTTATAGTGGCGTCGTCAAGAACAGGAATTTTGTGACGTCATAGTGACGTCATGAAAAACGGGAATTTTGTGACGTCATAAAGAACAGGCATTTTGTGACGTCATAGTGACTTGATCAAGAACAGGGTTTTTGACCACATAGTGACGTCATAAAGAACAGGAATTTTGTGACGTCATAGTGACGGCATCGAGAACAGGCATTTTGTCACGTCATAGTAGCGTCATCAAGAACAGTAATTTTGTGACGTCATAGTGATGAAAGACAGGAATTTTGTGTCGTCATCAAGAACAGCAATATTCTGACGTCATAGTGACCTCATCGAGAACAGATATTTTGTGACGTCATAGTGACGTTATCAAGAGCAGGCATTTTGTGACCTCATAGTGACGTCATCATGAACAGGTATTTTGTGATGTCATAGTGACCTCATCAACAACATACATTTTGTAACCACATGGTGACGTCATAAAGAACAGGAATTTTGTCACGTCATAGTGACGTCATTAAGGACAGGAATTTTGTGAATTCATAGTGGCGTCGTCAAGAACAGGAATTTTGTGACGTCATATTGACGTCATGAAAAACAGGAATTTTGTGACATCATAGTGACTTGATCAAGAACAAGGTTTTTGACCACATAGTGACGTCATAAAGAACAGGAATTTTGTGACGTCATAGTGACGGCATCAAGAACAGGCAGTTTGTCACGTCATAGTAGCGTCATCAAGAACAGCAATTTTGTGACGTCATAGTAACGTTATCAAGAACAGGCATTTAGTGACCTCATAGTGACATCATCAAGAACAGGCATTGTGTGACCCCATAGTGACGTCATAAAGAACAGGCATTTTGTGACGTCATAGTGACGTGATGAAAAACAGGAATTTTGTGACGTCATCAAGAACAGGAATATTGTGACGTCATAGTGACGTCATCAAGAACAGGAATATTGTGACGTCATAGTGACGTCATCAAGAACAGGAATATTGTGACGTCATAGTGACGTCATCAAGAACAGGCATTTTGTGACGTCATAGTGACGTCATCAAGAACAGTAATTTTGTGACGTCACAGTGACGTCATGAAAGACGGGAATTTTGTGACCTTATCAAGAACAGGAATTTTGTGACGACATACTGACGTCATAGTGACGACATCAAGAACAGGAATTTTGTGACTTCATAGTGACGTCATTAAGAACGGGAATTTTGTGACGTCATGGTGACATCATCAAGAACAGGAATTTTATGATGTTATAGTGACGTCATGAAAAACGGGAATTTCGTGACGTCATCAAGAACAGGAATTTTGTGACATCATAGTGACGTTATCAAGAACGGGCATTTTGTGACGTCATAGTAACGTGATGAAAAAGAGGAATTTTGTGACGTCATCAAAAACAGGAATATTGTTACGTCCCAGTGACGTCATCAAGAACAGGCATTTTGTGACGTTATACTGACGTCATCTGTAACAGCCGTTTTGTAAGGTCATAGTGACACGATGAAAAACAGGAATTTTGTGACGTCATGAAGAACAGGCATTTTGTGACGTCATAGTGACGTTATCAAGAACAGGCATTTTGTGACGTTATAGTGACATCATCAAGATCACCAATTTTGTGATTTCATAGTGACGTCATGAAAAACAGGAATTTTGTGACGTCATCAAGAACAGGAATTTTGTGACGTCATAGTGACGTTATCAAGAACAGGCATTTTGTGACGTCATAATGACGTCATCAAGAACAGGCATTTTGTGACGTCATAGTGACGTTATCAAGAACGGGCATTTTTTGACCACATAGTGACGTCATAAAGAACAGAAATTTCGTGACGTCATAGTAACGGCATCAAGAACAGGCATTTTGTGACGTCATAGTGACATCATCAAGAACAGGAATTTTATGATGTCATAGTGACGTCATGAAAGACGGGAATTTTGTGACGTCATGAAAGACGCCAATTTTGTGACGTGACCAAGAACAGGAATTTTGTGACGACATAGTGACGTCATATTGACGACATCAAGAACAGGCATTTTGTGACGTCATAGTGACATCATCAAGAACAGGCATTTCATGATATAGTGACGCCATAAAAAACAAGAAATTTGTGACGTGACCAAGAAAAGGAATTTCGTGGCGTCATAGTGACGTCATCAAGAACAGGCATTTTGTGACGTCATAGTGACGTCATCAGGAAAAGGAATTTTGTGACGTCGTAGTGACGTCAAGAAACACAGGAATTTTGTGACGTCATAGTGACGTCATCAAGAACAGGAATCTTGTTACGTCATAGTGACTTCATCAAGAACAGGAATTTTGTGACGTCATAGTGACGTCATGAAAAACAGGAATTTTGTGACATCATCAAGAACACGAATTTTGTGCCGTCATAGTGGCGTCATCAAGAACAGGAATTTTGTGACGTCTTTGTGACGTTATCAAGAACAGGCATTTTGTGACGTAATAGTGACGTCTCCAAGAACAGTAATTTTGTGACGTCATAGTGACGTCATCAAGAACAGGCATTTTGTGACCACATAGTGACGTCATCAAGAACAGGCATTTTGTGACGTTATAGTGACGTCATCAAGAACAGGCATTTTGTGAAGTCATAGTGACGTCATGAATAACAGGAATTTTGTGACGTCATAGTAACGGCATCAAGAACAGGCATTTTGTGACGTCATAGTGACATCATCAAGAACAGGAATTTTATGATGTCATAGTGACGTCATGAAAGACGGGAATTTTGTGACGTCATGAAAGACGGGAATTTTGTGACGTCACCAAGAACAGGAATTTGGTGACGACATAGTGACGTCATATTGACGACATCAAGAACAGGCATTTTGTGACGTCATAGTGACATCATCAAGAACAGGAATTTTATGATATAGTGACGCCATAAAAAACAAGAAATTTGTGACGTGATCAAGAAAAGGAATTTCGTGGCGTCATAGTGACGTCATCAAGAACAGGCATTTTGTGACGTCATAGTGACGTCATCAAGAACAGTTATTTTGTGACGTCATAGTGATGTCATCAAGAAAAGGAATTTTGTGACGTCATAGTGACGTCAAGAAACACAGGAATTTTGTGACGTCAAGAAACACAGGAATTTTGTGACGTCATAGTGACGTCATCAAGAACAGGAATCTTGTTACGTCATAGTGACTTCATCAAGAACAGGAATTTTACGACGTCATAGTGACGTCATGAAAAACAGGAATTTTGTGACATCATCAAGAACACGAATTTTGTGACGTCATAGTAACGGCATCAAGAACAGGCATTTTGTGACGTCATAGTGACATCATCAAGAACAGGAATTTTATGATGTCATAGTGACGTCATGAAAGACGGGAATTTTGTGACGTCATGAAAGACGGGAATTTTGTGACGTCACCAAGAACAGGAATTTTGTGACGACATAGTGACGTCATATTGACGACATCAAGAACAGGCATTTTGTGAAGTCATAGTGACATCATCAAGAACAGGAATTTTATGATATAGTGACGCCATAAAAAACAAGAAATTTGTGACGTGATCAAGAAAAGGAATTTCGTGGCGTCATAGTGACGTCATCAAGAACAGGCATTTTGTGATGTCATAGTGACGTCATCAAGAACAGTAATTTTGTGACGTCATAGTGACGTCATCGAGAAAAGGAATTTTGTGACGTCATAGTGACGTCAAGAAACACAGGAATTTTGTGACGTCATAGTGACGTCATCAAGAACAGGAATCTTGTTACGTCATAGTGACTTCATCGAGAACAGGAATTTTGTGACGTCATGAAAAACAGGAATTTTGTGACATCATCAAGAACACGAATTTTGTGCCGTCATAATGACGTCATCAAGAACAGGCATTTTGTGACGTCTTTGTGACGTCATAGTGACATCATCAAGATCAGGAATTTTGTGACGTCTTTGTGACGTCATCAAGAACAGGCATTTTGTGACGTCATAGTGAAATCATCAAGATCACCAATTTTGTGATTTCATAGTGACGTCATGAAAAACAGGAATTTTGTGACGTCATCAAGAACAGGAATTTTGTGACGTCATAGTGACGTCATCAAGAACGGGCATTTTGCGACGTTATAGTGACGTCATCAAGAACACGAATTTTGTGCCGTCATACGCACGTCATCAAGAACAGGCATTTTGTGACGTCATAATGACGTCATCAAGAACAGGCATTTTGAGACGTCTTAGTGGCGTCATAATGAACAGTCATTTTGTGACGTCATAGTGACGTGATGAAAAACAGGAATTTTGTTACGTCATCAAGAATAGGAATATTGTGACGTCATACGCACGTCAGCAAGAACAGGAATTTTGTGACGTCATAGTGACGTCATCAAGAACAGGAATATTGTGACGTTATAGTGACGTCATCAAGAACAGGCATTTTATGACGTCATAGTGACGTCATCAAGAACAGTAATTTTGTGACGTCATAGTCACGTCATCATCAACAGACATTTTGTGACCACATGGTGACGTCATAAAGAACAGGAATATTGTTACGTCATAGTGACGTCATTAAGAACAGGAATTTTGTGACTTTATAGTGGCGTCGTCAAGAACAGGAATTTTGTGACGTCATAGTGACGTCATGAAAAACAGGAATTTTGTGACGTCATCAAGAACAGCCATTTTGTGACGTCATAGTGACTTGATCAAGAACAGGGTTTTTGACCACATAGTGACGTCATAAAGAACAGGAATTTTGTGACATCATAGTGACTTGATCAAGAACAAGGTTTTTGAACACATAGTGACGTCATAAAGAACAGGAATTTTGTGACGTCATAGTGACGTCATATTGACGACATCAAGAACAGGCATTTTGTGACGTCATAGTGACATCATCAAGAACAGGCATTTTATGATATAGTGACGCCATAAAAAACAAGAAATTTGTGACGTGACCAAGAAAAGGAATTTCGTGGCGTCATAGTGACGTCATCAAGAACAGGAATCTTGTTACGTCATAGTGACTTCATCAAGAACAGGAATTTTGTGACGTCATAGTGACGTCATGAAAAACAGGAATTTTGTGACATCATCAAGAACACGAATTTTGTGACGTCATAGTAACGGCATCAAGAACAGGCATTTTGTGACGTCATCGCGACATCATCAAGAACAGGAATTTTATGATGTCATAGTGACGTCATGAAAGACGGGAATTTTGTGACGTCATGAAAGACGGGAATTTTGTGACGTCACCAAAAACAGGAATTTTGTGACGTCATGAAAAACAGGAATTTTGTGACATCATCAAGAACAGGAATTTTGTGACGTCTTTGTGACGTCATCAAGAACAGGCATTTTGTGACGTCATAGTGACATCATCAAGATCAGGAATTTTGTGACGTCTTTGTGACGTCATCAAGAACAGGCATTTTGTGACGTCATAGTGAAATCATCAAGATCACCAATTTTGTGATTTTATAGTGACGTCATGAAAAACAGGAATTTTGTGACGTCATCAAGAACAGGAATTTTGTGACGTCATAGTGACGTCATCAAGAACGGGCATTTTGCGACGTTATAGTGACGTCATCAAGAACACGAATTTTGTGCCGTCATACGCACGTCATCAAGAACAGGCATTTTGTGACGTCATAATGACGTCATCAAGAACAGGCATTTTGAGACGTCTTAGTGGCGTCATAATGAACAGTCATTTTGTGACGTCATAGTGACGTGATGAAAAACAGGAATTTTGTGACGTCATCAAGAACAGGAATATTGTGACGTCATAGTGACGTCATCAAGGACAGGAGTTTTGTGACGTTATAGTGACGTCATCAAGAACAGGCATATTGTGACGTCATAGTGACGTTATCAAGAACAGGCATTTTTTGACCACATTGTGACGTCATAAAGAACAGAAATTTCGTGACGTCATAGTAACGGCATCAAGAACAGGCATTTTGTGACGTCATAGTGACATCATCAAGAACAGGAATATTATGATGTCATAGTGACGTCATATTGACGACATCAAGAACAGGCATTTTGTGACGTCATAGTGACATCATCAAGAACAGGCATTTTATGATATAGTGACGCCATAAAAAACAAGAAATTTGTGACGTGACCAAGAAAAGGAATTTCGTGGCGTCATAGTGACGTCATCAAGAACAGGCATTTTGTAACGTCATGGTGACGTCATCAAGAAAAGGAATTTTGTGACGTCAAGAAACACAGGAATTTTGTGACGTCATAGTGACGTCATCAAGAACAGGAATCTTGTTACGTCATAGTGACTTCATCAAGAGCAGGAATTTCGTGACGTCATAGTGACGTCATGAAAAACAGGAATTTTGTGACATCATCAAGAACACGAATTTTGTGACGTCATAGTAACGGCATCAGGAACAGGCATTTTGTGACGTCATAGTGACATCATCAAGAACAGGAATTTTATGATGTCATAGTGACGTCATGGAAGACGGGAATTTTGTGACGTCATGAAAGACAAGAATTTTGTGACGTCACCAAGAACAGGAATTTTGTGACGACATAGTGACGTCATATTGACGACATCAAGCACAGGCATTTTGTGAAGTCATAGTGACATCATCAAGAACAGGAATTTTATGATATAGTGACGCCATAAAAAACAAGAAATTTGTGACGTGATCGAGAAAAGGAATTTCGTGGCGTCATAGTGACGTCATCAAGAACAGGCATTTTGTGACGTCATAGTGACGTCATCAAGAACAGTAATTTTGTGACGTCATAGTGACGTCATCGAGAAAAGGAATTTTGTGACGTCATAGTGACGTCAAGAAACACAGGAATTTTATGACGTCATAGTGACGTCATCAAGAACAGGAATCTTGTTACGTCATAGTGACTTCATCAAGAACAGGAATTTTGTAACGTCATGAAAAACAGAAATTTTGTGACATCATCAAGAACACGAATTTTGTGCCGTCATAGTGACGTCATCAAGAACAGGAATTTTGTGACGTCTTTGTGACGTCATCAAGAACAGGCATTTTGTGACGTCATAGTGAAATCATCAAGATCACCAATTTTGTGATTTCATAGTGACGTCATGAAAAACAGGAATTTTGTGACGTCATCAAGAACAGGAATTTTGTGACGTCATAGTGACGTCATCAAGAACAGGAATCTTGTTACGTCATAGTGACTTCATCAAGAACAGGAATTTTGTGACGTTATGAAAAACAGGAATTTTGTGACATCATCAAGAACACGAATTTTGTGCCGTCATAGTGACGTCATCAAGAACAGGAATTTTGTGACGTCTTTGTGACGTCATCAAGAACAGGCATTTTGTGACGTCATAGTGACATCATCAAGATCAGGAATTTTGTGACGTCTTTGTGACGTCATCAAGAACAGGCATTTTGTGACGTCATAGTGAAATCATCAAGATCACCAATTTTTTGATTTCATAGTGACGTCATGAAAAACAGGAATTTTGTGACGTCATCAAGAACAGGAATTTTGTGACGTCATAGTGACGTCATCAAGAACGGGCATTTTGCGACGTTATAGTGACGTCATCAAGAACACGAATTTTGTGCCGTCATACGCACGTCATCAAGAACAGGCATTTTGTGACGTCATAATGACGTCATCAAGAACAGGCATTTTGAGACGTCTCAGTGGCGTCATAATGAACAGTCATTTTGTGACGTCATAGTGACGTGATGAAAAACAGGAATTTTGTGACGTCATCAAGAACAGGAATATTGTGACGTCATAGTGACGTCATCAAGGACAGGAGTTTTGTGACGTTATAGTGACGTCATCAAGAACAGGCATATTGTGACGTCATAGTGACGTTACCAAGAACAGGCATTTTTTGACCACATTGTGATGTCATAAAGAACAGAAATTTCGTGACGTCATAGTAACGGCATCAAGAACAGGCATTTTGTGACATCATCAAGAACAGGAATTTTATGATGTCATAGTGACGTCATGAAAGACAGGAATTTTGTGACGTCATAGTGACGTCATATTGACGACATCAAGAACAGGCATTTTGTGACGTCATAGTGACATCATCAAGAACAGGCATTTTATGATATAGTGAAGCCATAAAAAACAAGAAATTTGTGACGTGACCAAGAAAAGGAATTTCGTGGCGCCATAGTGACGTCATCAAGAACAGGCATTTTGTGACGTCATAGTGACGTCATCAAGAACGGGCATTTTGCGACGTCATAGTGACGTCATCAAGAACACGAATTTTGTGCCGTCATACGCACGTCATCAAGAACAGGAATTTTGTGACGTCATAGTGACGTCATCAAGAACAGGAATATTGTGACGCTATAGTGACGTCATCAAGAACAGGCATTTTATGACGTCATAGTGACGTCATCAAGAACAGTAATTTTGTGACGTCGTAGTCACGTCATCATCAACAGACATTTTGTGACCACATGGTGACGTCATAAAGAACAGGAATATTGTTACGTCATAGTGACGTCATTAAGAACAGGATGTTTGTGACTTTATAGTGGCGTCGTCAAGAACAGGAATTTTGTGACGTCATAGTGACGTCATGAAAAACGGGAATTTTGTGACGTCATAAAGAACAGGCATTTTGTGACGTCATAGTGACTTGATCAAGAACAGGGTTTTTGACCACATAGTGACGTCATAAAGAACAGGAATTTTGTGACGTCATAGTGACGGCATCGAGAACAGGCATTTTGTCACGTCATAGTAGCGTCATCAAGAACAGTAATTTTGTGACGTCATAGTGATGAAAGACAGGAATTTTGTGTCGTCATCAAGAACAGCAATATTCTGACGTCATAGTGACCTCATCGAGAACAGATATTTTGTGACGTCATAGTGACGTTATCAAGAGCAGGCATTTTGTGACCTCATAGTGACGTCATCATGAACAGGTATTTTGTGATGTCATAGTGACCTCATCAACAACATACATTTTGTAACCACATGGTGACGTCATAAAGAACAGGAATTTTGTCACGTCATAGTGACGTCATTAAGGACAGGAATTTTGTGAATTCATAGTGGCGTCGTCAAGAACAGGAATTTTGTGACGTCATATTGACGTCATGAAAAACAGGAATTTTGTGACATCATAGTGACTTGATCAAGAACAAGGTTTTTGACCACATAGTGACGTCATAAAGAACAGGAATTTTGTGACGTCATAGTGACGGCATCAAGAACAGGCAGTTTGTCACGTCATAGTAGCGTCATCAAGAACAGCAATTTTGTGACGTCATAGTAACGTTATCAAGAACAGGCATTTAGTGACCTCATAGTGACATCATCAAGAACAGGCATTGTGTGACCCCATAGTGACGTCATAAAGAACAGGCATTTTGTGACGTCATAGTGACGTGATGAAAAACAGGAATTTTGTGACGTCATCAAGAACAGGAATATTGTGACGTCATAGTGACGTCATCAAGAACAGGAATATTGTGACGTCATAGTGACGTCATCAAGAACAGGAATATTGTGACGTCATAGTGACGTCATCAAGAACAGGCATTTTGTGACGTCATAGTGACGTCATCAAGAACAGTAATTTTGTGACGTCACAGTGACGTCATGAAAGACGGGAATTTTGTGACCTTATCAAGAACAGGAATTTTGTGACGACATACTGACGTCATAGTGACGACATCAAGAACAGGAATTTTGTGACTTCATAGTGACGTCATTAAGAACGGGAATTTTGTGACGTCATGGTGACATCATCAAGAACAGGAATTTTATGATGTTATAGTGACGTCATGAAAAACGGGAATTTCGTGACGTCATCAAGAACAGGAATTTGGTGACATCATAGTGACGTTATCAAGAACGGGCATTTTGTGACGTCATAGTAACGTGATGAAAAAGAGGAATTTTGTGACGTCATCAAAAACAGGAATATTGTTACGTCCCAGTGACGTCATCAAGAACAGGCATTTTGTGACGTTATACTGACGTCATCTGTAACAGCCGTTTTGTAAGGTCATAGTGACACGATGAAAAACAGGAATTTTGTGACGTCATGAAGAACAGGCATTTTGTGACGTCATAGTGACGTTATCAAGAACAGGCATTTTGTGACGTTATAGTGACATCATCAAGATCACCAATTTTGTGATTTCATAGTGACGTCATGAAAAACAGGAATTTTGTGACGTCATCAAGAACAGGAATTTTGTGACGTCATAGTGACGTTATCAAGAACAGGCATTTTGTGACGTCATAATGACGTCATCAAGAACAGGCATTTTGTGACGTCATAGTGACGTTATCAAGAACGGGCATTTTTTGACCACATAGTGACGTCATAAAGAACAGAAATTTCGTGACGTCATAGTAACGGCATCAAGAACAGGCATTTTGTGACGTCATAGTGACATCATCAAGAACAGGAATTTTATGATGTCATAGTGACGTCATGAAAGACGGGAATTTTGTGACGTCATGAAAGACGCCAATTTTGTGACGTGACCAAGAACAGGAATTTTGTGACGACATAGTGACGTCATATTGACGACATCAAGAACAGGCATTTTGTGACGTCATAGTGACATCATCAAGAACAGGCATTTCATGATATAGTGACGCCATAAAAAACAAGAAATTTGTGACGTGACCAAGAAAAGGAATTTCGTGGCGTCATAGTGACGTCATCAAGAACAGGCATTTTGTGACGTCATAGTGACGTCATCAGGAAAAGGAATTTTGTGACGTCGTAGTGACGTCAAGAAACACAGGAATTTTGTGACGTCATAGTGACGTCATCAAGAACAGGAATCTTGTTACGTCATAGTGACTTCATCAAGAACAGGAATTTTGTGACGTCATAGTGACGTCATGAAAAACAGGAATTTTGTGACATCATCAAGAACACGAATTTTGTGCCGTCATAGTGGCGTCATCAAGAACAGGAATTTTGTGACGTCTTTGTGACGTTATCAAGAACAGGCATTTTGTGACGTAATAGTGACGTCTCCAAGAACAGTAATTTTGTGACGTCATAGTGACGTCATCAAGAACAGGCATTTTGTGACCACATAGTGACGTCATCAAGAACAGGCATTTTGTGACGTTATAGTGACGTCATCAAGAACAGGCATTTTGTGAAGTCATAGTGACGTCATGAATAACAGGAATTTTGTGACGTCATAGTAACGGCATCAAGAACAGGCATTTTGTGACGTCATAGTGACATCATCAAGAACAGGAATTTTATGATGTCATAGTGACGTCATGAAAGACGGGAATTTTGTGACGTCATGAAAGACGGGAATTTTGTGACGTCACCAAGAACAGGAATTTGGTGACGACATAGTGACGTCATATTGACGACATCAAGAACAGGCATTTTGTGACGTCATAGTGACATCATCAAGAACAGGAATTTTATGATATAGTGACGCCATAAAAAACAAGAAATTTGTGACGTGATCAAGAAAAGGAATTTCGTGGCGTCATAGTGACGTCATCAAGAACAGGCATTTTGTGACGTCATAGTGACGTCATCAAGAACAGTTATTTTGTGACGTCATAGTGATGTCATCAAGAAAAGGAATTTTGTGACGTCATAGTGACGTCAAGAAACACAGGAATTTTGTGACGTCAAGAAACACAGGAATTTTGTGACGTCATAGTGACGTCATCAAGAACAGGAATCTTGTTACGTCATAGTGACTTCATCAAGAACAGGAATTTTACGACGTCATAGTGACGTCATGAAAAACAGGAATTTTGTGACATCATCAAGAACACGAATTTTGTGACGTCATAGTAACGGCATCAAGAACAGGCATTTTGTGACGTCATAGTGACATCATCAAGAACAGGAATTTTATGATGTCATAGTGACGTCATGAAAGACGGGAATTTTGTGACGTCATGAAAGACGGGAATTTTGTGACGTCACCAAGAACAGGAATTTTGTGACGACATAGTGACGTCATATTGACGACATCAAGAACAGGCATTTTGTGAAGTCATAGTGACATCATCAAGAACAGGAATTTTATGATATAGTGACGCCATAAAAAACAAGAAATTTGTGACGTGATCAAGAAAAGGAATTTCGTGGCGTCATAGTGACGTCATCAAGAACAGGCATTTTGTGACGTCATAGTGACGTCATCAAGAACAGTAATTTTGTGACGTCATAGTGACGTCATCGAGAAAAGGAATTTTGTGACGTCATAGTGACGTCAAGAAACACAGGAATTTTGTGACGTCATAGTGACGTCATCAAGAACAGGAATCTTGTTACGTCATAGTGACTTCATCGAGAACAGGAATTTTGTGACGTCATGAAAAACAGGAATTTTGTGACATCATCAAGAACACGAATTTTGTGCCGTCATAATGACGTCATCAAGAACAGGCATTTTGTGACGTCTTTGTGACGTCATAGTGACATCATCAAGATCAGGAATTTTGTGACGTCTTTGTGACGTCATCAAGAACAGGCATTTTGTGACGTCATAGTGAAATCATCAAGATCACCAATTTTGTGATTTCATAGTGACGTCATGAAAAACAGGAATTTTGTGACGTCATCAAGAACAGGAATTTTGTGACGTCATAGTGACGTCATCAAGAACGGGCATTTTGCGACGTTATAGTGACGTCATCAAGAACACGAATTTTGTGCCGTCATACGCACGTCATCAAGAACAGGCATTTTGTGACGTCATAATGACGTCATCAAGAACAGGCATTTTGAGACGTCTTAGTGGCGTCATAATGAACAGTCATTTTGTGACGTCATAGTGACGTGATGAAAAACAGGAATTTTGTTACGTCATCAAGAATAGGAATATTGTGACGTCATACGCACGTCATCAAGAACAGGAATTTTGTGACGTCATAGTGACGTCATCAAGAACAGGAATATTGTGACGTTATAGTGACGTCATCAAGAACAGGCATTTTATGACGTCATAGTGACGTCATCAAGAACAGTAATTTTGTGACGTCATAGTCACGTCATCATCAACAGACATTTTGTGACCACATGGTGACGTCATAAAGAACAGGAATATTGTTACGTCATAGTGACGTCGTTAAGAACAGGAATTTTGTGACTTTATAGTGGCGTCGTCAAGAACAGGAATTTTGTGACGTCATAGTGACGTCAAGAAAAACAGGAATTTTGTGACGTCATCAAGAACAGCCATTTTGTGACGTCATAGTGACTTGATCAAGAACAGGGTTTTTGACCACATAGTGACGTCATAAAGAACAGGAATTTTGTGACGTCATAGTGACGGCATCAAGAACAGGCATTTTGTCACGTCATAGTAGCGTCATCAAGAACAGTAATTTTGTGACGTCATAGTGACGTGATGAAAGACAGGAATTTTGTGCCGTCATCAAGAACAGCAATATTCTGACGTCATAGTGACCTCATCGAGAACAGATATTTTGTGACGTCATAGTGACGTTATCAAGAGCAGGCATTTTGTGACCTCATAGTGACGTTATCAAGAGCAGGCATTTTGTGACCTCATAGTGACGTCATCATGAACAGGTATTTTGTGATGTCATAGTGACCTCATCAACAACATACATTTTGTAACCACATGGTGACGTCATAAAGAACAGGAATTTTGTCACGTCATAGTGACGTCATTAAGAACAGGAATTTTGTGAATTCATAGTGGCGTCGTCAAGAACAGGAATTTTGTGACGTCATAGTGACGTCATGAAAAACAGGAATTTTGTGACATCATAGTGACTTGATCAAGAACAAGGTTTTTGAACACATAGTGACGTCATAAAGAACAGGAATTTTGTGACGTCATAGTGACGTCATATTGACGACATCAAGAACAGGCATTTTGTGACGTCATAGTGACATCATCAAGAACAGGCATTTTATGATATAGTGACGCCATAAAAAACAAGAAATTTGTGACGTGACCAAGAAAAGGAATTTCGTGGCGTCATAGTGACGTCATCAAGAACAGGAATCTTGTTACGTCATAGTGACTTCATCAAGAACAGGAATTTTGTGACGTCATAGTGACGTCATGAAAAACAGGAATTTTGTGACATCATCAAGAACACGAATTTTGTGACGTCATAGTAACGGCATCAAGAACAGGCATTTTGTGACGTCATAGTGACATCATCAAGAACAGGAATTTTATGATGTCATAGTGACGTCATGAAAGACGGGAATTTTGTGACGTCATGAAAGACGGGAATTTTGTGACGTCACCAAAAACAGGAATTTTGTGACGTCATGAAAAACAGGAATTTTGTGACATCATCAAGAACAGGAATTTTGTGACGTCTTTGTGACGTCATCAAGAACAGGCATTTTGTGACGTCATAGTGACATCATCAAGATCAGGAATTTTGTGACGTCTTTGTGACGTCATCAAGAACAGGCATTTTGTGACGTCATAGTGAAATCATCAAGATCACCAATTTTGTGATTTTATAGTGACGTCATGAAAAACAGGAATTTTGTGACGTCATCAAGAACAGGAATTTTGTGACGTCATAGTGACGTCATCAAGAACGGGCATTTTGCGACGTTATAGTGACGTCATCAAGAACACGAATTTTGTGCCGTCATACGCACGTCATCAAGAACAGGCATTTTGTGACGTCATAATGACGTCATCAAGAACAGGCATTTTGAGACGTCTTAGTGGCGTCATAATGAACAGTCATTTTGTGACGTCATAGTGACGTGATGAAAAACAGGAATTTTGTGACGTCATCAAGAACAGGAATATTGTGACGTCATAGTGACGTCATCAAGGACAGGAGTTTTGTGACGTTATAGTGACGTCATCAAGAACAGGCATATTGTGACGTCATAGTGACGTTATCAAGAACAGGCATTTTTTGACCACATTGTGACGTCATAAAGAACAGAAATTTCGTGACGTCATAGTAACGGCATCAAGAACAGGCATTTTGTGACGTCATAGTGACATCATCAAGAACAGGAATATTATGATGTCATAGTGACGTCATGAAAGACAGGAATTTTGTGACGTCATAGTGACGTCATATTGACGACATCAAGAACAGGCATTTTGTGACGTCATAGTGACATCATCAAGAACAGGCATTTTATGATATAGTGACGCCATAAAAAACAAGAAATTTGTGACGTGACCAAGAAGAGGAATTTCGTGGCGCCATAGTGACGTCATCAAGAACAGGCATTTTGTGACGTCATAGTGACGTCATCAAGAACGGGCATTTTGCGACGTTATAGTGACGTCATCAAGAACACGAATTTTGTGCCGTCATACGCACGTCATCAAGAACAGGAATTTTGTGACGTCATAGTGACGTCATCAAGAACAGGAATATTGTGACGTTATAGTGACGTCATCAAGAACAGGCATTTTATGACGTCATAGTGACGTCATCAAGAACAGTAATTTTGTGACGTCATAGTCACGTCATCATCAACAGACATTTTGTGACCACATGGTGACGTCATAAAGAACAGGAATATTGTTACGTCATAGTGACGTCATTAAGAACAGGAATTTTGTGACTTTATAGTGGCGTCGTCAAGAACAGGAATTTTGTAACGTCATAGTGACGTCATGAAAAACAGGAATTTTGTGACGTCATCAAGAACAGGCATTTTGTGACGTCATAGTGACTTGATCAAGAACAGGGTTTTTGACCACATAGTGACGTCATAAAGAACAGGAATTTTGTGACGTCATAGTGACGGCATCGAGAACAGGCATTTTGTCACGTCATAGTAGCGTCATCAAGAACAGTAATTTTGTGACGTCATAGTGACGTGATGAAAGACAGGAATTTTGTGTCGTCATCAAGAACAGCAATATTCTGACGTCATAGTGACCTCATCGAGAACGGATATTTTGTGACGTCATAGTGACGTTATCAAGAGCACGCATTTTGTGACCTCATAGTGACGTCATCATGAACAGGTATTTTGTGATGTCATAGTGACCTCATCAACAACATACATTTTGTAACCACATGGTGACGTCATAAAGAACAGGAATTTTGTCACGTCATAGTGACGTCATTAAGAACAGGAATTTTGTGAATGTATAGTGGCGTCGTCAGGAACAGGAATTTTGTGACGTCATAGTGACGTCATGAAAAACAGGAATTTTGTGACATCATAGTGACTTGATCAAGAACAAGGTTTTTGACCACATAGTGACGTCATAAAGAACAGGAATTTTGTGACGTCATAGTGACGGCATCAAGAACAGGCAGTTTGTCACGTCATAGTAGCGTCATCAAGAACAGTAATTTTGTGACGTCATAGTGACGTGATGAAAGACAGGAATTTTGTGTCGTCATCAAGAACAGCAATATTCTGACGTCATAGTGACCTCATCGACAACAGATATTTTGTGACGTCATAGTGACGTTATCAAGAGCAGGCATTTTGTGACCTCATAGTGACGTCATCATGAACAGGTATTTTGTGATGTCATAGTGACCTCATCAACAACATACATTTTGTAACCACATGGTGACGTCATAAAGAACAGGAATTTTGTCACGTCATAGTGACGTCATTAAGAACAGGAATTTTGTGAATTCATAGTGGCGTCGTCAAGAACAGGAATTTTGTGACGTCATAGTGACGTCATGAAAAACAGGAATTTTGTGACATCATAGTGACTTGATCAAGAACAAGGTTTTTGACCACATAGTGACGTCATAAAGAACAGGAATTTTGTGACGTCATAGTGACGTCATATTGACGACATCAAGAACAGGCATTTTGTGACGTCATAGTGACATCATCAAGAACAGGCATTTTATGATATAGTGACGCCATAAAAAACAAGAAATTTGTGACGTGACCAAGAAAAGGAATTTCGTGGCGTCAAGAAACACAGGAATTTTGTGACGTCATAGTGACGTCATCAAGAACAGGAATCTTGTTACGTCATAGTGACTTCATCAAGAACAGGAATTTTGTGACGTCATAGTGACGTCATGAAAAACAGGAATTTTGTGACATCATCAAGAACACGAATTTTGTGACGTCATAGTAACGGCATCAAGAACAGGCATTTTGTGACGTCATAGTGACATCATCAAGAACAGGAATTTTATGATGTCATAGTGACGTCATGAAAGACGGGAATTTTGTGACGTCATGAAAGACGGGAATTTTGTGACGTCACCAAGAACAGGAATTTTGTGACGACATAGTGACGTCATATTGACGACATCAAGAACAGGCATTTTGTGAAGTCATAGTGACATCATCAAGAACAGGCATTTTATGATATAGTGACGCCATAAAAAACAAGAAATTTGTGACGTGACCAAGAAAAGGAATTTCGTGGCGCCATAGTGACGTCATCAAGAACAGGCAATTTGTGACGTCATAGTGACGTCATCAAGAACGGGCATTTTGCGACGTTATAGTGACGTCATCAAGAACACGAATTTTGTGCCGTCATACGCACGTCATCAAGAACAGGAATTTTGTGACGTCATAGTGACGTCATCAAGAACAGGAATATTGTGACGTTATAGTGACGTCATCAAGAACAGGCATTTTATGACGTCATAGTGACGTCATCAAGAACGGTAATTTTGTGACGTCATAGTCACGTCATCATCAACAGACATTTTGTGACCACATGGTGACGTCATAAAGAACAGGAATATTGTTACGTCATAGTGACGTCATTAAGAACAGGAATTTTGTGACTTTATAGTGGCGTCGTCAAGAACAGGAATTTACTGACGTCATAATGACGTCATAAAAAACAGGAATTTTGTGACGTCATCAAGAACAGGCATTTTGTGACGTCATAGTGACTTGATCAAGAACAGGGTTTTTGACCACATAGTGACGTCATAAAGAACAGGAATTTTGCGACGTCATAGTGACGGCATCGAGAACAGGCATTTTGTCACGTCATAGTAGCGTCATCAAGAACAGTAATTTTGTGACGTCATAGTGACGTGATGAAAGACAGGAATTTTGTGTCGTCATCAAGAACAGCAATATTCTGACGTCATAGTGACCTCATCGAGAACAGATATTTTGTGACGTCATAGTGACGTTATCAAGAGCAGGCATTTTGTGACCTCATAGTGACGTCATCATGAACAGGTATTTTGTGATGTCATAGTGACCTCATCAACAACATACATTTTGTAACCACATGGTGACGTCATAAAGAACAGGAATTTTGTCACGTCATAGTGACGTCATTAAGAACAGGAATTTTGTGAATTCATAGTGGCATCGTCAAGAACAGGAATTTTGTGACGTCATAGTGACGTCATGAAAAACAGGAATTTTGTGACATCATAGTGACTTGATCAAGAACAAGGTTTTTGACCACATAGTGACGTCATAAAGAACAGGAATTTTGTGACGTCATAGCGACGGCATCAAGAACAGGCAATTTGTCACGTCATAGTAGCGTCATCAAGAACAGTAATTTTGTGACGTCATTGTAACGTTATCAAGAACAGGCATTTAGTGACCTCATAGTGACATCATCAAGAACAGGCATTGTGTGACCCCATAGTGACGTCATAAAGAACAGGCATTTTGTGACGTCATAGTGACGTGATGAAAAACAGGAATTTTGTGACGTCATCAAGAACAGGAATATTGTGACGTCATAGTGACGTCATCAAGAACAGGCATTTTGTGACTTCATTGTGACGTCATCAAGAACAGTAATTTTGTGACGTCACAGTGACGTCATGAAAGACGGGGATTTTGTGAAATCACAGTGACGTCATGAAAGACGGGGATTTTGTGACCTTATCAAGAACAGGAATTTTGTGACGACATACTGACGTCATAGTGACGACATCAAGAACAGGAATTTTGTGACGACATACTGACGTCATAGTGACGACATCAAGAACAGGAATTTTGTGACTTCATAGTGACGTCATTGAGAACGGGAATTTTGTGACGTCATGGTGACATCATCAAGAACTGGAATTTGATGATGTTATAGTGACGTCATGAAAAACGGGAATTTCGTGACGTCATCAAGAACAGGAATTTTGTGACATCATAGTGACGTTATCAAGAACGGGCATTTTGTGACGTCATAGTAACGTGATGAAAAAGAGGAATTTTGTGACGTCATCAAAAACAGGAATATTGTTACGTCATAGTGACGTCATCAAGAACAGGCATTTTGTGACGTTATACTGACGTCATCTGTAACAGCCGTTTTGTAAGGTCATAGTGACACGATGAAAAACAGGAATTTTGTGACGTCATGAAGAACAGGCATTTTGACACGTCATAGTGGAGTTATCAAGAACAGTAATTTTGTGACGTCATAGTGACATCATCAAGATCACCAATTTTGTGATTTCATAGTGACGTCATGAAAAACAGGAATTTTGTGACGTCATCAAGAACAGGAATTTTGTGACGTCATAGTGACGTCATCAAGAACGGGCATTTTGCGACGTTATAGTGACGTCATCAAGAACACGAATTTTGTGCCGTCATACGCACGTCATCAAGAACAGGCATTTTGTGACGTCATAATGACGTCATCAAGAACAGGCATTTTGAGACGTCTTAGTGGCGTCATAATGAACAGTCATTTTGTGACGTCACAGTGACGTGATGAAAAACAGGAATTTTGTGACGTCATCAAGAACAGGAATATTGTGACGTCATAGTGACGTCATCAAGGACAGGAGTTTTGTGACGTTATAGTGACGTCATCAAGAACAGGCATATTGTGACGTCATAGTGACGTTATCAAGAACAGGCATTTTTTGACCACATTGTGACGTCATAAAGAACAGAAATTTCGTGACGTCATAGTAACGGCATCAAGAACAGGCATTTTGTGACATCATCAAGAACAGGAATTTTATGTTGTCATAGTGACGTCATGAAAGACAGGAATTTTGTGACGTCATAGTGACGTCATATTGACGACATCAAGAACAGGCATTTTGTGACGTCATAGTGACATCATCAAGAACAGGCATTTTATGATATAGTGACGCCATAAAAAACAAGAAATTTGTGACGTGACCAAGAAAAGGAATTTCGTGGCGCCATAGTGACGTCATCAAGAACAGGCATTTTGTGACGTCATAGTGACGTCATCAAGAACGGGCATTTTGCGACGTTATAGTGACGTCATCAAGAACACGAATTTTGTGCCGTCATACGCACGTCATCAAGAACAGGAATTTTGTGACGTCATAGTGACGTCATCAAGAACAGGAATATTGTGACGTTATAGTGACGTCATCAAGAACAGGCATTTTATGACGTCATAGTGACGTCATCAAGAACAGTAATTTTGTGACGTCATAGTCACGTCATCATCAACAGACATTTTGTGACCACATGGTGACGTCATAAAGAACAGGAATATTGTTACGTCATAGTGACGTCATTAAGAACAGGAATTTTGTGACTTCATAGTGGCGTCGTCAAGAACAGGAATTTTGTGACGTCATAGTGACGTCATGAAAAACAGGAATTTTGTGACGTCATCAAGAACAGGCATTTTGTGACGTCATAGTGACTTGATCAAGAACAGGGTTTTTGACCACATAGTGACGTCATAAAGAACAGGAATTTTGTGACGTCATAGTGACGGCATCGAGAACAGGCATTTTGTCACGTCATAGTAGCGTCATCAAGAACAGTAATTTTGTGACCTCATAGTGACGTGATGAAAGACAGGAATTTTGTGTCGTCATCAAGAACAGCAATATTCTGACGTCATAGTGACCTCATCGAGAACAGATATTTTGTGACGTCATAGTGACGTTATCAAGAGCAGGCATTTTGTGACCTCATAGTGACGTCATCATGAACAGGTATTTTGTGATGTCATAGTGACCTCATCAACAACATACATTTTGTAACCACATGGTGACGTCATAAAGAACAGGAATTTTGTCACGTCATAGTGACGTCATTAAGAACAGGAATTTTGTGAATTCATAGTGGCGTCGTCAAGAACAGGAATTTTGTGACGTCATAGTGACGTCATGAAAAACAGGAATTTTGTGACATCATAGTGACTTGATCAAGAACAAGGTTTTTGACCACATAGTGACGTCATAAAGAACAGGAATTTTGTGACGTCATAGTGACGTCATATTGACGACATCAAGAACAGGCATTTTGTGACGTCATAGTGACATCATCAAGAACAGGCATTTTATGATATAGTGACGCCATAAAAAACAAGAAATTTGTGACGTGACCAAGAAAAGGAATTTCGTGGCGTCATAGTGACGTCATCAAGAACAGGCATTTTGTGACGTCATAGTGACGTCATCGAGAAAAGGAATTTTGTGACGTCAAGAAACACAGGAATTTTGTGACGTCAAGAAACACAGGAATTTTGTGACGTCATAGTGACGTCATCAAGAACAGGAATCTTGTTACGTCATAGTGACTTCATCAAGAACAGGAATTTTGTGACGTCATAGTGACGTCATGAAAAACAGGAATTTTGTGACATCATCAAGAACACGAATTTTGTGACGTCATAGTAACGGCATCAAGAACAGGCATTTTGTGACGTCATAGTGACATCATCAAGAACAGGAATTTTATGATGTCATAGTGACGTCATGAAAGACGGGAATTCTGTGACGTCATGAAAGACGGGAATTTTGTGACGTCACCAAGAACAGGAATTTTGTGACGACATAGTGACGTCATATTGACGACATCAAGAACAGGCATTATGTGAAGTCATAGTGACATCATCAAGAACAGGAATTTTATGATATAGTGACGCCATAAAAAACAAGAAATTTGTGACGTGATCAAGAAAAGGAATTTCGTGGCGTCATAGTGACGTCATCAAGAACAGGCATTTTGTGACGTCATAGTGACGTCATCAAGAACAGTAATTTTGTGACGTCATAGTGACGTCATCGAGAAAAGGAATTTTGTGACGTCATAGTGACGTCAAGAAACACAGGAATTTTGTGACGTCATAGTGACGTCATCAAGAATAGGAATCTTGTTACGTCATAGTGACTTCATCAAGAACAGGAATTTTGTGACGTTATGAAAAACAGGAATTTTGTGACATCATCAAGAACACGAATTTTGTGCCGTCATAGTGACGTCATCAAGAACAGGAATTTTGTGACGTCTTTGTGACGTCATCAAGAACAGGCATTTTGTGACGTCATAGTGACATCATTAAGATCAGGAATTTCGTGACGTCTTTGTGACGTCATCAAGAACAGGCATTTTGTGACGTCATAGTGAAATCATCAATATCACCAATTTTGTGATTTCATTGTGACGTCATGAAAAACAGGAATTTTGTGACATCATAGTGACTTGATCAAGAACAAGGTTTTTGACCACATAGTGACGTCATAAAGAACAGGAATTTTGTGACGTCATAGCGACGGCATCAAGAACAGGCAATTTGTCACGTCATAGTAGCGTCATCAAGAACAGTAATTTTGTGACGTCATAGTAACGTTATCAAGAACAGGCATTTAGTGACCTCATAGTGACATCATCAAGAACAGGCATTGTGTGACCCCATAGTGACGTCATAAAGAACAGGCATTTTGTGACGTCATAGTGCCGTGATGAAAAACAGGAATTTTGTGACGTCATCAAGAACAGGAATATTGTGACGTCATAGTGACGTCATCAAGAACAGGAATATTGTGACGTCATAGTGACGTCATCAAGAACAGGCATTTTGTGACGTCATAGTGACGTCATCAAGAACAGTAATTTTGTGACGTCACAGTGACGTCATGAAAGACGGGGATTTTGTGACGTCACAGTGACGTCATGAAAGACGGGGATTTTGTGACCTTATCAAGAACAGGAATTTTGTGACGACATACTGACGTCATAGTGACGACATCAAGAACAGGAATTTTGTGACGACATACTGACGTCATAGTGACGACATCAAGAACAGGAATTTTGTGACTTCATAGTGACGTCATTGAGAACGGGAATTTTGTGACGTCATGGTGACATCATCAAGAACTGGAATTTTATAATGTTATAGTGACGTCATGAAAAACGGGAATTTCGTGACGTCATCAAGAACAGGAATTTTGTGACATCATAGTGACGTTATCAAGAACGGGCATTTTGTGACGTCATAGTAACGTGATGAAAAAGAGGAATTTTGTGACGTCATCAAAAACAGGAATATTGTTACGTCATAGTGACGTCATCAAGAACAGGCATTTTGTGACGTTATACTGACGTCATCTGTAACAGTTGTTTTGTAAGGTCATAGTGACACGATGAAAAACAGGAATTTTGTGACGTCATGAAGAACAGGCATTTTGACACGTCATAGTGGAGTTATCAAGAACAGTAATTTTGTGACGTCATAGTGACATCATCAAGATCACCAATTTTGTGATTTCATAGTGACGTCATGAAAAACAGGAATTTTGTGACGTCATCAAGAACAGGAATTTTGTGACGTCATAGTGACGTCATCAAGAACGGGCATTTTGCGACGTTATAGTGACGTCATCAAGAACACGAATTTTGTGCCGTCATACGCACGTCATCAAGAACAGGCATTTTGAGACGTCTTAGGGGCGTCATAATGAACAGTCATTTTGTGACGTCACAGTGACGTGATGAAAAACAGGAATTTTGTGACGTCATCAAGAACAGGAATATTGTGACGTCATAGTGACGTCATCAAGGACAGGAGTTTTGTGACGTTATAGTGACGTCATCAAGAACAGGCATATTGTGACGTCATTGTGACGTTATCAAGAACAGGCATTTTTTGACCACATTGTGACGTCATAAAGAACAGAAATTTCGTGACGTCATAGTAACGGCATCAAGAACAGGCATTTTGTGACATCATCAAGAACAGGAATTTTATGTTGTCATAGTGACGTCATGAAAGACAGGAATTTTGTGACGTCATAGTGACGTCATATTGACGACATCAAGAACAGGCATTTTGTGACGTCATAGTGACATCATCAAGAACAGGCATTTTATGATATAGTGACGCCATAAAAAACAAGAAATTTGTGACGTGACCAAGAAAAGGAATTTCGTGGCGCCATAGTGACGTCATCAAGAACAGGCATTTTGTGACGTCATAGTGACGTCATCAAGAACGGGCATTTTGCGACGTTATAGTGACGTCATCAAGAACACGAATTTTGTGCCGTCATACGCACGTCATCAAGAACAGGAATTTTGTGACGTCATAGTGACGTCATCAAGAACAGGAATATTGTGAAGTTATAGTGACGTCATCAAGAACAGGCATTTTATGACGTCATAGTGACGTCATCAAGAACAGTAATTTTGTGACGTCATAGTCACGTCATCATCAACAGACATTTTGTGACCACATGGTGACGTCATAAAGAACAGGAATATTGTTACGTCATAGTGACGTCATTAAGAACAGGAATTTTGTGACTTCATAGTGGCGTCGTCAAGAACAGGAATTTTGTGACGTCATAGTGACGTCATGAAAAACAGGAATTTTGTGACGTCATCAAGAACAGGCATTTTGTGACGTCATAGTGACTTGATCAAGAACAGGGTTTTTGACCACATAGTGACGTCATAAAGAACAGGAATTTTGTGACGTCATAGTGACGGCATCGAGAACAGGCATTTTGTCACGTCATAGTAGCGTCATCAAGAACAGTAATTTTGTGACGTCATAGTGACGTGATGAAAGACAGGAATTTTGTGTCGTCATCAAGAACAGCAATATTCTGACGTCATAGTGACCTCATCGAGAACAGATATTTTGTGACGTCATAGTGACGTTATCAAGAGCAGGCATTTTGTGACCTCATAGTGACGTCATCTTGAACAGGTATTTTGTGATGTCATAGTGACCTCATCAACAACATACATTTTGTAACCACATGGTGACGTCATAAAGAACAGGAATTTTGTCACGTCATAGTGACGTCATTAAGAACAGGAATTTTGTGAATTCATAGTGGCGTCGTCAAGAACAGGAATTTTGTGACGTCATAGTGACGTCATGAAAAACAGGAATTTTGTGACATCATAGTGACTTGATCAAGAACAAGGTTTTTGACCACATAGTGACGTCATAAAGAACAGGAATTTTGTGACGTCATAGCGACGGCATCAAGAACAGGCAATTTGTCACGTCATAGTAGCGTCATCAAGAACAGTAATTTTGTGACGTCATAGTAACGTTATCAAGAACAGGCATTTAGTGACCTCATAGTGACATCATCAAGAACAGGCATTGTGTGACCCCATAGTGACGTCATAAAGAACAGGCATTTTGTGACGTCATAGTGCCGTGATGAAAAACAGGAATTTTGTGACGTCATCAAGAACAGGAATATTGTGACGTCATAGTGACGTCATCAAGAACAGGAATATTGTGACGTCATAGTGACGTCATCAAGAACAGGCATTTTGTGACGTCATAGTGACGTCATCAAGAACAGTAATTTTGTGACGTCACAGTGACGTCATGAAAGACGGGGATGTTGTGACGTCACAGTGACGTCATGAAAGACGGGGATTTTGTGACCTTATCAAGAACAGGAATTTTGTGACGACATACTGACGTCATAGTGACGACATCAAGAACAGGAATTTTGTGACGACATACTGACGTCATAGTGACGACATCAAGAACAGGAATTTTGTGACTTCATAGTGACGTCATTGAGAACGGGAATTTTGTGACGTCATGGTGACATCATCAAGAACTGGAATTTTATGATGTTATAGTGACGTCATGAAAAACGGGAATTTCGTGACGTCATCAAGAACAGGAATTTTGTGACATCATAGTGACGTTATCAAGAACGGGCATTTTGTGACGTCATAGTAACGTGATGAAAAAGAGGAATTTTGTGACGTCATCAAAAACAGGAATATTGTTACGTCATATTGACGTCATCAAGAACAGGCATTTTGTGACGTTATACTGACGTCATCTGTAACAGTTGTTTTGTAAGGTCATAGTGACACGATGAAAAACAGGAATTTTGTGACGTCATGAAGAACAGGCATTTTGACACGTCATAGTGGAGTTATCAAGAACAATAATTTTGTGACGTCATAGTGACATCATCAAGATCACCAATTTTGTGATTTCATAGTGACGTCATGAAAAACAGGAATTTTGTGACGTCATCAAGAACAGGAATTTTGTGACGTCATAGTGACGTCATCAAGAACGGGCATTTTGCGACGTTATAGTGACGTCATCAAGAACACGAATTTTGTGCCGTCATACGCACGTCATCAAGAACAGGCATTTTGTGACGTCATAATGACGTCATCAAGAACAGGCATTTTGAGACGTCTTAGTGGCGTCATAATGAACAGTCATTTTGTGACGTCACAGTGACGTGATGAAAAACAGGAATTTTGTGACGTCATCAAGAACAGGAATATTGTGACGTCATAGTGACGTCATCAAGGACAGGAGTTTTGTGACGTTATAGTGACGTCATCAAGAACAGGCATATTGTGACGTCATAGTGACGTTATCAAGAACAGGCATTTTTTGACCACATTGTGACGTCATAAAGAACAGAAATTTCGTGACGTCATAGTAACGGCATCAAGAACAGGCATTTTGTGACATCATCAAGAACAGGAATTTTATGTTGTCATAGTGACGTCATGAAAGACAGGAATTTTGTGACGTCATAGTGACGTCATATTGACGACATCAAGAACAGGCATTTTGTGACGTCATAGTGACATCATCAAGAACAGGCATTTTATGATATAGTGACGCCATAAAAAACAAGAAATTTGTGACGTGACCAAGAAAAGGAATTTCGTGGCGCCATAGTGACGTCATCAAGAACAGGCATTTTGTGACGTCATAGTGACGTCATCAAGAACGGGCATTTTGCGACGTTATAGTGACGTCATCAAGAACACGAATTTTGTGCCGTCATACGCACGTCATCAAGAACAGGAATTTTGTGACGTCATAGTGACGTCATCAAGAACAGGAATATTGTGACGTTATAGTGACGTCATCAAGAACAGGCATTTTATGACGTCATAGTGACGTCATCAAGAACAGTAATTTTGTGACGTCATAGTCACGTCATCATCAACAGACATTTTGTGACCACATGGTGACGTCATAAAGAACAGGAATATTGTTACGTCATAGTGACGTCATTAAGAACAGGAATTTTGTGACTTCATAGTGGCGTCGTCAAGAACAGGAATTTTGTGACGTCATAGTGACGTCATGAAAAACAGGAATTTTGTGACGTCATCAAGAACAGGCATTTTGTGACGTCATAGTGACTTGATCAAGAACAGGGTTTTTGACCACATAGTGACGTCATAAAGAACAGGAATTTTGTGACGTCATAGTGACGGCATCGAGAACAGGCATTTTGTCACGTCATAGTAGCGTCATCAAGAACAGTAATTTTGTGACGTCATAGTGACGTGATGAAAGACAGGAATTTTGTGTCGTCATCAAGAACAGCAATATTCTGACGTCATAGTGACCTCATCGAGAACAGATATTTTGTGACGTCATAGTGACGTTATCAAGAGCAGGCATTTTGTGACCTCATAGTGACGTCATCATGAACAGGTATTTTGTGATGTCATAGTGACCTCATCAACAACATACATTTTGTAACCACATGGTGACGTCATAAAGAACAGGAATTTTGTCACGTCATAGTGACGTCATTAAGAACAGGAATTTTGTGAATTCATAGTGGCGTCGTCAAGAACAGGAATTTTGTGACGTCATAGTGACGTCATGAAAAACAGGAATTTTGTGACATCATAGTGACTTGATCAAGAACAAGGTTTTTGACCACATAGTGACGTCATAAAGAACAGGAATTTTGTGACGTCATAGTGACGTCATATTGACGACATCAAGAACAGGCATTTTGTGACGTCATAGTGACATCATCAAGAACAGGCATTTTATGATATAGTGACGCCATAAAAAACAAGAAATTTGTGACGTGACCAAGAAAAGGAATTTCGTGGCGTCATAGTGACGTCATCAAGAACAGGCATTTTGTGACGTCATAGTGACGTCATCGAGAAAAGGAATTTTGTGACGTCAAGAAACACAGGAATTTTGTGACGTCAAGAAACACAGGAATTTTGTGACGTCATAGTGACGTCATCAAGAACAGGAATCTTGTTACGTCATAGTGACTTCATCAAGAACAGGAATTTTGTGACGTCATAGTGACGTCATGAAAAACAGGAATTTTGTGACATCATCAAGAACACGAATTTTGTGACGTCATAGTAACGGCATCAAGAACAGGCATTTTGTGACGTCATAGTGACATCATCAAGAACAGGAATTTTATGATGTCATAGTGACGTCATGAAAGACGGGAATTCTGTGACGTCATGAAAGACGGGAATTTTGTGACGTCACCAAGAACAGGAATTTTGTGACGACATAGTGACGTCATATTGACGACATCAAGAACAGGCATTATGTGAAGTCATAGTGACATCATCAAGAACAGGAATTTTATGATATAGTGACGCCATAAAAAACAAGAAATTTGTGACGTGATCAAGAAAAGGAATTTCGTGGCGTCATAGTGACGTCATCAAGAACAGGCATTTTGTGACGTCATAGTGACGTCATCAAGAACAGTAATTTTGTGACGTCATAGTGACGTCATCGAGAAAAGGAATTTTGTGACGTCATAGTGACGTCAAGAAACACAGGAATTTTGTGACGTCATAGTGACGTCATCAAGAATAGGAATCTTGTTACGTCATAGTGACTTCATCAAGAACAGGAATTTTGTGACGTTATGAAAAACAGGAATTTTGTGACATCATCAAGAACACGAATTTTGTGCCGTCATAGTGACGTCATCAAGAACAGGAATTTTGTGACGTCTTTGTGACGTCATCAAGAACAGGCATTTTGTGACGTCATAGTGACATCATTAAGATCAGGAATTTTGTGACGTCTTTGTGACGTCATCAAGAACAGGCATTTTGTGACGTCATAGTGAAATCATCAATATCACCAATTTTGTGATTTCATTGTGACGTCATGAAAAACAGGAATTTTGTGACATCATAGTGACTTGATCAAGAACAAGGTTTTTGACCACATAGTGACGTCATAAAGAACAGGAATTTTGTGACGTCATAGCGACGGCATCAAGAACAGGCAATTTGTCACGTCATAGTAGCGTCATCAAGAACAGTAATTTTGTGACGTCATAGTAACGTTATCAAGAACAGGCATTTAGTGACCTCATAGTGACATCATCAAGAACAGGCATTGTGTGACCCCATAGTGACGTCATAAAGAACAGGCATTTTGTGACGTCATAGTGCCGTGATGAAAAACAGGAATTTTGTGACGTCATCAAGAACAGGAATATTGTGACGTCATAGTGACGTCATCAAGAACAGGAATATTGTGACGTCATAGTGACGTCATCAAGAACAGGCATTTTGTGACGTCATAGTGACGTCATCAAGAACAGTAATTTTGTGACGTCACAGTGACGTCATGAAAGACGGGGATTTTGTGACGTCACAGTGACGTCATGAAAGACGGGGATTTTGTGACCTTATCAAGAACAGGAATTTTGTGACGACATACTGACCTCATAGTGACGACATCAAGAACAGGAATTTTGTGACGACATACTGACGTCATAGTGACGACATCAAGAACAGGAATTTTGTGACTTCATAGTGACGTCATTGAGAACGGGAATTTTGTGACGTCATGGTGACATCATCAAGAACTGGAATTTTATAATGTTATAGTGACGTCATGAAAAACGGGAATTTCGTGACGTCATCAAGAACAGGAATTTTGTGACATCATAGTGACGTTATCAAGAACGGGCATTTTGTGACGTCATAGTAACGTGATGAAAAAGAGGAATTTTGTGACGTCATCAAAAACAGGAATATTGTTACGTCATAGTGACGTCATCAAGAACAGGCATTTTGTGACGTTATACTGACGTCATCTGTAACAGTTGTTTTGTAAGGTCATAGTGACACGATGAAAAACAGGAATTTTGTGACGTCATGAAGAACAGGCATTTTGACACGTCATAGTGGAGTTATCAAGAACAGTAATTTTGTGACGTCATAGTGACATCATCAAGATCACCAATTTTGTGATTTCATAGTGACGTCATGAAAAACAGGAATTTTGTGACGTCATCAAGAACAGGAATTTTGTGACGTCATAGTGACGTCATCAAGAACGGGCATTTTGCGACGTTATAGTGACGTCATCAAGAACACGAATTTTGTGCCGTCATACGCACGTCATCAAGAACAGGCATTTTGAGACGTCTTAGGGGCGTCATAATGAACAGTCATTTTGTGACGTCACAGTGACGTGATGAAAAACAGGAATTTTGTGACGTCATCAAGAACAGGAATATTGTGACGTCATAGTGACGTCATCAAGGACAGGAGTTTTGTGACGTTATAGTGACGTCATCAAGAACAGGCATATTGTGACGTCATAGTGACGTTATCAAGAACAGGCATTTTTTGACCACATTGTGACGTCATAAAGAACAGAAATTTCGTGACGTCATAGTAACGGCATCAAGAACAGGCATTTTGTGACATCATCAAGAACAGGAATTTTATGTTGTCATAGTGACGTCATGAAAGACAGGAATTTTGTGACGTCATAGTGACGTCATATTGACGACATCAAGAACAGGCATTTTGTGACGTCATAGTGACATCATCAAGAACAGGCATTTTATGATATAGTGACGCCATAAAAAACAAGAAATTTGTGACGTGACCAAGAAAAGGAATTTCGTGGCGCCATAGTGACGTCATCAAGAACAGGCATTTTGTGACGTCATCGTGACGTCATCAAGAACGGGCATTTTGCGACGTTATAGTGACGTCATCAAGAACACGAATTTTGTGCCGTCATACGCACGTCATCAAGAACAGGAATTTTGTGACGTCATAGTGACGTCATCAAGAACAGGAATATTGTGACGTTATAGTGACGTCATCAAGAACAGGCATTTTATGACGTCATAGTGACGTCATCAAGAACAGTAATTTTGTGACGTCATAGTCACGTCATCATCAACAGACATTTTGTGACCACATGGTGACGTCATAAAGAACAGGAATATTGTTACGTCATAGTGACGTCATTAAGAACAGGAATTTTGTGACTTCATAGTGGCGTCGTCAAGAACAGGAATTTTGTGACGTCATAGTGACGTCATGAAAAACAGGAATTTTGTGACGTCATCAAGAACAGGCATTTTGTGACGTCATAGTGACTTGATCAAGAACAGGGTTTTTGACCACATAGTGACGTCATAAAGAACAGGAATTTTGTGACGTCATAGTGACGGCATCGAGAACAGGCATTTTGTCACGTCATAGTAGCGTCATCAAGAACAGTAATTTTGTGACCTCATAGTGACGTGATGAAAGACAGGAATTTTGTGTCGTCATCAAGAACAGCAATATTCTGACGTCATAGTGACCTCATCGAGAACAGATATTTTGTGACGTCATAGTGACGTTATCAAGAGCAGGCATTTTGTGACCTCATAGTGACGTCATCTTGAACAGGTATTTTGTGATGTCATAGTGACCTCATCAACAACATACATTTTGTAACCACATGGTGACGTCATAAAGAACAGGAATTTTGTCACGTCATAGTGACGTCATTAAGAACAGGAATTTTGTGAATTCATAGTGGCGTCGTCAAGAACAGGAATTTTGTGACGTCATAGTGACGTCATGAAAAACAGGAATTTTGTGACATCATAGTGACTTGATCAAGAACAAGGTTTTTGACCACATAGTGACGTCATAAAGAACAGGAATTTTGTGACGTCATAGCGACGGCATCAAGAACAGGCAATTTGTCACGTCATAGTAGCGTCATCAAGAACAGTAATTTTGTGACGTCATAGTAACGTTATCAAGAACAGGCATTTAGTGACCTCATAGTGACATCATCAAGAACAGGCATTGTGTGACCCCATAGTGACGTCATAAAGAACAGGCATTTTGTGACGTCATAGTGCCGTGATGAAAAACAGGAATTTTGTGACGTCATCAAGAACAGGAATATTGTGACGTCATAGTGACGTCATCAAGAACAGGAATATTGTGACGTCATAGTGACGTCATCAAGAACAGGCATTTTGTGACGTCATAGTGACGTCATCAAGAACAGTAATTTTGTGACGTCACAGTGACGTCATGAAAGACGGGGATTTTGTGACGTCACAGTGACGTCATGAAAGACGGGGATTTTGTGACCTTATCAAGAACAGGAATTTTGTGACGACATACTGACGTCATAGTGACGACATCAAGAACAGGAATTTTGTGACGACATACTGACGTCATAGTGACGACATCAAGAACAGGAATTTTGTGACTTCATAGTGACGTCATTGAGAACGGGAATTTTGTGACGTCATGGTGACATCATCAAGAACTGGAATTTTATGATGTTATAGTGACGTCATGAAAAACGGGAATTTCGTGACGTCATCAAGAACAGGAATTTTGTGACATCATAGTGACGTTATCAAGAACGGGCATTTTGTGACGTCATAGTAACGTGATGAAAAAGAGGAATTTTGTGACGTCATCAAAAACAGGAATATTGTTACGTCATAGTGACGTCATCAAGAACAGGCATTTTGTGACGTTATACTGACGTCATCTGTAACAGTTGTTTTGTAAGGTCATAGTGACACGATGAAAAACAGGAATTTTGTGACGTCATGAAGAACAGGCATTTTGACACGTCATAGTGGAGTTATCAAGAACAGTAATTTTGTGACGTCATAGTGACATCATCAAGATCACCAATTTTGTGATTTCATAGTGACGTCATGAAAAACAGGAATTTTGTGACGTCATCAAGAACAGGAATTTTGTGACGTCATAGTGACGTCATCAAGAACGGGCATTTTGCGACGTTATAGTGACGTCATCAAGAACACGAATTTTGTGCCGTCATACGCACGTCATCAAGAACAGGCATTTTGTGACGTCATAATGACGTCATCAAGAACAGGCATTTTGAGACGTCTTAGTGGCGTCATAATGAACAGTCATTTTGTGACGTCACAGTGACGTGATGAAAAACAGGAATTTTGTGACGTCATCAAGAACAGGAATATTGTGACGTCATAGTGACGTCATCAAGGACAGGAGTTTTGTGACGTTATAGTGACGTCATCAAGAACAGGCATATTGTGACGTCATAGTGACGTTATCAAGAACAGGCATTTTTTGACCACATTGTGACGTCATAAAGAACAGAAATTTCGTGACGTCATAGTAACGGCATCAAGAACAGGCATTTTGTGACATCATCAAGAACAGGAATTTTATGTTGTCATAGTGACGTCATGAAAGACAGGAATTTTGTGACGTCATAGTGACGTCATATTGACGACATCAAGAACAGGCATTTTGTGACGTCATAGTGACATCATCAAGAACAGGCATTTTATGATATAGTGACGCCATAAAAAACAAGAAATTTGTGACGTGACCAAGAAAAGGAATTTCGTGGCGCCATAGTGACGTCATCAAGAACAGGCATTTTGTGACGTCATAGTGACGTCATCAAGAACGGGCATTTTGTGACGTCATAGTGACGTCATCAAGAACAGGAATATTGTGACGTTATAGTGACGTCATCAAGAACAGGCATTTTATGACGTCATAGTGACGTCATCAAGAACAGTAATTTTGTGACGTCATAGTCACGTCATCATCAACAGACATTTTGTGACCACATGGTGACGTCATAAAGAACAGGAATATTGTTACGTCATAGTGACGTCATTAAGAACAGGAATTTTGTGACTTCATAGTGGCGTCGTCAAGAACAGGAATTTTGTGACGTCATAGTGACGTCATGAAAAACAGGAATTTTGTGACGTCATCAAGAACAGGCATTTTGTGACGTCATAGTGACTTGATCAAGAACAGGGTTTTTGACCACATAGTGACGTCATAAAGAACAGGAATTTTGTGACGTCATAGTGACGGCATCGAGAACAGGCATTTTGTCACGTCATAGTAGCGTCATCAAGAACAGTAATTTTGTGACGTCATAGTGACGTGATGAAAGACAGGAATTTTGTGTCGTCATCAAGAACAGCAATATTCTGACGTCATAGTGACCTCATCGAGAACAGATATTTTGTGACGTCATAGTGACGTTATCAAGAGCAGGCATTTTGTGACCTCATAGTGACGTCATCATGAACAGGTATTTTGTGATGTCATAGTGACCTCATCAACAACATACATTTTGTAACCACATGGTGACGTCATAAAGAACAGGAATTTTGTCACGTCATAGTGACGTCATTAAGAACAGGAATTTTGTGAATTCATAGTGGCGTCGTCAAGAACAGGAATTTTGTGACGTCATAGTGACGTCATGAAAAACAGGAATTTTGTGACATCATAGTGACTTGATCAAGAACAAGGTTTTTGACCACATAGTGACGTCATAAAGAACAGGAATTTTGTGACGTCATAGTGACGTCATATTGACGACATCAAGAACAGGCATTTTGTGACGTCATAGTGACATCATCAAGAACAGGCATTTTATGATATAGTGACGCCATAAAAAACAAGAAATTTGTGACGTGACCAAGAAAAGGAATTTCGTGGCGTCATAGTGACGTCATCAAGAACAGGCATTTTGTGACGTCATAGTGACGTCATCGAGAAAAGGAATTTTGTGACGTCAAGAAACACAGGAATTTTGTGACGTCAAGAAACACAGGAATTTTGTGACGTCATTGTGACGTCATCAAGAACAGGAATCTTGTTACGTCATAGTGACTTCATCAAGAACAGGAATTTTGTGACGTCATAGTGACGTCATGAAAAACAGGAATTTTGTGACATCATCAAGAACACGAATTTTGTGACGTCATAGTAACGGCATCAAGAACAGGCATTTTGTGACGTCATAGTGACATCATCAAGAACAGGAATTTTATGATGTCATAGTGACGTCATGAAAGACGGGAATTCTGTGACGTCATGAAAGACGGGAATTTTGTGACGTCACCAAGAACAGGAATTTTGTGACGACATAGTGACGTCATATTGACGACATCAAGAACAGGCATTATGTGAAGTCATAGTGACATCATCAAGAACAGGAATTTTATGATATAGTGACGCCATAAAAAACAAGAAATTTGTGACGTGATCAAGAAAAGGAATTTCGTGGCGTCATAGTGACGTCATCAAGAACAGGCATTTTGTGACGTCATAGTGACGTCATCAAGAACAGTAATTTTGTGACGTCATAGTGACGTCATCGAGAAAAGGAATTTTGTGACGTCATAGTGACGTCAAGAAACACAGGAATTTTGTGACGTCATAGTGACGTCATCAAGAATAGGAATCTTGTTACGTCATAGTGACTTCATCAAGAACAGGAATTTTGTGACGTTATGAAAAACAGGAATTTTGTGACATCATCAAGAACACGAATTTTGTGCCGTCATAGTGACGTCATCAAGAACAGGAATTTTGTGACGTCTTTGTGACGTCATCAAGAACAGGCATTTTGTGACGTCATAGTGACATCATTAAGATCAGGAATTTTGTGACGTCTTTGTGACGTCATCAAGAACAGGCATTTTGTGACGTCATAGTGAAATCATCAATATCACCAATTTTGTGATTTCATAGTGACGTCATGAAAAACAGGAATTTTGTGACGTCATCAAGAACAGGAATTTTGTGACGTCATAGTGACGTCATCAAGAACGGGCATTTTGCGACGTTATAGTGACGTCATCAAGAACACGAATTTTGTGCCGTCATACGCACGTCATCAAGAACAGGCATTTTGTGACGTCATAATGACGTCATCAAGAACAGGCATTTTGAGACGCCTTAGTGGCGTCATAATGAACAGTCATTTTGTGACGTCATATTGACGTGATGAAAAACAGGAATTTTGTGACGTCATCAAGAACAGGAATATTGTGACGTCATAGTGACGTCATCAAGGACAGGAGTTTTGTGACGTTATAGTGACGTCATCAAGAACAGGCATATTGTGACGTCATAGTGACGTTATCAAGGACAGGCATTTTTTGACCACATTGTGACGTCATAAAGAACAGAAATTTCGTGACGTCATGGTAACGACATCAAGAACAGGCATTTTGTGACGTCATAGTGACATCATCAAGAACAGGAATTTTATGATGTCATAGTGACGTCATGAAAGACAGGAATTTTGTGACGTCATAGTGACGTCATATTGACGACATCAAGAACAGGCATTTTGTGACGTCATAGTGACATCATCAAGAACAGGCATTTTATGATATAGTGACGCCATAAAAAACAAGAAATTTGTGACGTGACCAAGAAAAGGAATTTCGTGGCGCCATAGTGACGTCATCAAGAACAGGCATTTTGTGACGTCATAGTGAAATCATCAAGATCACCAATTTTGTGATTTCATAGTGACGTCATGAAAAACAGGAATTTTGTGACGTCATCAAGAACAGGAATTTTGTGACGTCATAGTGACGTCATCAAGAACGGGCATTTTGCGACGTTATAGTGACGTCATCAAGAACACGAATTTTGTGCCGTCATACGCACGTCATCAAGAACAGGCATTTTGTGACGTCATAATGACGTCATCAAGAACAGGCATTTTGAGACGTCTTAGTGGCGTCATAATGAACAGTCATTTTGTGACGTCATATTGACGTGATGAAAAACAGGAATTTTGTGACGTCATCAAGAACAGGAATATTGTGACGTCATAGTGACGTCATCAAGGACAGGAGTTTTGTGACGTTATAGTGACGTCATCAAGAACAGGCATATTGTGACGTCATAGTGACGTTATCAAGAACAGGCATTTTTTGACCACATTGTGACGTCATAAAGAACAGAAATTTCGTGACGTCATGGTAACGGCATCAAGAACAGGCATTTTGTGACATCATCAAGAACAGGAATTTTATGTTGTCATAGTGACGTCATGAAAGACAGGAATTTTGTGACGTCATAGTGACGTCATATTGACGACATCAAGAACAGGCATTTTGTGACGTCATAGTGACATCATCAAGAACAGGCATTTTATGATATAGTGACGCCATAAAAAACAAGAAATTTGTGACGTGACCAAGAAAAGGAATTTCGTGGCGCCATAGTGACGTCATCAAGAACAGGCATTTTGTGACGTCATAGTGACGTCATCAAGAACGGGCATTTTGCGACGTTATAGTGACGTCATCAAGAACACGAATTTTGTGCCGTCATACGCACGTCATCAAGAACAGGAATTTTGTGACGTCATAGTGACGTCATCAAGAACAGGAATATTGTGACGTTATAGTGACGTCATCAAGAACAGGCATTTTATGACGTCATAGTGACGTCATCAAGAACAGTAATTTTGTGACGTCATAGTCACGTCATCATCAACAGACATTTTATGACGTCATAGTGACGTCATCAAGAACAGTAATTTTGTGACGTCATAGTCACGTCATCATCAACAGACATTTTGTGACCACATGGTGACGTCATAAAGAACAGGAATATTGTTACGTCATAGTGACGTCATTAAGAACAGGAATTTTGTGACTTCATAGTGGCGTCGTCAAGAACAGGAATTTTGTGACGTCATAGTGACGTCATGAAAAACAGGAATTTTGTGACGTCATCAAGAACAGGCATTTTGTGACGTCATAGTGACTTGATCAAGAACAGGGTTTTTGACCACATAGTGACGTCATAAAGAACAGGAATTTTGTGACGTCATAGTGACGGCATCGAGAACAGGCATTTTGTCACGTCATAGTAGCGTCATCAAGAACAGTAATTTTGTGACGTCATAGTGACGTGATGAAAGACAGGAATTTTGTGTCGTCATCAAGAACAGCAATATTCTGACGTCATAGTGACCTCATCGAGAACAGATATTTTGTGACGTCATAGTGACGTTATCAAGAGCAGGCATTTTGTGACCTCATAGTGACGTCATCATGAACAGGTATTTTGTGATGTCATAGTGACCTCATCAACAACATACATTTTGTAACCACATGGTGACGTCATAAAGAACAGGAATTTTGTCACGTCATAGTGACGTCATTAAGAACAGGAATTTTGTGAATTCATAGTGGCGTCGTCAAGAACAGGAATTTTGTGACGTCATAGTGAAGTCATGAAAAACAGGAATTTTGTGACATCATAGTGACTTGATCAAGAACAAGGTTTTTGACCACATAGTGACGTCATAAAGAACAGGAATTTTGTGACGTCATAGTGACGTCATATTGACGACATCAAGAACAGGCATTTTGTGACGTCATAGTGACATCATCAAGAACAGGCATTTTATGATATAGTGACGCCATAAAAAACAAGAAATTTGTGACGTGACCAAGAAAAGGAATTTCGTGGCGTCATAGTGACGTCATCAAGAACAGGCATTTTGTGACGTCATAGTGACGTCATCGAGAAAAGGAATTTTGTGACGTCAAGAAACACAGGAATTTTGTGACGTCAAGAAACACAGGAATTTTGTGACGTCATAGTGACGTCATCAAGAACAGGAATCTTGTTACGTCATAGTGACTTCATCAAGAACACGAATTTTGTGACGTCATAGTGACGTCATGAAAAACAGGAATTTTGTGATATCATCAAGAACACGAATTTTGTGACGTCATAGTAACGGCATCAAGAACAGGTATTTTGTGACGTCATAGTGACATCATCAAGAACAGGAATTTTATGATGTCATAGTGACGTCATGAAAGACGGGAATTTTGTGACGTCATGAAAGACGGGAATTTTGTGACGTCACCAAGAACAGGAATTTTGTGACGACATAGTGACGTCATATTGACGACATCAAGAACAGGCATTTTGTGAAGTCATAGTGACATCATCAAGAACAGGCATTTTATGATATAGTGACGCCATAAAAAACAAGAAATTTGTGACGTGACCAAGAAAAGGAATTTCGTGGCGCCATAGTGACGTCATCAAGAACAGGCATTTTGTGACGTCATAGTGACGTCATCAAGAACGGGCATTTTGCGACGTTATAGTGACGTCATCAAGAACACGAATTTTGTGCCGTCATACGCACGTCATCAAGAACAGGAATTTCGTGACGTCATAGTGACGTCATCAAGAACAGGAATATTGTGACGTTATAGTGACGTCATCAAGAACAGGCATTTTATGACGTCATAGTGACGTCATCAAGAACAGTAATTTTGTGACGTCATAGTCACGTCATCATCAACAGACATTTTGTGACCACATGGTGACGTCATAAAGAACAGGAATATTGTTACGTCATAGTGACGTCATTAAGAACAGGAATTTTGTGACTTTATAGTGGCGTCGTCAAGAACAGGAATTTTGTGACGTCATAATGACGTCATAAAAAACAGGAATTTTGTGACGTCATCAAGAACAGGCATTTTGTGACGTCATAGTGACTTGATCAAGAACAGGGTTTTTGACCACATAGTGACGTCATAAAGAACAGGAATTTTGTGACGTCATAGTGACGGCATCGAGAACAGGCATTTTGTCACGTCATAGTAGCGTCATCAAGAACAGTAATTTTGTGACGTCATAGTGACGTGATGAAAGACAGGAATTTTGTGTCGTCATCAAGAACAGCAATATTCTGACGTCATAGTGACCTCATCGAGAACAGATATTTTGTGACGTCATAGTGACGTTATCAAGAGCAGGCATTTTGTGACCTCATAGTGACGTCATCATGAACAGGTATTTTGTGATGTCATAGTGACCTCATCAACAACATACATTTTGTAACCACATGGTGACGTCATAAAGAACAGGAATTTTGTCACGTCATAGTGACGTCATTAAGAACAGGAATTTTGTGAATTCATAGTGGCGTCGTCAAGAACAGGAATTTTGTGACGTCATAGTGACGTCATGAAAAACAGGAATTTTGTGACATCATAGTGACTTGATCAAGAACAAGGTTTTTGACCACATAGTGACGGCATAAAGAACAGGAATTTTGTGACGTCATAGTGACGTCATATTGACGACATCAAGAACAGGCATTTTGTGACGTCATAGTGACATCATCAAGAACAGGCATTTTATGATATAGTGACGCCATAAAAAACAAGAAATTTGTGACGTGACCAAGAAAAGGAATTTCGTGGCGTCATAGTGACGTCATCAAGAACAGGCATTTTGTGACGTCATAGTGACGTCATCGAGAAAAGGAATTTTGTGACGTCAAGAAACACAGGAATTTTGTGACGTCAAGAAACACAGGAATTTTGTGACGTCATTGTGACGTCATCAAGAACAGGAATCTTGTTACGTCATAGTGACTTCATCAAGAACAGGAATTTTGTGACGTCATAGTGACGTCATGAAAAACAGGAATTTTGTGACATCATCAAGAACACGAATTTTGTGACGTCATAGTAACGGCATCAAGAACAGGCATTTTGTGACGTCATAGTGACATCATCAAGAACAGGAATTTTATGATGTCATAGTGACGTCATGAAAGACGGGAATTCTGTGACGTCATGAAAGACGGGAATTTTGTGACGTCACCAAGAACAGGAATTTTGTGACGACATAGTGACGTCATATTGACGACATCAAGAACAGGCATTATGTGAAGTCATAGTGACATCATCAAGAACAGGAATTTTATGATATAGTGACGCCATAAAAAACAAGAAATTTGTGACGTGATCAAGAAAAGGAATTTCGTGGCGTCATAGTGACGTCATCAAGAACAGGCATTTTGTGACGTCATAGTGACGTCATCAAGAACAGTAATTTTGTGACGTCATAGTGACGTCATCGAGAAAAGGAATTTTGTGACGTCATAGTGACGTCAAGAAACACAGGAATTTTGTGACGTCATAGTGACGTCATCAAGAATAGGAATCTTGTTACGTCATAGTGACTTCATCAAGAACAGGAATTTTGTGACGTTATGAAAAACAGGAATTTTGTGACATCATCAAGAACACGAATTTTGTGCCGTCATAGTGACGTCATCAAGAACAGGAATTTTGTGACGTCTTTGTGACGTCATCAAGAACAGGCATTTTGTGACGTCATAGTGACATCATTAAGATCAGGAATTTTGTGACGTCTTTGTGACGTCATCAAGAACAGGCATTTTGTGACGTCATAGTGAAATCATCAATATCACCAATTTTGTGATTTCATAGTGACGTCATGAAAAACAGGAATTTTGTGACGTCATCAAGAACAGGAATTTTGTGACGTCATAGTGACGTCATCAAGAACGGGCATTTTGCGACGTTATAGTGACGTCATCAAGAACACGAATTTTGTGCCGTCATACGCACGTCATCAAGAACAGGCATTTTGTGACGTCATAATGACGTCATCAAGAACAGGCATTTTGAGACGCCTTAGTGGCGTCATAATGAACAGTCATTTTGTGACGTCATATTGACGTGATGAAAAACAGGAATTTTGTGACGTCATCAAGAACAGGAATATTGTGACGTCATAGTGACGTCATCAAGGACAGGAGTTTTGTGACGTTATAGTGACGTCATCAAGAACAGGCATATTGTGACGTCATAGTGACGTTATCAAGGACAGGCATTTTTTGACCACATTGTGACGTCATAAAGAACAGAAATTTCGTGACGTCATGGTAACGACATCAAGAACAGGCATTTTGTGACGTCATAGTGACATCATCAAGAACAGGAATTTTATGATGTCATAGTGACGTCATGAAAGACAGGAATTTTGTGACGTCATAGTGACGTCATATTGACGACATCAAGAACAGGCATTTTGTGACGTCATAGTGACATCATCAAGAACAGGCATTTTATGATATAGTGACGCCATAAAAAACAAGAAATTTGTGACGTGACCAAGAAAAGGAATTTCGTGGCGCCATAGTGACGTCATCAAGAACAGGCATTTTGTGACGTCATAGTGAAATCATCAAGATCACCAATTTTGTGATTTCATAGTGACGTCATGAAAAACAGGAATTTTGTGACGTCATCAAGAACAGGAATTTTGTGACGTCATAGTGACGTCATCAAGAACGGGCATTTTGCGACGTTATAGTGACGTCATCAAGAACACGAATTTTGTGCCGTCATACGCACGTCATCAAGAACAGGCATTTTGTGACGTCATAATGACGTCATCAAGAACAGGCATTTTGAGACGTCTTAGTGGCGTCATAATGAACAGTCATTTTGTGACGTCATATTGACGTGATGAAAAACAGGAATTTTGTGACGTCATCAAGAACAGGAATATTGTGACGTCATAGTGACGTCATCAAGGACAGGAGTTTTGTGACGTTATAGTGTCGTCATCAAGAACAGGCATATTGTGACGTCATAGTGACGTTATCAAGAACAGGCATTTTTTGACCACATTGTGACGTCATAAAGAACAGAAATTTCGTGACGTCATGGTAACGGCATCAAGAACAGGCATTTTGTGACATCATCAAGAACAGGAATTTTATGTTGTCATAGTGACGTCATGAAAGACAGGAATTTTGTGACGTCATAGTGACGTCATATTGACGACATCAAGAACAGGCATTTTGTGACGTCATAGTGACATCATCAAGAACAGGCATTTTATGATATAGTGACGCCATAAAAAACAAGAAATTTGTGACGTGACCAAGAAAAGGAATTTCGTGGCGCCATAGTGACGTCATCAAGAACAGGCATTTTGTGACGTCATAGTGACGTCATCAAGAACGGGCATTTTGCGACGTTATAGTGACGTCATCAAGAACACGAATTTTGTGCCGTCATACGCACGTCATCAAGAACAGGAATTTTGTGACGTCATAGTGACGTCATCAAGAACAGGAATATTGTGACGTTATAGTGACGTCATCAAGAACAGGCATTTTATGACGTCATAGTGACGTCATCAAGAACAGTAATTTTGTGACGTCATAGTCACGTCATCATCAACAGACATTTTGTGACCACATGGTGACGTCATAAAGAACAGGAATATTGTTACGTCATAGTGACGTCATTAAGAACAGGAATTTTGTGACTTCATAGTGGCGTCGTCAAGAACAGGAATTTTGTGACGTCATAGTGACGTCATGAAAAACAGGAATTTTGTGACGTCATCAAGAACAGGCATTTTGTGACGTCATAGTGACTTGATCAAGAACAGGGTTTTTGACCACATAGTGACGTCATAAAGAACAGGAATTTTGTGACGTCATAGTGACGGCATCGAGAACAGGCATTTTGTCACGTCATAGTAGCGTCATCAAGAACAGTAATTTTGTGACGTCATAGTGACGTGATGAAAGACAGGAATTTTGTGTCGTCATCAAGAACAGCAATATTCTGACGTCATAGTGACCTCATCGAGAACAGATATTTTGTGACGTCATAGTGACGTTATCAAGAGCAGGCATTTTGTGACCTCATAGTGACGTCATCATGAACAGGTATTTTGTGATGTCATAGTGACCTCATCAACAACATACATTTTGTAACCACATGGTGACGTCATAAAGAACAGGAATTTTGTCACGTCATAGTGACGTCATTAAGAACAGGAATTTTGTGAATTCATAGTGGCGTCGTCAAGAACAGGAATTTTGTGACGTCATAGTGAAGTCATGAAAAACAGGAATTTTGTGACATCATAGTGACTTGATCAAGAACAAGGTTTTTGACCACATAGTGACGTCATAAAGAACAGGAATTTTGTGACGTCATAGTGACGTCATATTGACGACATCAAGAACAGGCATTTTGTGACGTCATAGTGACATCATCAAGAACAGGCATTTTATGATATAGTGACGCCATAAAAAACAAGAAATTTGTGACGTGACCAAGAAAAGGAATTTCGTGGCGTCATAGTGACGTCATCAAGAACAGGCATTTTGTGACGTCATAGTGACGTCATCGAGAAAAGGAATTTTGTGACGTCAAGAAACACAGGAATTTTGTGACGTCAAGAAACACAGGAATTTTGTGACGTCATAGTGACGTCATCAAGAACAGGAATCTTGTTACGTCATAGTGACTTCATCAAGAACACGAATTTTGTGACGTCATAGTGACGTCATGAAAAACAGGAATTTTGTGATATCATCAAGAACACGAATTTTGTGACGTCATAGTAACGGCATCAAGAACAGGTATTTTGTGACGTCATAGTGACATCATCAAGAACAGGAATTTTATGATGTCATAGTGACGTCATGAAAGACGGGAATTTTGTGACGTCATGAAAGACGGGAATTTTGTGACGTCACCAAGAACAGGAATTTTGTGACGACATAGTGACGTCATATTGACGACATCAAGAACAGGCATTTTGTGAAGTCATAGTGACATCATCAAGAACAGGCATTTTATGATATAGTGACGCCATAAAAAACAAGAAATTTGTGACGTGACCAAGAAAAGGAATTTCGTGGCGCCATAGTGACGTCATCAAGAACAGGCATTTTGTGACGTCATAGTGACGTCATCAAGAACGGGCATTTTGCGACGTTATAGTGACGTCATCAAGAACACGAATTTTGTGCCGTCATACGCACGTCATCAAGAACAGGAATTTCGTGACGTCATAGTGACGTCATCAAGAACAGGAATATTGTGACGTTATAGTGACGTCATCAAGAACAGGCATTTTATGACGTCATAGTGACGTCATCAAGAACAGTAATTTTGTGACGTCATAGTCACGTCATCATCAACAGACATTTTGTGACCACATGGTGACGTCATAAAGAACAGGAATATTGTTACGTCATAGTGACGTCATTAAGAACAGGAATTTTGTGACTTTATAGTGGCGTCGTCAAGAACAGGAATTTTGTGACGTCATAATGACGTCATAAAAAACAGGAATTTTGTGACGTCATCAAGAACAGGCATTTTGTGACGTCATAGTGACTTGATCAAGAACAGGGTTTTTGACCACATAGTGACGTCATAAAGAACAGGAATTTTGTGACGTCATAGTGACGGCATCGAGAACAGGCATTTTGTCACGTCATAGTAGCGTCATCAAGAACAGTAATTTTGTGACGTCATAGTGACGTGATGAAAGACAGGAATTTTGTGTCGTCATCAAGAACAGCAATATTCTGACGTCATAGTGACCTCATCGAGAACAGATATTTTGTGACGTCATAGTGACGTTATCAAGAGCAGGCATTCTGTGACCTCATAGTGACGTCATCATGAACAGGTATTTTGTGATGTCATAGTGACCTCATCAACAACATACATTTTGTAACCACATGGTGACGTCATAAAGAACAGGAATTTTGTCACGTCATAGTGACGTCATTAAGAACAGGAATTTTGTGAATTCATAGTGGCGTCGTCAAGAACAGGAATTTTGTGACGTCATAGTGAAGTCATGAAAAACAGGAATTTTGTGACATCATAGTGACTTGATCAAGAACAAGGTTTTTGACCACATAGTGACGTCATAAAGAACAGGAATTTTGTGACGTCATAGTGACGTCATATTGACGACATCAAGAACAGGCATTTTGTGACGTCATAGTGACATCATCAAGAACAGGCATTTTATGATATAGTGACGCCATAAAAAACAAGAAATTTGTGACGTGACCAAGAAAAGGAATTTCGTGGCGTCATAGTGACGTCATCAAGAACAGGCATTTTGTGACGTCATAGTGACGTCATCGAGAAAAGGAATTTTGTGACGTCAAGAAACACAGGAATTTTGTGACGTCAAGAAACACAGGAATTTTGTGACGTCATAGTGACGTCATCAAGAACAGGAATCTTGTTACGTCATAGTGACTTCATCAAGAACACGAATTTTGTGACGTCATAGTGACGTCATGAAAAACAGGAATTTTGTGATATCATCAAGAACACGAATTTTGTGACGTCATAGTAACGGCATCAAGAACAGGTATTTTGTGACGTCATAGTGACATCATCAAGAACAGGAATTTTATGATGTCATAGTGACGTCATGAAAGACGGGAATTTTGTGACGTCATGAAAGACGGGAATTTTGTGACGTCACCAAGAACAGGAATTTTGTGACGACATAGTGACGTCATATTGACGACATCAAGAACAGGCATTTTGTGAAGTCATAGTGACATCATCAAGAACAGGCATTTTATGATATAGTGACGCCATAAAAAACAAGAAATTTGTGACGTGACCAAGAAAAGGAATTTCGTGGCGCCATAGTGACGTCATCAAGAACAGGCATTTTGTGACGTCATAGTGACGTCATCAAGAACGGGCATTTTGCGACGTTATAGTGACGTCATCAAGAACACGAATTTTGTGCCGTCATACGCACGTCATCAAGAACAGGAATTTCGTGACGTCATAGTGACGTCATCAAGAACAGGAATATTGTGACGTTATAGTGACGTCATCAAGAACAGGCATTTTATGACGTCATAGTGACGTCATCAAGAACAGTAATTTTGTGACGTCATAGTCACGTCATCATCAACAGACATTTTGTGACCACATGGTGACGTCATAAAGAACAGGAATATTGTTACGTCATAGTGACGTCATTAAGAACAGGAATTTTGTGACTTTATAGTGGCGTCGTCAAGAACAGGAATTTTGTGACGTCATAATGACGTCATAAAAAACAGGAATTTTGTGACGTCATCAAGAACAGGCATTTTGTGACGTCATAGTGACTTGATCAAGAACAGGGTTTTTGACCACATAGTGACGTCATAAAGAACAGGAATTTTGTGACGTCATAGTGACGGCATCGAGAACAGGCATTTTGTCACGTCATAGTAGCGTCATCAAGAACAGTAATTTTGTGACGTCATAGTGACGTGATGAAAGACAGGAATTTTGTGTCGTCATCAAGAACAGCAATATTCTGACGTCATAGTGACCTCATCGAGAACAGATATTTTGTGACGTCATAGTGACGTTATCAAGAGCAGGCATTTTGTGACCTCATAGTGACGTCATCATGAACAGGTATTTTGTGATGTCATAGTGACCTCATCAACAACATACATTTTGTAACCACATGGTGACGTCATAAAGAACAGGAATTTTGTCACGTCATAGTGACGTCATTAAGAACAGGAATTTTGTGAATTCATAGTGGCGTCGTCAAGAACAGGAATTTTGTGACGTCATAGTGACGTCATGAAAAACAGGAATTTTGTGACATCATAGTGACTTGATCAAGAACAAGGTTTTTGACCACATAGTGACGGCATAAAGAACAGGAATTTTGTGACGTCATAGTGACGTCATATTGACGACATCAAGAACAGGCATTTTGTGACGTCATAGTGACATCATCAAGAACAGGCATTTTATGATATAGTGACGCCATAAAAAACAAGAAATTTGTGACGTGACCAAGAAAAGGAATTTCGTGGCGTCATAGTGACGTCATCAAGAACAGGCATTTTGTGACGTCATAGTGACGTCATCGAGAAAAGGAATTTTGTGACGTCAAGAAACACAGGAATTTTGTGACGTCAAGAAACACAGGAATTTTGTGACGTCATTGTGACGTCATCAAGAACAGGAATCTTGTTACGTCATAGTGACTTCATCAAGAACAGGAATTTTGTGACGTCATAGTGACGTCATGAAAAACAGGAATTTTGTGACATCATCAAGAACACGAATTTTGTGACGTCATAGTAACGGCATCAAGAACAGGCATTTTGTGACGTCATAGTGACATCATCAAGAACAGGAATTTTATGATGTCATAGTGACGTCATGAAAGACGGGAATTCTGTGACGTCATGAAAGACGGGAATTTTGTGACGTCACCAAGAACAGGAATTTTGTGACGACATAGTGACGTCATATTGACGACATCAAGAACAGGCATTATGTGAAGTCATAGTGACATCATCAAGAACAGGAATTTTATGATATAGTGACGCCATAAAAAACAAGAAATTTGTGACGTGATCAAGAAAAGGAATTTCGTGGCGTCATAGTGACGTCATCAAGAACAGGCATTTTGTGACGTCATAGTGACGTCATCAAGAACAGTAATTTTGTGACGTCATAGTGACGTCATCGAGAAAAGGAATTTTGTGACGTCATAGTGACGTCAAGAAACACAGGAATTTTGTGACGTCATAGTGACGTCATCAAGAATAGGAATCTTGTTACGTCATAGTGACTTCATCAAGAACAGGAATTTTGTGACGTTATGAAAAACAGGAATTTTGTGACATCATCAAGAACACGAATTTTGTGCCGTCATAGTGACGTCATCAAGAACAGGAATTTTGTGACGTCTTTGTGACGTCATCAAGAACAGGCATTTTGTGACGTCATAGTGACATCATTAAGATCAGGAATTTTGTGACGTCTTTGTGACGTCATCAAGAACAGGCATTTTGTGACGTCATAGTGAAATCATCAATATCACCAATTTTGTGATTTCATAGTGACGTCATGAAAAACAGGAATTTTGTGACGTCATCAAGAACAGGAATTTTGTGACGTCATAGTGACGTCATCAAGAACGGGCATTTTGCGACGTTATAGTGACGTCATCAAGAACACGAATTTTGTGCCGTCATACGCACGTCATCAAGAACAGGCATTTTGTGACGTCATAATGACGTCATCAAGAACAGGCATTTTGAGACGCCTTAGTGGCGTCATAATGAACAGTCATTTTGTGACGTCATATTGACGTGATGAAAAACAGGAATTTTGTGACGTCATCAAGAACAGGAATATTGTGACGTCATAGTGACGTCATCAAGGACAGGAGTTTTGTGACGTTATAGTGACGTCATCAAGAACAGGCATATTGTGACGTCATAGTGACGTTATCAAGGACAGGCATTTTTTGACCACATTGTGACGTCATAAAGAACAGAAATTTCGTGACGTCATGGTAACGACATCAAGAACAGGCATTTTGTGACGTCATAGTGACATCATCAAGAACAGGAATTTTATGATGTCATAGTGACGTCATGAAAGACAGGAATTTTGTGACGTCATAGTGACGTCATATTGACGACATCAAGAACAGGCATTTTGTGACGTCATAGTGACATCATCAAGAACAGGCATTTTATGATATAGTGACGCCATAAAAAACAAGAAATTTGTGACGTGACCAAGAAAAGGAATTTCGTGGCGCCATAGTGACGTCATCAAGAACAGGCATTTTGTGACGTCATAGTGAAATCATCAAGATCACCAATTTTGTGATTTCATAGTGACGTCATGAAAAACAGGAATTTTGTGACGTCATCAAGAACAGGAATTTTGTGACGTCATAGTGACGTCATCAAGAACGGGCATTTTGCGACGTTATAGTGACGTCATCAAGAACACGAATTTTGTGCCGTCATACGCACGTCATCAAGAACAGGCATTTTGTGACGTCATAATGACGTCATCAAGAACAGGCATTTTGAGACGTCTTAGTGGCGTCATAATGAACAGTCATTTTGTGACGTCATATTGACGTGATGAAAAACAGGAATTTTGTGACGTCATCAAGAACAGGAATATTGTGACGTCATAGTGACGTCATCAAGGACAGGAGTTTTGTGACGTTATAGTGTCGTCATCAAGAACAGGCATATTGTGACGTCATAGTGACGTTATCAAGAACAGGCATTTTTTGACCACATTGTGACGTCATAAAGAACAGAAATTTCGTGACGTCATGGTAACGGCATCAAGAACAGGCATTTTGTGACATCATCAAGAACAGGAATTTTATGTTGTCATAGTGACGTCATGAAAGACAGGAATTTTGTGACGTCATAGTGACGTCATATTGACGACATCAAGAACAGGCATTTTGTGACGTCATAGTGACATCATCAAGAACAGGCATTTTATGATATAGTGACGCCATAAAAAACAAGAAATTTGTGACGTGACCAAGAAAAGGAATTTCGTGGCGCCATAGTGACGTCATCAAGAACAGGCATTTTGTGACGTCATAGTGACGTCATCAAGAACGGGCATTTTGCGACGTTATAGTGACGTCATCAAGAACACGAATTTTGTGCCGTCATACGCACGTCATCAAGAACAGGAATTTTGTGACGTCATAGTGACGTCATCAAGAACAGGAATATTGTGACGTTATAGTGACGTCATCAAGAACAGGCATTTTATGACGTCATAGTGACGTCATCAAGAACAGTAATTTTGTGACGTCATAGTCACGTCATCATCAACAGACATTTTGTGACCACATGGTGACGTCATAAAGAACAGGAATATTGTTACGTCATAGTGACGTCATTAAGAACAGGAATTTTGTGACTTCATAGTGGCGTCGTCAAGAACAGGAATTTTGTGACGTCATAGTGACGTCATGAAAAACAGGAATTTTGTGACGTCATCAAGAACAGGCATTTTGTGACGTCATAGTGACTTGATCAAGAACAGGGTTTTTGACCACATAGTGACGTCATAAAGAACAGGAATTTTGTGACGTCATAGTGACGGCATCGAGAACAGGCATTTTGTCACGTCATAGTAGCGTCATCAAGAACAGTAATTTTGTGACGTCATAGTGACGTGATGAAAGACAGGAATTTTGTGTCGTCATCAAGAACAGCAATATTCTGACGTCATAGTGACCTCATCGAGAACAGATATTTTGTGACGTCATAGTGACGTTATCAAGAGCAGGCATTTTGTGACCTCATAGTGACGTCATCATGAACAGGTATTTTGTGATGTCATAGTGACCTCATCAACAACATACATTTTGTAACCACATGGTGACGTCATAAAGAACAGGAATTTTGTCACGTCATAGTGACGTCATTAAGAACAGGAATTTTGTGAATTCATAGTGGCGTCGTCAAGAACAGGAATTTTGTGACGTCATAGTGAAGTCATGAAAAACAGGAATTTTGTGACATCATAGTGACTTGATCAAGAACAAGGTTTTTGACCACATAGTGACGTCATAAAGAACAGGAATTTTGTGACGTCATAGTGACGTCATATTGACGACATCAAGAACAGGCATTTTGTGACGTCATAGTGACATCATCAAGAACAGGCATTTTATGATATAGTGACGCCATAAAAAACAAGAAATTTGTGACGTGACCAAGAAAAGGAATTTCGTGGCGTCATAGTGACGTCATCAAGAACAGGCATTTTGTGACGTCATAGTGACGTCATCGAGAAAAGGAATTTTGTGACGTCAAGAAACACAGGAATTTTGTGACGTCAAGAAACACAGGAATTTTGTGACGTCATAGTGACGTCATCAAGAACAGGAATCTTGTTACGTCATAGTGACTTCATCAAGAACACGAATTTTGTGACGTCATAGTGACGTCATGAAAAACAGGAATTTTGTGATATCATCAAGAACACGAATTTTGTGACGTCATAGTAACGGCATCAAGAACAGGTATTTTGTGACGTCATAGTGACATCATCAAGAACAGGAATTTTATGATGTCATAGTGACGTCATGAAAGACGGGAATTTTGTGACGTCATGAAAGACGGGAATTTTGTGACGTCACCAAGAACAGGAATTTTGTGACGACATAGTGACGTCATATTGACGACATCAAGAACAGGCATTTTGTGAAGTCATAGTGACATCATCAAGAACAGGCATTTTATGATATAGTGACGCCATAAAAAACAAGAAATTTGTGACGTGACCAAGAAAAGGAATTTCGTGGCGCCATAGTGACGTCATCAAGAACAGGCATTTTGTGACGTCATAGTGACGTCATCAAGAACGGGCATTTTGCGACGTTATAGTGACGTCATCAAGAACACGAATTTTGTGCCGTCATACGCACGTCATCAAGAACAGGAATTTCGTGACGTCATAGTGACGTCATCAAGAACAGGAATATTGTGACGTTATAGTGACGTCATCAAGAACAGGCATTTTATGACGTCATAGTGACGTCATCAAGAACAGTAATTTTGTGACGTCATAGTCACGTCATCATCAACAGACATTTTGTGACCACATGGTGACGTCATAAAGAACAGGAATATTGTTACGTCATAGTGACGTCATTAAGAACAGGAATTTTGTGACTTTATAGTGGCGTCGTCAAGAACAGGAATTTTGTGACGTCATAATGACGTCATAAAAAACAGGAATTTTGTGACGTCATCAAGAACAGGCATTTTGTGACGTCATAGTGACTTGATCAAGAACAGGGTTTTTGACCACATAGTGACGTCATAAAGAACAGGAATTTTGTGACGTCATAGTGACGGCATCGAGAACAGGCATTTTGTCACGTCATAGTAGCGTCATCAAGAACAGTAATTTTGTGACGTCATAGTGACGTGATGAAAGACAGGAATTTTGTGTCGTCATCAAGAACAGCAATATTCTGACGTCATAGTGACCTCATCGAGAACAGATATTTTGTGACGTCATAGTGACGTTATCAAGAGCAGGCATTTTGTGACCTCATAGTGACGTCATCATGAACAGGTATTTTGTGATGTCATAGTGACCTCATCAACAACATACATTTTGTAACCACATGGTGACGTCATAAAGAACAGGAATTTTGTCACGTCATAGTGACGTCATTAAGAACAGGAATTTTGTGAATTCATAGTGGCGTCGTCAAGAACAGGAATTTTGTGACGTCATAGTGAAGTCATGAAAAACAGGAATTTTGTGACATCATAGTGACTTGATCAAGAACAAGGTTTTTGACCACATAGTGACGTCATAAAGAACAGGAATTTTGTGACGTCATAGTGACGTCATATTGACGACATCAAGAACAGGCATTTTGTGACGTCATAGTGACATCATCAAGAACAGGCATTTTATGATATAGTGACGCCATAAAAAACAAGAAATTTGTGACGTGACCAAGAAAAGGAATTTCGTGGCGTCATAGTGACGTCATCAAGAACAGGCATTTTGTGACGTCATAGTGACGTCATCGAGAAAAGGAATTTTGTGACGTCAAGAAACACAGGAATTTTGTGACGTCAAGAAACACAGGAATTTTGTGACGTCATAGTGACGTCATCAAGAACAGGAATCTTGTTACGTCATAGTGACTTCATCAAGAACACGAATTTTGTGACGTCATAGTGACGTCATGAAAAACAGGAATTTTGTGATATCATCAAGAACACGAATTTTGTGACGTCATAGTAACGGCATCAAGAACAGGTATTTTGTGACGTCATAGTGACATCATCAAGAACAGGAATTTTATGATGTCATAGTGACGTCATGAAAGACGGGAATTTTGTGACGTCATGAAAGACGGGAATTTTGTGACGTCACCAAGAACAGGAATTTTGTGACGACATAGTGACGTCATATTGACGACATCAAGAACAGGCATTTTGTGAAGTCATAGTGACATCATCAAGAACAGGCATTTTATGATATAGTGACGCCATAAAAAACAAGAAATTTGTGACGTGACCAAGAAAAGGAATTTCGTGGCGCCATAGTGACGTCATCAAGAACAGGCATTTTGTGACGTCATAGTGACGTCATCAAGAACGGGCATTTTGCGACGTTATAGTGACGTCATCAAGAACACGAATTTTGTGCCGTCATACGCACGTCATCAAGAACAGGAATTTCGTGACGTCATAGTGACGTCATCAAGAACAGGAATATTGTGACGTTATAGTGACGTCATCAAGAACAGGCATTTTATGACGTCATAGTGACGTCATCAAGAACAGTAATTTTGTGACGTCATAGTCACGTCATCATCAACAGACATTTTGTGACCACATGGTGACGTCATAAAGAACAGGAATATTGTTACGTCATAGTGACGTCATTAAGAACAGGAATTTTGTGACTTTATAGTGGCGTCGTCAAGAACAGGAATTTTGTGACGTCATAATGACGTCATAAAAAACAGGAATTTTGTGACGTCATCAAGAACAGGCATTTTGTGACGTCATAGTGACTTGATCAAGAACAGGGTTTTTGACCACATAGTGACGTCATAAAGAACAGGAATTTTGTGACGTCATAGTGACGGCATCGAGAACAGGCATTTTGTCACGTCATAGTAGCGTCATCAAGAACAGTAATTTTGTGACGTCATAGTGACGTGATGAAAGACAGGAATTTTGTGTCGTCATCAAGAACAGCAATATTCTGACGTCATAGTGACCTCATCGAGAACAGATATTTTGTGACGTCATAGTGACGTTATCAAGAGCAGGCATTTTGTGACCTCATAGTGACGTCATCATGAACAGGTATTTTGTGATGTCATAGTGACCTCATCAACAACATACATTTTGTAACCACATGGTGACGTCATAAAGAACAGGAATTTTGTCACGTCATAGTGACGTCATTAAGAACAGGAATTTTGTGAATTCATAGTGGCGTCGTCAAGAACAGGAATTTTGTGACGTCATAGTGACGTCATGAAAAACAGGAATTTTGTGACATCATAGTGACTTGATCAAGAACAAGGTTTTTGACCACATAGTGACGGCATAAAGAACAGGAATTTTGTGACGTCATAGTGACGTCATATTGACGACATCAAGAACAGGCATTTTGTGACGTCATAGTGACATCATCAAGAACAGGCATTTTATGATATAGTGACGCCATAAAAAACAAGAAATTTGTGACGTGACCAAGAAAAGGAATTTCGTGGCGTCATAGTGACGTCATCAAGAACAGGCATTTTGTGACGTCATAGTGACGTCATCGAGAAAAGGAATTTTGTGACGTCAAGAAACACAGGAATTTTGTGACGTCAAGAAACACAGGAATTTTGTGACGTCATTGTGACGTCATCAAGAACAGGAATCTTGTTACGTCATAGTGACTTCATCAAGAACAGGAATTTTGTGACGTCATAGTGACGTCATGAAAAACAGGAATTTTGTGACATCATCAAGAACACGAATTTTGTGACGTCATAGTAACGGCATCAAGAACAGGCATTTTGTGACGTCATAGTGACATCATCAAGAACAGGAATTTTATGATGTCATAGTGACGTCATGAAAGACGGGAATTCTGTGACGTCATGAAAGACGGGAATTTTGTGACGTCACCAAGAACAGGAATTTTGTGACGACATAGTGACGTCATATTGACGACATCAAGAACAGGCATTATGTGAAGTCATAGTGACATCATCAAGAACAGGAATTTTATGATATAGTGACGCCATAAAAAACAAGAAATTTGTGACGTGATCAAGAAAAGGAATTTCGTGGCGTCATAGTGACGTCATCAAGAACAGGCATTTTGTGACGTCATAGTGACGTCATCAAGAACAGTAATTTTGTGACGTCATAGTGACGTCATCGAGAAAAGGAATTTTGTGACGTCATAGTGACGTCAAGAAACACAGGAATTTTGTGACGTCATAGTGACGTCATCAAGAATAGGAATCTTGTTACGTCATAGTGACTTCATCAAGAACAGGAATTTTGTGACGTTATGAAAAACAGGAATTTTGTGACATCATCAAGAACACGAATTTTGTGCCGTCATAGTGACGTCATCAAGAACAGGAATTTTGTGACGTCTTTGTGACGTCATCAAGAACAGGCATTTTGTGACGTCATAGTGACATCATTAAGATCAGGAATTTTGTGACGTCTTTGTGACGTCATCAAGAACAGGCATTTTGTGACGTCATAGTGAAATCATCAATATCACCAATTTTGTGATTTCATAGTGACGTCATGAAAAACAGGAATTTTGTGACGTCATCAAGAACAGGAATTTTGTGACGTCATAGTGACGTCATCAAGAACGGGCATTTTGCGACGTTATAGTGACGTCATCAAGAACACGAATTTTGTGCCGTCATACGCACGTCATCAAGAACAGGCATTTTGTGACGTCATAATGACGTCATCAAGAACAGGCATTTTGAGACGCCTTAGTGGCGTCATAATGAACAGTCATTTTGTGACGTCATATTGACGTGATGAAAAACAGGAATTTTGTGACGTCATCAAGAACAGGAATATTGTGACGTCATAGTGACGTCATCAAGGACAGGAGTTTTGTGACGTTATAGTGACGTCATCAAGAACAGGCATATTGTGACGTCATAGTGACGTTATCAAGGACAGGCATTTTTTGACCACATTGTGACGTCATAAAGAACAGAAATTTCGTGACGTCATGGTAACGACATCAAGAACAGGCATTTTGTGACGTCATAGTGACATCATCAAGAACAGGAATTTTATGATGTCATAGTGACGTCATGAAAGACAGGAATTTTGTGACGTCATAGTGACGTCATATTGACGACATCAAGAACAGGCATTTTGTGACGTCATAGTGACATCATCAAGAACAGGCATTTTATGATATAGTGACGCCATAAAAAACAAGAAATTTGTGACGTGACCAAGAAAAGGAATTTCGTGGCGCCATAGTGACGTCATCAAGAACAGGCATTTTGTGACGTCATAGTGAAATCATCAAGATCACCAATTTTGTGATTTCATAGTGACGTCATGAAAAACAGGAATTTTGTGACGTCATCAAGAACAGGAATTTTGTGACGTCATAGTGACGTCATCAAGAACGGGCATTTTGCGACGTTATAGTGACGTCATCAAGAACACGAATTTTGTGCCGTCATACGCACGTCATCAAGAACAGGCATTTTGTGACGTCATAATGACGTCATCAAGAACAGGCATTTTGAGACGTCTCAGTGGCGTCATAATGAACAGTCATTTTGTGACGTCATATTGACGTGATGAAAAACAGGAATTTTGTGACGTCATCAAGAACAGGAATATTGTGACGTCATAGTGACGTCATCAAGGACAGGAGTTTTGTGACGTTATAGTGACGTCATCAAGAACAGGCATATTGTGACGTCATAGTGACGTTATCAAGAACAGGCATTTTTTGACCACATTGTGACGTCATAAAGAACAGAAATTTCGTGACGTCATGGTAACGGCATCAAGAACAGGCATTTTGTGACATCATCAAGAACAGGAATTTTATGTTGTCATAGTGACGTCATGAAAGACAGGAATTTTGTGACGTCATAGTGACGTCATATTGACGACATCAAGAACAGGCATTTTGTGACGTCATAGTGACGTCATCAAGAACAGGAATCTTGTTACGTCATAGTGACTTCATCAAGAACACGAATTTTGTGACGTCATAGTGACGTCATGAAAAACAGGAATTTTGTGATATCATCAAGAACACGAATTTTGTGACGTCATAGTAACGGCATCAAGAACAGGTATTTTGTGACGTCATAGTGACATCATCAAGAACAGGAATTTTATGATGTCATAGTGACGTCATGAAAGACGGGAATTTTGTGACGTCATGAAAGACGGGAATTTTGTGACGTCACCAAGAACAGGAATTTTGTGACGACATAGTGACGTCATATTGACGACATCAAGAACAGGCATTTTGTGAAGTCATAGTGACATCATCAAGAACAGGCATTTTATGATATAGTGACGCCATAAAAAACAAGAAATTTGTGACGTGACCAAGAAAAGGAATTTCGTGGCGCCATAGTGACGTCATCAAGAACAGGCATTTTGTGACGTCATAGTGACGTCATCAAGAACGGGCATTTTGCGACGTTATAGTGACGTCATCAAGAACACGAATTTTGTGCCGTCATACGCACGTCATCAAGAACAGGAATTTCGTGACGTCATAGTGACGTCATCAAGAACAGGAATATTGTGACGTTATAGTGACGTCATCAAGAACAGGCATTTTATGACGTCATAGTGACGTCATCAAGAACAGTAATTTTGTGACGTCATAGTCACGTCATCATCAACAGACATTTTGTGACCTCATGGTGACGTCATAAAGAACAGGAATATTGTTACGTCATAGTGACGTCATTAAGAACAGGAATTTTGTGACTTTATAGTGGCGTCGTCAAGAACAGGAATTTTGTGACGTCATAATGACGTCATGAAAAACAGGAATTTTGTGACATCATAGTGACTTGATCAAGAACAAGGTTTTTGACCACATAGTGACGTCATAAAGAACAGGAATTTTGTGACGTCATAGTGACGTCATATTGACGACATCAAGAACAGGCATTTTGTGACGTCATAGTGACATCATCAAGAACAGGCATTTTATGATATAGTGACGCCATAAAAAACAAGAAATTTGTGACGTGACCAAGAAAAGGAATTTCGTAGCGTCATAGTGACGTCATCAAGAACAGGCATTTTGTGACGTCATAGTGACGTCATCAAGAAAAGGAATTTTGTGACGTCAAGAAACACAGGAATTTTAGGACGTCATAGTGACGTCATCAAGAACAGGAATCTTGTTACGTCATAGTGACTTCATCAAGAACAGGAATTTTGTGACGTCATAGTGACGTCATGAAAAACAGGAATTTTGTGACATCATCAAGAACACGAATTTCGTGACGTCATAGTAACGGCATCAAGAACAGGCATTTTGTGACGTCATAGTGACATCATCAAGAACAGGAATTTTATGATGTCATAGTGACGTCATGAAAGACGGGAATTTTGTGACGTCATGAAAGACGGGAATTTTGTGACGTCACCAAGAACAGGAATTTTGTGACGACATAGTGACGTCATATTGACGACATCAAGAACAGGCATTTTGTGAAGTCATAGTGACATCGTCAAGAACAGGAATTTTATGATATAGTGACGCCATAAAAAACAAGAAATTTGTGACGTGATCAAGAAAAGGAATTTCGTGGCGTCCTAGTGACGTCATCAAGAACAGGCATTTTGTGACGTCATAGTGACGTCATCAAGAACAGTAATTTTGTGACGTCATAGTGACGTCATCGAGAAAAGGAATTTTGTCACGTCATAGTGACGTCAAGAAACACAGGAATTTTGTGACGTCATAGTGACGTCATCAAGAACAGGAATCTTGTTACGTCATAGTGACTTCATCAAGAACAGGAATTTTGTGACGTCATGAAAAACAGGAATTTTGTGACATCATCAAGAACAGGCATTTTGTGACGTCATAGTGACATCATCAAGAACAGGAATTTTATGATGTCATAGTGACGTCATGAAAGACGGGAATTTTGTGACGTCATGAAAGACGGGAATTTTGTGACGTCACCAAGAACAGGAATTTTGTGACGACATAGTGACGTCATATTGACGACATCAAGAACAGGCATTATGTGAAGTCATAGTGACATCATCAAGAACAGGAATTGTATGATATAGTGACGCCATAAAAAACAAGAAATTTGTGACGTGATCAAGAAAAGGAATTTCGTAGCGTCATAGTGACGTCATCAAGAACAGGCATTTTGTGACGTCATAGTGACGTCATCAAGAACAGTAATTTTGTGACGTCATAGTGACGTCATCGAGAAAAGGAATTTTGTGACGTCATAGTGACGTCAAGAAACACAGGAATTTTGTGACGTCATAGTGACGTCATCAAGAACAGGAATCTTGTTACGTCATAGTGACTTCATCAAGAACAGGAATTTTGTGACGTTATGAAAAACAGGAATTTTGTGACATCATCAAGAACACGAATTTTGTGCCGTCATAGTGACGTCATCAAGAACAGGAATTTTGTGACGTCTTTGTGACGTCATCAAGAACAGGCATTTTGTGACGTCATAGTGAAATCATCAAGATCACCAATTTTGTGATTTCATAGTGACGTCATGAAAAACAGGAATTTTGTGACGTCATCAAGAACAGGAATTTTGTGACGTCATAGTGACGTCATCAAGAACGGGCATTTTGCGACGTTATAGTGACGTCATCAAGAACACGAATTTTGTGCCGTCATACGCACGTCATCAAGAACAGGCATTTTGTGACGTCATAATGACGTCATCAAGAACAGGCATTTTGAGACGTCTTAGTGGCGTCATAATGAACAGTCATTTTGTGACGTCATATTGACGTGATGAAAAACAGGAATTTTGTGACGTCATCAAGAACAGGAATATTGTGACGTCATAGTGACGTCATCAAGGACAGGAGTTTTGTGACGTTATAGTGACGTCATCAAGAACAGGCATATTGTGACGTCATAGTGACGTTATCAAGAACAGGCATTTTTTGACCACATTGTGACGTCATAAAGAACAGAAATTTCGTGACGTCATGGTAACGGCATCAAGAACAGGCATTTTGTGACGTCATAGTGACATCATCAAGAACAGGAATTTTATGATGTCATAGTGACGTCATGAAAGACAGGAATTTTGTGACGTCATAGTGACGTCATATTGACGACATCCAGAACAGGCATTTTGTGACGTCATAGTGACATCATCAAGAACAGGCATTTTATGATATAGTGACGCCATAAAAAACAAGAAATTTGTGACGTGACCAAGAAAAGGAATTTCGTGGCGCCATAGTGACGTCATCAAGAACAGGCATTTTGTGACGTCATAGTGACGTCATCAAGAACGGGCATTTTGCGACGTTATAGTGACGTCATCAAGAACACGAATTTTGTGCCGTCATACGCACGTCATCAAGAACAGGAATTTTGTGACGTCATAGTGACGTCATCAAGAACAGGAATATTGCGACGTTATAGTGACGTCATCAAGAACAGGCATTTTATGACGTCATAGTGACGTCATCAAGAACAGTAATTTTGTGACGTCATAGTCACGTCATCATCAACAGACATTTTGTGACCACATGGTGACGTCATAAAGAACAGGAATATTGTTACGTCATAGTGACGTCATTAAGAATAGGAATTTTGTGACTTTATAGTGGCGTCGTCAAGAACAGGAATTTTGTGACGTCATAATGACGTCATGAAAAACGGGAATTTTGTGACGTCATCAAGAACAGGCATTTTGTGACGTCATAGTGACTTGATCAAGAACAGGGTTTTTGACCACATAGTGACGTCATAAAGAACAGGAATTTTGTGACGTCATAGTGACGGCATCGAGAACAGGCATTTTGTCACGTCATAGTAGCGTCATCAAGAACAGTAATTTTGTGACGTCATAGTGACGTGATGAAAGACAGGAATTTTGTGTCGTCATAGTGACGTCATCATGAACAGGTATTTTGTGATGTCATAGTGACCTCATCAACAACATACATTTTGTAACCACATGTTGACGTCATAAAGAACAGGAATTTTGTCACGTCATAGTGACGTCATTAAGAACAGGAATTTTGTGAATTCATAGTGGCGTCGTCAAGAACAGGAATTTTGTGACGTCATAGTGACGTCATGAAAAACAGGAATTTTGTGACATCATAGTGACTTGATCAAGAACAAGGTTTTTGACCACATAGTGACGTCATAAAGAACAGGAATTTTGTGACGTCATAGTGACGGCATCAAGAACAGGCAGTTTGTCACGTCATAGTAGCGTCATCGAGAACAGTAATTTTGTGACGTCATAGTGACGTGATGAAAGACAGGAATTTTGTGTCGTCATCAAGAACAGCAATATTCTGACGTCATAGTGACCTCATCGAGAACAGATATTTTGTGACGTCATAGTGACGTTATCAAGAGCAGGCATTTTGTGACCTCATAGTGACGTCATCATGAACAGGTATTTTGTGATGTCATAGTGACCTCATCAACAACACACATTTTGTAACCACATGGTGACGTCATAAAGAACAGGAATTTTGTCACGTCATAGTGACGTCATTAAGAACAGGAATTTTGTGAATTCATAGTGGCGTCGTCAAGAACAGGAATTTTGTGACGTCATAGTGACGTCATGAAAAACAGGAATTTTGTGACATCATAGTGACTTGATCAAGAACAAGGTTTTTGACCACATAGTGACGTCATAAAGAACAGGAATTTTGTGACGTCATAGTGACGTCATATTGACGACATCAAGAACAGGCATTTTGTGACGTCATAGTGACATCATCAAGAACAGGCATTTTATGATATAGTGACGCCATAAAAAACAAGAAATTTGTGACGTGACCAAGAAAAGGAATTTCGTGGCGTCATAGTGACGTCATCAAGAACAGGCATTTTGTGACGTCATAGTGACGTCATCAAGAACAGGAATCTTGTTACGTCATAGTGACTTCATCAAGAACAGGAATTTTGTGACGTCATAGTGACGTCATGAAAAACAGGAATTTTGTGACATCATCAAGAACACGAATTTTGTGACGTCATAGTAACGGCATCAAGAACAGGCATTTTGTTACGTCATAGTGACATCATCAAGAACAGGAATTTTATGATGTCATAGTGACGTCATGAAAGACGGGAATTTTGTGACGTCATGAAAGACGGGAATTTTGTGACGTCACCAAGAACAGGAATTTTGTGACGACATAGTGACGTCATATTGACGACATCAAGAACAGGCATTTTGTGAAGTCATAGTGACATCATCAAGAACAGGAATTTTATGATATAGTGACGCCATAAAAAACAAGGAATTTGTGACGTGATCAAGAAAAGGAATTTCGTGGCGTCATAGTGACGTCATCAAGAACAGGCATTTTGTGACGTCATAGTGACGTCATCGAGAAAAGGAATTTTGTGACGTCATAGTGACGTCAAGAAACACAGGAATTTTGTGACGTCATAGTGTCGTCATCAAGAACAGGAATCTTGTTTCGTCATAGTGACTTCATCAAGAACAGGAATTTTGTGACGTCATGAAAAACAGGAATTTTGTGACATCATCAAGAACAGGCATTTTGTGACGTCATAGTGACATCATCAAGAACAAGAATTTTATGATGTCATAGTGACGTCATGAAAGACGGGAATTTTGTGACGTCATGAAAGACGGGAATTTGGTGACGTCATGAAAGACGGGAATTTTGTGACGTCACCAAGAACAGGAATTTTGTGACGACATAGTGACGTCATATTGACGACATCAAGAACAGGCATTTTGTGAAGTCATAGTGACATCATCAAGAACAGGAATTTTATGATATAGTGACGCCATAAAAAACAAGAAATTTGTGACGTGATCAAGAAAAGGAATTTCGTGGCGTCATAGTGACGTCATCAAGAACAGGCATTTTGTGACGTCATAGTGACGTCATCAAGAACAGTAATTTTGTGACGTCATAGTGACGTCATCGAGAAGAGGAATTTTGTGACGTCATAGTGACGTCAAGAAACACAGGAATTTTGTGACATCATAGTGACGTCATCAAGAACAGGAATCTTGTTACGTCATAGTGACTTCATCAAGAACAGGAATTTTGTGACGTCATGAAAAACAGGAATTTTGTGACATCATCAAGAACACGAATTTTGTGCCGTCATAGTGACGTCATCAAGAACAGGAATTTTGTGACGTCTTTGTGACGTCATCAAGAACAGGCATTTTGTGACGTCATAGTGACATCATCAAGATCAGGAATTTTGTGACGTCTTTGTGACGTCATCAAGAACAGGAATTGTGTGACGTCATAGTGACGTCATCAAGAACGGGCATTTTGCGACGTTATAGTGACGTCATCAAGAACACGAATTTTGTGCCGTCATACGCACGTCATCAAGAACAGGCATTTTGTGACGTCATAATGACGTCATCAAGAACAGGCATTTTGAGACGTCTTAGTGGCGTCATAATGAACAGTCATTTTGTGACGTCATAGTGACGTGATGAAAAACAGGAATTTTGTGACGTCATCAAGAACAGGAATATTGTGACGTCATAGTGACGTCATCAAGGACAGGAGTTTTGTGACGTTATAGTGACGTCATCAAGAACAGGCATATTGTGACGTCATAGTGACGTTATCAAGAACAGGCATTTTTTGACCACATTGTGACGTCATAAAGAACAGAAATTTCGTGACGTCATAGTAACGGCATCAAGAACAGGCATTTTGTGACGTCATGGTGACATCATCAAGAACAGGAATTTTATGATGTCATAGTGACGTCATGAAAGACAGGAATTTTGTGACGTCATAGTGACGTCATGAAAGACAGGAATTTTGTGACGTCATAGTGACGTCATATTGACGACATCAAGAACAGGCATTTTGTGACGTCATAGTGACATCATCAAGAACAGGCATTTTATGATATAGTGACGCCATAAAAAACGAGAAATTTGTGACGTGACCAAGAAAAGGAATTTCGTGGCGCCATAGTGACGTCATCAAGAACAGGCATTTTGTGACGTCATAGTGACGTCATCAAGAACGGGCATTTTGCGACGTTATAGTGACGTCATCAAGAACACGAATTTTGTGCCGTCATACGCACGTCATCAAGAACAGGAATTTTGTGACGTCATAGTGACGTCATCAAGAACAGGAATATTGTGACGTTATAGTGACGTCATCAAGAACAGGCATTTTATGACGTCATAGTGGCGTCATCAAGAACAGTAATTTTGTGACGTCATAGTGACGTGATGAAAGACAGGAATTTTGTGTCGTCATCAAGAACAGCAATATTCTGACGTCATAGTGACCTCATCGAGAACAGATATTTTGTGACGTCATAGTGACGTTATCAAGAGCAGGCATTTTGTGACCTCATAGTGACGTCATCATGAACAGGTATTTCGTGATGTCATAGTGACCTCATCAACAACATACATTTTGTAACCACATGGTGACGTCATAAAGAACAGGAATTTTGTCACGTCATAGTGACGTCATTAAGAACAGGAATTTTGTGAATTCATAGTGGCGTCGTCAAGAACAGGAATTTTGTGACGTCATAGTGACGTCATCAAGAACAAGAATTTTATGATGTCATAGTGACGTCATGAAAGACGGGAATTTTGTGACGTCATGAAAGACGGGAATTTTGTGACGTCATGAAAGACGGGAATTTTGTGACGTCACCAAGAACAGGAATTTTGTGACGACATAGTGACGTCATATTGACGACATCAAGAACAGGCATTTTGTGAAGTCATAGTGACATCATCAAGAACAGGAATTTTATGATATAGTGACGCCATAAAAAACAAGAAATTTGTGACGTGATCAAGAAAAGGAATTTCGTGGCGTCATAGTGACGTCATCAAGAACAGGCATTTTGTGACGTCATAGTGACGTCATCAAGAACAGTAATTTTGTGACGTCATAGTGACGTCATCGAGAAGAGGAATTTTGTGACGTCATAGTGACGTCAAGAAACACAGGAATTTTGTGACATCATAGTGACGTCATCAAGAACAGGAATCTTGTTACGTCATAGTGACTTCATCAAGAACAGGAATTTTGTGACGTCATGAAAAACAGGAATTTTGTGACATCATCAAGAACACGAATTTTGTGCCGTCATAGTGACGTCATCAAGAACAGGAATTTTGTGACGTCTTTGTGACGTCATCAAGAACAGGCATTTTGTGACGTCATAGTGACATCATCAAGATCAGGAATTTTGTGACGTCTTTGTGACGTCATCAAGAACAGGAATTGTGTGACGTCATAGTGACGTCATCAAGAACGGGCATTTTGCGACGTTATAGTGACGTCATCAAGAACACGAATTTTGTGCCGTCATACGCACGTCATCAAGAACAGGCATTTTGTGACGTCATAATGACGTCATCAAGAACAGGCATTTTGAGACGTCTTAGTGGCGTCATAATGAACAGTCATTTTGTGACGTCATAGTGACGTGATGAAAAACAGGAATTTTGTGACGTCATCAAGAACAGGAATATTGTGACGTCATAGTGACGTCATCAAGGACAGGAGTTTTGTGACGTTATAGTGACGTCATCAAGAACAGGCATATTGTGACGTCATAGTGACGTTATCAAGAACAGGCATTTTTTGACCACATTGTGACGTCATAAAGAACAGAAATTTTGTGACGTCATAGTAACGGCATCGAGAACAGGAATATTGTGACGTTATAGTGACGTCATCAAGAACAGGCATTTTGTGACGTCATAGTGACATCATCAAGAACAGGAATTTTATGATGTCATAGTGACGTCATGAAAGACAGGAATTTTGTGACGTCATAGTGACGTCATATTGACGACATCAAGAACAGGCATTTTGTGACGTCATAGTGACATCATCAAGAACAGGCATTTTATGATATAGTGACGCCATAAAAAACAAGAAATTTGTGACGTGACCAAGAAAAGGAATTTCGTGGCGCCATAGTGACGTCATCAAGAACAGGCATTTTGTGACGTCATAGTGACGTCATCAAGAACGGGCATTTTGCGACGTTATAATGACGTCATCAAGAACACGAATTTTGTGCCGTCATACGCACGTCATCAAGAACAGGAATTTTGTGACGTCATAGTGACGTCATCAAGAACAGGAATATTGTGACGTTATAGTGACGTCATCAAGAACAGGCATTTTATGACGTCATAGTGGCGTCATCAAGAACAGTAATTTTGTGACGTCATAGTCACGTCATCATCAACAGACATTTTGTGACCACATGGTGACGTCATAAAGAACAGGAATATTGTTACGTCATAGTGACGTCATTAAGAACAGGAATTTTGTGACTTTATAGTGGCGTCGTCAAGAACAGGAATTTTGTGACGTCATAGTGACGTCATGAAAAACAAGAATTTTGTGACGTCATCAAGAACAGGCATATTGTGACGTCATAGTGACGTTATCAAGAACAGGCATTTTTTGACCACATTGTGACGTCATAAAGAACAGAAATTTCGTGACGTCATGGTAACGGCATCAAGAACAGGCATTTTGTGACGTCATAGTGACATCATCAAGAACAGGTATTTCGTGATGTCATAGTGACCTCATCAACAACATACATTTTGTAACCACATGGTGACGTCATAAAGAACAGGAATTTTGTCACGTCATAGTGACGTCATTAAGAACAGGAATTTTGTGAATTCATAGTGGCGTCGTCAAGAACAGGAATTTTGTGACGTCATAGTGACGTCATGAAAAACAGGAATTTTGTTACATCATAGTGACTTGATCAAGAACAAGGTTTTTGACCACATAGTGACTTCATAAAGAACAGGAATTTTGTGACGTCATAGTGCCGTCATATTGACGACATCAAGAACAGGCATTTTGTGACGTCATAGTGACATCATCAAGAACAGGCATTTTATGATATAGTGACGCCATAAAAAACAAGAAATTTGTGACGTGACCAAGAAAAGGAATTTCGTAGCGTCATAGTGACGTCATCAAGAACAGGCATTTTGTGACGTCATAGTGACGTCATCAAGAAAAGGAATTTTGTGACGTCAAGAAACACAGGAATTTTAGGACGTCATAGTGACGTCATCAAGAACAGGAATCTTGTTACGTCATAGTGACTTCATCAAGAACAGGAATTTTGTGACGTCATAGTGACGTCATGAAAAACAGGAATTTTGTGACATCATCAAGAACACGAATTTTGTGACGTCATAGTAACGGCATCAAGAACAGGCATTTTGTGACGTCATAGTGACATCATCAAGAACAGGAATTTTATGATGTCATAGTGACGTCATGAAAGACGGGAATTTTGTGACGTCATGAAAGACGGGAATTTTGTGACGTCACCAAGAACAGGAATTTTGTGACGACATAGTGACGTCATATTGACGACATCAAGAACAGGCATTTTGTGAAGTCATAGTGACATCATCAAGAACAGGAATTTTATGATATAGTGACGCCATAAAAAACAAGAAATTTGTGACGTGATCAAGAAAAGGAATTTCGTGGCGTCCTAGTGACGTCATCAAGAACAGGCATTTTGTGACGTCATAGTGACGTCATCAAGAACAGTAATTTTGTGACGTCATAGTGACGTCATCGAGAAAAGGAATTTTGTCACGTCATAGTGACGTCAAGAAACACAGGAATTTTGTGACGTCATAGTGACGTCATCAAGAACAGGAATCTTGTTACGTCATAGTGACTTCATCAAGAACAGGAATTTTGTGACGTCATGAAAAACAGGAATTTTGTGACATCATCAAGAACAGGCATTTTGTGACGTCATAGTGACATCATCAAGAACAGGAATTTTATGATGTCATAGTGACGTCATGAAAGACGGGAATTTTGTGACGTCATGAAAGACGGGAATTTTGTGACGTCACCAAGAACAGGAATTTTGTGACGACATAGTGACGTCATATTGACGACATCAAGAACAGGCATTATGTGAAGTCATAGTGACATCATCAAGAACAGGAATTGTATGATATAGTGACGCCATAAAAAACAAGAAATTTGTGACGTGATCAAGAAAAGGAATTTCGTAGCGTCATAGTGACGTCATCAAGAACAGGCATTTTGTGACGTCATAGTGACGTCATCAAGAACAGTAATTTTGTGACGTCATAGTGACGTCATCGAGAAAAGGAATTTTGTGACGTCATAGTGACGTCAAGAAACACAGGAATTTTGTGACGTCATAGTGACGTCATCAAGAACAGGAATCTTGTTACGTCATAGTGACTTCATCAAGAACAGGAATTTTGTGACGTTATGAAAAACAGGAATTTTGTGACATCATCAAGAACACGAATTTTGTGCCGTCATAGTGACGTCATCAAGAACAGGAATTTTGTGACGTCTTTGTGACGTCATCAAGAACAGGCATTTTGTGACGTCATAGTGAAATCATCAAGATCACCAATTTTGTGATTTCATAGTGACGTCATGAAAAACAGGAATTTTGTGACGTCATCAAGAACAGGAATTTTGTGACGTCATAGTGACGTCATCAAGAACGGGCATTTTGCGACGTTATAGTGACGTCATCAAGAACACGAATTTTGTGCCGTCATACGCACGTCATCAAGAACAGGCATTTTGTGACGTCATAATGACGTCATCAAGAACAGGCATTTTGAGACGTCTTAGTGGCGTCATAATGAACAGTCATTTTGTGACGTCATATTGACGTGATGAAAAACAGGAATTTTGTGACGTCATCAAGAACAGGAATATTGTGACGTCATAGTGACGTCATCAAGGACAGGAGTTTTGTGACGTTATAGTGACGTCATCAAGAACAGGCATATTGTGACGTCATAGTGACGTTATCAAGAACAGGCATTTTTTGACCACATTGTGACGTCATAAAGAACAGAAATTTCGTGACGTCATGGTAACGGCATCAAGAACAGGCATTTTGTGACGTCATAGTGACATCATCAAGAACAGGAATTTTATGATGTCATAGTGACGTCATGAAAGACAGGAATTTTGTGACGTCATAGTGACGTCATATTGACGACATCCAGAACAGGCATTTTGTGACGTCATAGTGACATCATCAAGAACAGGCATTTTATGATATAGTGACGCCATAAAAAACAAGAAATTTGTGACGTGACCAAGAAAAGGAATTTCGTGGCGCCATAGTGACGTCATCAAGAACAGGCATTTTGTGACGTCATAGTGACGTCATCAAGAACGGGCATTTTGCGACGTTATAGTGACGTCATCAAGAACACGAATTTTGTGCCGTCATACGCACGTCATCAAGAACAGGAATTTTGTGACGTCATAGTGACGTCATCAAGAACAGGAATATTGCGACGTTATAGTGACGTCATCAAGAACAGGCATTTTATGACGTCATAGTGACGTCATCAAGAACAGTAATTTTGTGACGTCATAGTCACGTCATCATCAACAGACATTTTGTGACCACATGGTGACGTCATAAAGAACAGGAATATTGTTACGTCATAGTGACGTCATTAAGAATAGGAATTTTGTGACTTTATAGTGGCGTCGTCAAGAACAGGAATTTTGTGACGTCATAATGACGTCATGAAAAACGGGAATTTTGTGACGTCATCAAGAACAGGCATTTTGTGACGTCATAGTGACTTGATCAAGAACAGGGTTTTTGACCACATAGTGACGTCATAAAGAACAGGAATTTTGTGACGTCATAGTGACGGCATCGAGAACAGGCATTTTGTCACGTCATAGTAGCGTCATCAAGAACAGTAATTTTGTGACGTCATAGTGACGTGATGAAAGACAGGAATTTTGTGTCGTCATAGTGACGTCATCATGAACAGGTATTTTGTGATGTCATAGTGACCTCATCAACAACATACATTTTGTAACCACATGTTGACGTCATAAAGAACAGGAATTTTGTCACGTCATAGTGACGTCATTAAGAACAGGAATTTTGTGAATTCATAGTGGCGTCGTCAAGAACAGGAATTTTGTGACGTCATAGTGACGTCATGAAAAACAGGAATTTTGTGACATCATAGTGACTTGATCAAGAACAAGGTTTTTGACCACATAGTGACGTCATAAAGAACAGGAATTTTGTGACGTCATAGTGACGGCATCAAGAACAGGCAGTTTGTCACGTCATAGTAGCGTCATCGAGAACAGTAATTTTGTGACGTCATAGTGACGTGATGAAAGACAGGAATTTTGTGTCGTCATCAAGAACAGCAATATTCTGACGTCATAGTGACCTCATCGAGAACAGATATTTTGTGACGTCATAGTGACGTTATCAAGAGCAGGCATTTTGTGACCTCATAGTGACGTCATCATGAACAGGTATTTTGTGATGTCATAGTGACCTCATCAACAACACACATTTTGTAACCACATGGTGACGTCATAAAGAACAGGAATTTTGTCACGTCATAGTGACGTCATTAAGAACAGGAATTTTGTGAATTCATAGTGGCGTCGTCAAGAACAGGAATTTTGTGACGTCATAGTGACGTCATGAAAAACAGGAATTTTGTGACATCATAGTGACTTGATCAAGAACAAGGTTTTTGACCACATAGTGACGTCATAAAGAACAGGAATTTTGTGACGTCATAGTGACGTCATATTGACGACATCAAGAACAGGCATTTTGTGACGTCATAGTGACATCATCAAGAACAGGCATTTTATGATATAGTGACGCCATAAAAAACAAGAAATTTGTGACGTGACCAAGAAAAGGAATTTCGTGGCGTCATAGTGACGTCATCAAGAACAGGCATTTTGTGACGTCATAGTGACGTCATCAAGAACAGGAATCTTGTTACGTCATAGTGACTTCATCAAGAACAGGAATTTTGTGACGTCATAGTGACGTCATGAAAAACAGGAATTTTGTGACATCATCAAGAACACGAATTTTGTGACGTCATAGTAACGGCATCAAGAACAGGCATTTTGTTACGTCATAGTGACATCATCAAGAACAGGAATTTTATGATGTCATAGTGACGTCATGAAAGACGGGAATTTTGTGACGTCATGAAAGACGGGAATTTTGTGACGTCACCAAGAACAGGAATTTTGTGACGACATAGTGACGTCATATTGACGACATCAAGAACAGGCATTTTGTGAAGTCATAGTGACATCATCAAGAACAGGAATTTTATGATATAGTGACGCCATAAAAAACAAGGAATTTGTGACGTGATCAAGAAAAGGAATTTCGTGGCGTCATAGTGACGTCATCAAGAACAGGCATTTTGTGACGTCATAGTGACGTCATCGAGAAAAGGAATTTTGTGACGTCATAGTGACGTCAAGAAACACAGGAATTTTGTGACGTCATAGTGACGTCATCAAGAACAGGAATCTTGTTTCGTCATAGTGACTTCATCAAGAACAGGAATTTTGTGACGTCATGAAAAACAGGAATTTTGTGACATCATCAAGAACAGGCATTTTGTGACGTCATAGTGACATCATCAAGAACAAGAATTTTATGATGTCATAGTGACGTCATGAAAGACGGGAATTTTGTGACGTCATGAAAGACGGGAATTTTGTGACGTCATGAAAGACGGGAATTTTGTGACGTCACCAAGAACAGGAATTTTGTGACGACATAGTGACGTCATATTGACGACATCAAGAACAGGCATTTTGTGAAGTCATAGTGACATCATCAAGAACAGGAATTTTATGATATAGTGACGCCATAAAAAACAAGAAATTTGTGACGTGATCAAGAAAAGGAATTTCGTGGCGTCATAGTGACGTCATCAAGAACAGGCATTTTGTGACGTCATAGTGACGTCATCAAGAACAGTAATTTTGTGACGTCATAGTGACGTCATCGAGAAGAGGAATTTTGTGACGTCATAGTGACGTCAAGAAACACAGGAATTTTGTGACATCATAGTGACGTCATCAAGAACAGGAATCTTGTTACGTCATAGTGACTTCATCAAGAACAGGAATTTTGTGACGTCATGAAAAACAGGAATTTTGTGACATCATCAAGAACACGAATTTTGTGCCGTCATAGTGACGTCATCAAGAACAGGAATTTTGTGACGTCTTTGTGACGTCATCAAGAACAGGCATTTTGTGACGTCATAGTGACATCATCAAGATCAGGAATTTTGTGACGTCTTTGTGACGTCATCAAGAACAGGAATTGTGTGACGTCATAGTGACGTCATCAAGAACGGGCATTTTGCGACGTTATAGTGACGTCATCAAGAACACGAATTTTGTGCCGTCATACGCACGTCATCAAGAACAGGCATTTTGTGACGTCATAATGACGTCATCAAGAACAGGCATTTTGAGACGTCTTAGTGGCGTCATAATGAACAGTCATTTTGTGACGTCATAGTGACGTGATGAAAAACAGGAATTTTGTGACGTCATCAAGAACAGGAATATTGTGACGTCATAGTGACGTCATCAAGGACAGGAGTTTTGTGACGTTATAGTGACGTCATCAAGAACAGGCATATTGTGACGTCATAGTGACGTTATCAAGAACAGGCATTTTTTGACCACATTGTGACGTCATAAAGAACAGAAATTTCGTGACGTCATAGTAACGGCATCAAGAACAGGCATTTTGTGACGTCATGGTGACATCATCAAGAACAGGAATTTTATGATGTCATAGTGACGTCATGAAAGACAGGAATTTTGTGACGTCATAGTGACGTCATGAAAGACAGGAATTTTGTGACGTCATAGTGACGTCATATTGACGACATCAAGAACAGGCATTTTGTGACGTCATAGTGACATCATCAAGAACAGGCATTTTATGATATAGTGACGCCATAAAAAACGAGAAATTTGTGACGTGACCAAGAAAAGGAATTTCGTGGCGCCATAGTGACGTCATCAAGAACAGGCATTTTGTGACGTCATAGTGACGTCATCAAGAACGGGCATTTTGCGACGTTATAGTGACGTCATCAAGAACACGAATTTTGTGCCGTCATACGCACGTCATCAAGAACAGGAATTTTGTGACGTCATAGTGACGTCATCAAGAACAGGAATATTGTGACGTTATAGTGACGTCATCAAGAACAGGCATTTTATGACGTCATAGTGGCGTCGTCAAGAACAGTAATTTTGTGACGTCATAGTGACGTGATGAAAGACAGGAATTTTGTGTCGTCATCAAGAACAGCAATATTCTGACGTCATAGTGACCTCATCGAGAACAGATATTTTGTGACGTCATAGTGACGTTATCAAGAGCAGGCATTTTGTGACCTCATAGTGACGTCATCATGAACAGGTATTTCGTGATGTCATAGTGACCTCATCAACAACATACATTTTGTAACCACATGGTGACGTCATAAAGAACAGGAATTTTGTCACGTCATAGTGACGTCATTAAGAACAGGAATTTTGTGAATTCATAGTGGCGTCGTCAAGAACAGGAATTTTGTGACGTCATAGTGACGTCATCAAGAACAAGAATTTTATGATGTCATAGTGACGTCATGAAAGACGGGAATTTTGTGACGTCATGAAAGACGGGAATTTTGTGACGTCATGAAAGACGGGAATTTTGTGACGTCACCAAGAACAGGAATTTTGTGACGACATAGTGACGTCATATTGACGACATCAAGAACAGGCATTTTGTGAAGTCATAGTGACATTATCAAGAACAGGAATTTTATGATATAGTGACGCCATAAAAAACAAGAAATTTGTGACGTGATCAAGAAAAGGAATTTCGTGGCGTCATAGTGACGTCATCAAGAACAGGCATTTTGTGACGTCATAGTGACGTCATCAAGAACAGTAATTTTGTGACGTCATAGTGACGTCATCGAGAAGAGGAATTTTGTGACGTCATAGTGACGTCAAGAAACACAGGAATTTTGTGACATCATAGTGACGTCATCAAGAACAGGAATCTTGTTACGTCATAGTGACTTCATCAAGAACAGGAATTTTGTGACGTCATGAAAAACAGGAATTTTGTGACATCATCAAGAACACGAATTTTGTGCCGTCATAGTGACGTCATCAAGAACAGGAATTTTGTGACGTCTTTGTGACGTCATCAAGAACAGGCATTTTGTGACGTCATAGTGACATCATCAAGATCAGGAATTTTGTGACGTCTTTGTGACGTCATCAAGAACAGGAATTGTGTGACGTCATAGTGACGTCATCAAGAACGGGCATTTTGCGACGTTATAGTGACGTCATCAAGAACACGAATTTTGTGCCGTCATACGCACGTCATCAAGAACAGGCATTTTGTGACGTCATAATGACGTCATCAAGAACAGGCATTTTGAGACGTCTTAGTGGCGTCATAATGAACAGTCATTTTGTGACGTCATAGTGACGTGATGAAAAACAGGAATTTTGTGACGTCATCAAGAACAGGAATATTGTGACGTCATAGTGACGTCATCAAGGACAGGAGTTTTGTGACGTTATAGTGACGTCATCAAGAACAGGCATATTGTGACGTCATAGTGACGTTATCAAGAACAGGCATTTTTTGACCACATTGTGACGTCATAAAGAACAGAAATTTTGTGACGTCATAGTAACGGCATCGAGAACAGGAATATTGTGACGTTATAGTGACGTCATCAAGAACAGGCATTTTGTGACGTCATAGTGACATCATCAAGAACAGGAATTTTATGATGTCATAGTGACGTCATGAAAGACAGGAATTTTGTGACGTCATAGTGACGTCATATTGACGACATCAAGAACAGGCATTTTGTGACGTCATAGTGACATCATCAAGAACAGGCATTTTATGATATAGTGACGCCATAAAAAACAAGAAATTTGTGACGTGACCAAGAAAAGGAATTTCGTGGCGCCATAGTGACGTCATCAAGAACAGGCATTTTGTGACGTCATAGTGACGTCATCAAGAACGGGCATTTTGCGACGTTATAATGACGTCATCAAGAACACGAATTTTGTGCCGTCATACGCACGTCATCAAGAACAGGAATTTTGTGACGTCATAGTGACGTCATCAAGAACAGGAATATTGTGACGTTATAGTGACGTCATCAAGAACAGGCATTTTATGACGTCATAGTGGCGTCATCAAGAACAGTAATTTTGTGACGTCATAGTCACGTCATCATCAACAGACATTTTGTGACCACATGGTGACGTCATAAACAACAGGAATATTGTTACGTCATAGTGACGTCATTAAGAACAGGAATTTTGTGACTTTATAGTGGCGTCGTCAAGAACAGGAATTTTGTGACGTCATAGTGACGTCATGAAAAACAAGAATTTTGTGACGTCATCAAGAACAGGCATATTGTGACGTCATAGTGACGTTATCAAGAACAGGCATTTTTTGACCACATTGTGACGTCATAAAGAACAGAAATTTCGTGACGTCATGGTAACGGCATCAAGAACAGGCATTTTGTGACGTCATAGTGACATCATCAAGAACAGGTATTTCGTGATGTCATAGTGACCTCATCAACAACATACATTTTGTAACCACATGGTGACGTCATAAAGAACAGGAATTTTGTCACGTCATAGTGACGTCATTAAGAACAGGAATTTTGTGAATTCATAGTGGCGTCGTCAAGAACAGGAATTTTGTGACGTCATAGTGACGTCATGAAAAACAGGAATTTTGTTACATCATAGTGACTTGATCAAGAACAAGGTTTTTGACCACATAGTGACTTCATAAAGAACAGGAATTTTGTGACGTCATAGTGCCGTCATATTGACGACATCAAGAACAGGCATTTTGTGACGTCATAGTGACATCATCAAGAACAGGCATTTTATGATATAGTGACGCCATAAAAAACAAGAAATTTGTGACGTGACCAAGAAAAGGAATTTCGTAGCGTCATAGTGACGTCATCAAGAACAGGCATTTTGTGACGTCATAGTGACGTCATCAAGAAAAGGAATTTTGTGACGTCAAGAAACACAGGAATTTTAGGACGTCATAGTGACGTCATCAAGAACAGGAATCTTGTTACGTCATAGTGACTTCATCAAGAACAGGAATTTTGTGACGTCATAGTGACGTCATGAAAAACAGGAATTTTGTGACATCATCAAGAACACGAATTTTGTGACGTCATAGTAACGGCATCAAGAACAGGCATTTTGTGACGTCATAGTGACATCATCAAGAACAGGAATTTTATGATGTCATAGTGACGTCATGAAAGACGGGAATTTTGTGACGTCATGAAAGACGGGAATTTTGTGACGTCACCAAGAACAGGAATTTTGTGACGACATAGTGACGTCATATTGACGACATCAAGAACAGGCATTTTGTGAAGTCATAGTGACATCATCAAGAACAGGAATTTTATGATATAGTGACGCCATAAAAACCAAGAAATTTGTGACGTGATCAAGAAAAGGAATTTCGTGGCGTCCTAGTGACGTCATCAAGAACAGGCATTTTGTGACGTCATAGTGACGTCATCAAGAACAGTAATTTTGTGACGTCATAGTGACGTCATCGAGAAAAGGAATTTTGTCACGTCATAGTGACGTCAAGAAACACAGGAATTTTGTGACGTCATAGTGACGTCATCAAGAACAGGAATCTTGTTACGTCATAGTGACTTCATCAAGAACAGGAATTTTGTGACGTCATGAAAAACAGGAATTTTGTGACATCATCAAGAACAGGCATTTTGTGACGTCATAGTGACATCATCAAGAACAGGAATTTTATGATGTCATAGTGACGTCATGAAAGACGGGAATTTTGTGACGTCATGAAAGACGGGAATTTTGTGACGTCACCAAGAACAGGAATTTTGTGACGACATAGTGACGTCATATTGACGACATCAAGAACAGGCATTATGTGAAGTCATAGTGACATCATCAAGAACAGGAATTGTATGATATAGTGACGCCATAAAAAACAAGAAATTTGTGACGTGATCAAGAAAAGGAATTTCGTAGCGTCATAGTGACGTCATCAAGAACAGGCATTTTGTGACGTCATAGTGACGTCATCAAGAACAGTAATTTTGTGACGTCATAGTGACGTCATCGAGAAAAGGAATTTTGTGACGTCATAGTGACGTCAAGAAACACAGGAATTTTGTGACGTCATAGTGACGTCATCAAGAACAGGAATCTTGTTACGTCATAGTGACTTCATCAAGAACAGGAATTTTGTGACGTTATGAAAAACAGGAATTTTGTGACATCATCAAGAACACGAATTTTGTGCCGTCATAGTGACGTCATCAAGAACAGGAATTTTGTGACGTCTTTGTGACGTCATCAAGAACAGGCATTTTGTGACGTCATAGTGACATCATCAAGATCAGGAATTTTGTGACGTCTTTGTGACGTCATCAAGAACAGGCATTTTGTGACGTCATAGTGAAATCATCAAGATCACCAATTTTGTGATTTCATAGTGACGTCATGAAAAACAGGAATTTTGTGACGTCATCAAGAACAGGAATTTTGTGACGTCATAGTGACGTCATCAAGAACGGGCATTTTGCGACGTTATAGTGACGTCATCAAGAACACGAATTTTGTGCCGTCATACGCACGTCATCAAGAACAGGCATTTTGTGACGTCATAATGACGTCATCAAGAACAGGCATTTTGAGACGTCTTAGTGGCGTCATAATGAACAGTCATTTTGTGACGTCATATTGACGTGATGAAAAACAGGAATTTTGTGACGTCATCAAGAACAGGAATATTGTGACGTCATAGTGACGTCATCAAGGACAGGAGTTTTGTGACGTTATAGTGACGTCATCAAGAACAGGCATATTGTGACGTCATAGTGACGTTATCAAGAACAGGCATTTTTTGACCACATTGTGACGTCATAAAGAACAGAAATTTCGTGACGTCATGGTAACGGCATCAAGAACAGGCATTTTGTGACGTCATAGTGACATCATCAAGAACAGGAATTTTATGATGTCATAGTGACGTCATGAAAGACAGGAATTTTTTGACGTCATAGTGACGTCATATTGACGACATCCAGAACAGGCATTTTGTGACGTCATAGTGACATCATCAAGAACAGGCATTTTATGATATAGTGACGCCATAAAAAACAAGAAATTTGTGACGTGACCAAGAAAAGGAATTTCGTGGCGCCATAGTGACGGAATCAAGAACAGGCATTTTGTGACGTCATAGTGACGTCATCAAGAACGGGCATTTTGCGACGTTATAGTGACGTCATCAAGAACACGAATTTTGTGCCGTCATACGCACGTCATCAAGAACAGGAATTTTGTGACGTCATAGTGACGTCATCAAGAACAGGAATATTGCGACGTTATAGTGACGTCATCAAGAACAGGCATTTTATGACGTCATAGTGACGTCATCAAGAACAGTAATTTTGTGACGTCATAGTCACGTCATCATCAACAGACATTTTGTGACCACATGGTGACGTCATAAAGAACAGGAATATTGTTACGTCATAGTGACGTCATTAAGAATAGGAATTTTGTGACTTTATAGTGGCGTCGTCAAGAACAGGAATTTTGTGACGTCATAATGACGTCATCAAGGACAGGAGTTTTGTGACGTTATAGTGACGTCATCAAGAACAGGCATATTGTGACGTCATAGTGACGTTATCAAGAACAGGCATTTTTTGACCACATTGTGACGTCATAAAGAACAGAAATTTCGTGACGTCATGGTAACGGCATCAAGAACAGGCATTTTGTGACGTCATAGTGACATCATCAAGAACAGGAATTTTATGATGTCATAGTGACGTCATGAAAGACAGGAATTTTTTGACGTCATAGTGACGTCATATTGACGACATCCAGAACAGGCATTTTGTGACGTCATAGTGACATCATCAAGAACAGGCATTTTATGATATAGTGACGCCATAAAAAACAAGAAATTTGTGACGTGACCAAGAAAAGGAATTTCGTGGCGCCATAGTGACGGAATCAAGAACAGGCATTTTGTGACGTCATAGTGACGTCATCAAGAACGGGCATTTTGCGACGTTATAGTGACGTCATCAAGAACACGAATTTTGTGCCGTCATACGCACGTCATCAAGAACAGGAATTTTGTGACGTCATAGTGACGTCATCAAGAACAGGAATATTGCGACGTTATAGTGACGTCATCAAGAACAGGCATTTTATGACGTCATAGTGACGTCATCAAGAACAGTAATTTTGTGACGTCATAGTCACGTCATCATCAACAGACATTTTGTGACCACATGGTGACGTCATAAAGAACAGGAATATTGTTACGTCATAGTGACGTCATTAAGAATAGGAATTTTGTGACTTTATAGTGGCGTCGTCAAGAACAGGAATTTTGTGACGTCATAATGACGTCATGAAAAACGGGAATTTTGTGACGTCATCAAGAACAGGCATTTTGTGACGTCATAGTGACTTGATCAAGAACAGGGTTTTTGACCACATAGTGACGTCATAAAGAACAGGAATTTTGTGACGTCATAGTGACGGCATCGAGAACAGGCATTTTGTCACGTCATAGTAGCGTCATCAAGAACAGTAATTTTGTGACGTCATAGTGACGTGATGAAAGACAGGAATTTTGTGTCGTCATAGTGACGTCATCATGAACAGGTATTTTGTGATGTCATAGTGACCTCATCAACAACATACATTTTGTAACCACATGGTGACGTCATAAAGAACAGGAATTTTGTCACGTCATAGTGACGTCATTAAGAACAGGAATTTTGTGAATTCATAGTGGCGTCGTCAAGAACAGGAATTTTGTGACGTCATAGTGACGTCATGAAAAACAGGAATTTTGTGTCATCATAGTGACTTGATCAAGAACAAGGTTTTTGACCACATAGTGACGTCATAAAGAACAGGAATTTTGTGACGTCATAGTGACGGCATCAAGAACAGGCAGTTTGTCACGTCATAGTAGCGTCATCGAGAACAGTAATTTTGTGACGTCATAGTGACGCGATGAAAGACAGGAATTTTGTGTCGTCATCAAGAACAGCAATATTCTGACGTCATAGTGACCTCATCGAGAACAGATATTTTGTGACGTCATAGTGACGTTATCAAGAGCAGGCATTTTGTGACCTCATAGTGACGTCATCATGAACAGGTATTTTGTGATGTCATAGTGACCTCATCAACAACACACATTTTGTAACCACATGGTGACGTCATAAAGAACAGGAATTTTGTCACGTCATAGTGACGTCATTAAGAACAGGAATTTTGTGAATTCATAGTGGCGTCGTCAAGAACAGGAATTTTGTGACGTCATAGTGACGTCATGAAAAACAGGAATTTTGTGACGTCATAGTGACGTCATGAAAAACAGGAATTTTGTGACATCATAGTGACTTGATCAAGAACAAGGTTTTTGACCACATAGTGACGTCATAAAGAACAGGAATTTTGTGACGTCATAGTGACGTCATATTGACGACATCAAGAACAGGCATTTTGTGACGTCATAGTGACATCATCAAGAACAGGCATTTTATGATATAGTGACGCCATAAAAAACAAGAAATTTGTGACGTGACCAAGAAAAGGAATTTCGTGGCGTCATAGTGACGTCATCAAGAACAGGCATTTTGTGACGTCATAGTGACGTCATCAAGAACAGGAATCTTGTTACGTCATAGTGACTTCATCAAGAACAGGAATTTTGTGACGTCATAGTGACGTCATGAAAAACAGGAATTTTGTGACATCATCAAGAACACGAATTTTGTGACGTCATAGTAACGGCATCAAGAACAGGCATTTTGTTACGTCATAGTGACATCATCAAGAACAGGAATTTTATGATGTCATAGTGACGTCATGAAAGACGGGAATTTTGTGACGTCATGAAAGACGGGAATTTTGTGACGTCACCAAGAACAGGAATTTTGTGACGACATAGTGACGTCATATTGACGACATCAAGAACAGGCATTTTGTGAAGTCATAGTGACATCATCAAGAACAGGAATTTTATGATATAGTGACGCCATAAAAAACAAGGAATTTGTGACGTGATCAAGAAAAGGAATTTCGTGGCGTCATAGTGACGTCATCAAGAACAGGCATTTTGTGACGTCATAGTGACGTCATCGAGAAAAGGAATTTTGTGACGTCATAGTGACGTCAAGAAACACAGGAATTTTGTGACGTCATAGTGACGTCATCAAGAACAGGAATCTTGTTTCGTCATAGTGACTTCATCAAGAACAGGAATTTTGTGACGTCATGAAAAACAGGAATTTTGTGACATCATCAAGAACAGGCATTTTGTGACGTCAAAGTGACATCATCAAGAACAAGAATTTTATGATGTCATAGTGACGTCATGAAAGACGGGAATTTTGTGACGTCATGAAAGACGGGAATTTTGTGACGTCACCAAGAACAGGAATTTTGTGACGACATAGTGACGTCATATTGACGACATCAAGAACAGGCATTTTGTGAAGTCATAGTGACATCATCAAGAACAGGAATTTTATGATATAGTGACGCCATAAAAAACAAGAAATTTGTGACGTGTTCAAGAAAAGGAATTTCGTGGCGTCATAGTGACGTCATCAAGAACAGGCATTTTGTGACGTCATAGTGACGTCATCAAGAACAGTAATTTTGTGACGTCATGTTGACGTCATCGAGAAGAGGAATTTTGTGACGTCATAGTGACGTCAAGAAACACAGGAATTTTGTGACATCATAGTGACGTCATCAAGAACAGGAATCTTGTTACGTCATAGTGACTTCATCAAGAACAGGAATTTTGTGACGTCATGAAAAACAGGAATTTTGTGACATCATCAAGAACACGAATTTTGTGCCGTCATAGTGACGTCATCAAGAACAGGAATTTTGTGACGTCTTTGTGACGTCATCAAGAACAGGCATTTTGTGACGTCATAGTGACATCATCAAGATCAGGAATTTTGTGACGTCTTTGTGACGTCATCAAGAACAGGAATTGTGTGACGTCATAGTGACGTCATCAAGAACGGGCATTTTGCGACGTTATAGTGACGTCATCAAGAACACGAATTTTGTGCCGTCATACGCACGTCATCAAGAACAGGCATTTTGTGACGTCATAATGACGTCATCAAGAACAGGCATTTTGAGACGTCTTAGTGGCGTCATAATGAACAGTCATTTTGTGACGTCATAGTGACGTGATGAAAAACAGGAATTTTGTGACGTCATCAAGAACAGGAATATTGTGACGTCATAGTGACGTCATCAAGGACAGGAGTTTTGTGACGTTATAGTGACGTCATCAAGAACAGGCATATTGTGACGTCATAGTGACGTTATCAAGAACAGGCATTTTTTGACCACATTGTGACGTCATAAAGAACAGAAATTTCGTGACGTCATAGTAACGGCATCAAGAACAGGCATTTTGTGACGTCATGGTGACATCATCAAGAACAGGAATTTTATGATGTCATAGTGACGTCATGAAAGACAGGAATTTTGTGACGTCATAGTGACGTCATGAAAGACAGGAATTTTGTGACGTCATAGTGACGTCATATTGACGACATCAAGAACAGGCATTTTGTGACGTCATAGTGACATCATCAAGAACAGGCATTTTATGATATAGTGACGCCATAAAAAACGAGAAATTTGTGACGTGACCAAGAAAAGGAATTTCGTGGCGCCATAGTGACGTCATCAAGAACAGGCATTTTGTGACGTCATAGTGACGTCATCAAGAACGGGCATTTTGCGACGTTATAGTGACGTCATCAAGAACACGAATTTTGTGCCGTCATACGCACGTCATCAAGAACAGGAATTTTGTGACGTCATAGTGACGTCATCAAGAACAGGAATATTGTGACGTTATAGTGACGTCATCAAGAACAGGCATTTTATGACGTCATAGTGGCGTCATCAAGAACAGTAATTTTGTGACGTCATAGTGACGTGATGAAAGACAGGAATTTTGTGTCGTCATCAAGAACAGCAATATTCTGACGTCATAGTGACCTCATCGAGAACAGATATTTTGTGACGTCATAGTGACGTTATCAAGAGCAGGCATTTTGTGACCTCATAGTGACGTCATCATGAACAGGTATTTCGTGATGTCATAGTGACCTCATCAACAACATACATTTTGTAACCACATGGTGACGTCATAAAGAACAGGAATTTTGTTACGTCATAGTGACGTCATTAAGAACAGGAATTTTGTGAATTCATAGTGGCGTCGTCAAGAACAGGAATTTTGTGACGTCATAGTGACGTCATCAAGAACAAGAATTTTATGATGTCATAGTGACGTCATGAAAGACGGGAATTTTGTGACGTCATGAAAGACGGGAATTTTGTGACGTCATGAAAGACGGGAATTTTGTGACGTCACCAAGAACAGGAATTTTGTGACGACATAGTGACGTCATATTGACGACATCAAGAACAGGCATTTTGTGAAGTCATAGTGACATCATCAAGAACAGGAATTTTATGATATAGTGACGCCATAAAAAACAAGAAATTTGTGACGTGATCAAGAAAAGGAATTTCGTGGCGTCATAGTGACGTCATCAAGAACAGGCATTTTGTGACGTCATAGTGACGTCATCAAGAACAGTAATTTTGTGACGTCATAGTGACGTCATCGAGAAGAGGAATTTTGTGACGTCATAGTGACGTCAAGAAACACAGGAATTTTGTGACATCATAGTGACGTCATCAAGAACAGGAATCTTGTTACGTCATAGTGACTTCATCAAGAACAGGAATTTTGTGACGTCATGAAAAACAGGAATTTTGTGACATCATCAAGAACACGAATTTTGTGCCGTCATAGTGACGTCATCAAGAACAGGAATTTTGTGACGTCTTTGTGACGTCATCAAGAACAGGCATTTTGTGACGTCATAGTGACATCATCAAGATCAGGAATTTTGTGACGTCTTTGTGACGTCATCAAGAACAGGAATTGTGTGACGTCATAGTGACGTCATCAAGAACGGGCATTTTGCGACGTTATAGTGACGTCATCAAGAACACGAATTTTGTGCCGTCATACGCACGTCATCAAGAACAGGCATTTTGTGACGTCATAATGACGTCATCAAGAACAGGCATTTTGAGACGTCTTAGTGGCGTCATAATGAACAGTCATTTTGTGACGTCATAGTGACGTGATGAAAAACAGGAATTTTGTGACGTCATCAAGAACAGGAATATTGTGACGTCATAGTGACGTCATCAAGGACAGGAGTTTTGTGACGTTATAGTGACGTCATCAAGAACAGGCATATTGTGACGTCATAGTGACGTTATCAAGAACAGGCATTTTTTGACCACATTGTGACGTCATAAAGAACAGAAATTTTGTGACGTCATAGTAACGGCATCGAGAACAGGAATATTGTGACGTTATAGTGACGTCATCAAGAACAGGCATTTTGTGACGTCATAGTGACATCATCAAGAACAGGAATTTTATGATGTCATAGTGACGTCATGAAAGACAGGAATTTTGTGACGTCATAGTGACGTCATATTGACGACATCAAGAACAGGCATTTTGTGACGTCATAGTGACATCATCAAGAACAGGCATTTTATGATATAGTGACGCCATAAAAAACAAGAAATTTGTGACGTGACCAAGAAAAGGAATTTCGTGGCGCCATAGTGACGTCATCAAGAACAGGCATTTTGTGACGTCATAGTGACGTCATCAAGAACGGGCATTTTGCGACGTTATAATGACGTCATCAAGAACACGAATTTTGTGCCGTCATACGCACGTCATCAAGAACAGGAATTTTGTGACGTCATAGTGACGTCATCAAGAACAGGAATATTGTGACGTTATAGTGACGTCATCAAGAACAGGCATTTTATGACGTCATAGTGGCGTCATCAAGAACAGTAATTTTGTGACGTCATAGTCACGTCATCATCAACAGACATTTTGTGACCACATGGTGACGTCATAAAGAACAGGAATATTGTTACGTCATAGTGACGTCATTAAGAACAGGAATTTTGTGACTTTATAGTGGCGTCGTCAAGAACAGGAATTTTGTGACGTCATAGTGACGTCATGAAAAACAAGAATTTTGTGACGTCATCAAGAACAGGCATATTGTGACGTCATAGTGACGTTATCAAGAACAGGCATTTTTTGACCACATTGTGACGTCATAAAGAACAGAAATTTCGTGACGTCATGGTAACGGCATCAAGAACAGGCATTTTGTGACGTCATAGTGACATCATCAAGAACAGGTATTTCGTGATGTCATAGTGACCTCATCAACAACATACATTTTGTAACCACATGGTGACGTCATAAAGAACAGGAATTTTGTCACGTCATAGTGACGTCATTAAGAACAGGAATTTTGTGAATTCATAGTGGCGTCGTCAAGAACAGGAATTTTGTGACGTCATAGTGACGTCATGAAAAACAGGAATTTTGTTACATCATAGTGACTTGATCAAGAACAAGGTTTTTGACCACATAGTGACGTCATAAAGAACAGGAATTTTGTGACGTCATAGTGACGTCATATTGACGACATCAAGAACAGGCATTTTGTGACGTCATAGTGACATCATCAAGAACAGGCATTTTATGATATAGTGACGCCATAAAAAACAAGAAATTTGTGACGTGACCAAGAAAAGGAATTTCGTAGCGTCATAGTGACGTCATCAAGAACAGGCATTTTGTGACGTCATAGTGACGTCATCAAGAAAAGGAATTTTGTGACGTCAAGAAACACAGGAATTTTAGGACGTCATAGTGACGTCATCAAGAACAGGAATCTTGTTACGTCATAGTGACTTCATCAAGAACAGGAATTTTGTGACGTCATAGTGACGTCATGAAAAACAGGAATTTTGTGACATCATCAAGAACACGAATTTTGTGACGTCATAGTAACGGCATCAAGAACAGGCATTTTGTGACGTCATAGTGACATCATCAAGAACAGGAATTTTATGATGTCATAGTGACGTCATGAAAGACGGGAATTTTGTGACGTCATGAAAGACGGGAATTTTGTGACGTCACCAAGAACAGGAATTTTGTGACGACATAGTGACGTCATATTGACGACATCAAGAACAGGCATTATGTGAAGTCATAGTGACATCATCAAGAACAGGAATTGTATGATATAGTGACGCCATAAAAAACAAGAAATTTGTGACGTGATCAAGAAAAGGAATTTCGTAGCGTCATAGTGACGTCATCAAGAACAGGCATTTTGTGACGTCATAGTGACGTCATCAAGAACAGTAATTTTGTGACGTCATAGTGACGTCATCGAGAAAAGGAATTTTGTGACGTCATAGTGACGTCAAGAAACACAGGAATTTTGTGACGTCATAGTGACGTCATCAAGAACAGGAATCTTGTTACGTCATAGTGACTTCATCAAGAACAGGAATTTTGTGACGTTATGAAAAACAGGAATTTTGTGACATCATCAAGAACACGAATTTTGTGCCGTCATAGTGACGTCATCAAGAACAGGAATTTTGTGACGTCTTTGTGACGTCATCAAGAACAGGCATTTTGTGACGTCATAGTGACATCATCAAGATCAGGAATTTTGTGACGTCTTTGTGACGTCATCAAGAACAGGCATTTTGTGACGTCATAGTGAAATCATCAAGATCACCAATTTTGTGATTTCATAGTGACGTCATGAAAAACAGGAATTTTGTGACGTCATCAAGAACAGGAATTTTGTGACGTCATAGTGACGTCATCAAGAACGGGCATTTTGCGACGTTATAGTGACGTCATCAAGAACACGAATTTTGTGCCGTCATACGCACGTCATCAAGAACAGGCATTTTGTGACGTCATAATGACGTCATCAAGAACAGGCATTTTGAGACGTCTTAGTGGCGTCATAATGAACAGTCATTTTGTGACGTCATATTGACGTGATGAAAAACAGGAATTTTGTGACGTCATCAAGAACAGGAATATTGTGACGTCATAGTGACGTCATCAAGGACAGGAGTTTTGTGACGTTATAGTGACGTCATCAAGAACAGGCATATTGTGACGTCATAGTGACGTTATCAAGAACAGGCATTTTTTGACCACATTGTGACGTCATAAAGAACAGAAATTTCGTGACGTCATGGTAACGGCATCAAGAACAGGCATTTTGTGACGTCATAGTGACATCATCAAGAACAGGAATTTTATGATGTCATAGTGACGTCATGAAAGACAGGAATTTTGTGACGTCATAGTGACGTCATATTGACGACATCCAGAACAGGCATTTTGTGACGTCATAGTGACATCATCAAGAACAGGCATTTTATGATATAGTGACGCCATAAAAAACAAGAAATTTGTGACGTGACCAAGAAAAGGAATTTCGTGGCGCCATAGTGACGTCATCAAGAACAGGCATTTTGTGACGTCATAGTGACGTCATCAAGAACGGGCATTTTGCGACGTTATAGTGACGTCATCAAGAACACGAATTTTGTGCCGTCATACGCACGTCATCAAGAACAGGAATTTTGTGACGTCATAGTGACGTCATCAAGAACAGGAATATTGCGACGTTATAGTGACGTCATCAAGAACAGGCATTTTATGACGTCATAGTGACGTCATCAAGAACAGTAATTTTGTGACGTCATAGTCACGTCATCATCAACAGACATTTTGTGACCACATGGTGACGTCATAAAGAACAGGAATATTGTTACGTCATAGTGACGTCATTAAGAATAGGAATTTTGTGACTTTATAGTGGCGTCGTCAAGAACAGGAATTTTGTGACGTCATAATGACGTCATGAAAAACGGGAATTTTGTGACGTCATCAAGAACAGGCATTTTGTGACGTCATAGTGACTTGATCAAGAACAGGGTTTTTGACCACATAGTGACGTCATAAAGAACAGGAATTTTGTGACGTCATAGTGACGGCATCGAGAACAGGCATTTTGTCACGTCATAGTAGCGTCATCAAGAACAGTAATTTTGTGACGTCATAGTGACGTGATGAAAGACAGGAATTTTGTGTTGTCATAGTGACGTCATCATGAACAGGTATTTTGTGATGTCATAGTGACCTCATCAACAACATACATTTTGTAACCACATGTTGACGTCATAAAGAACAGGAATTTTGTCACGTCATAGTGACGTCATTAAGAACAGGAATTTTGTGAATTCATAGTGGCGTCGTCAAGAACAGGAATTTTGTGACGTCATAGTGACGTCATGAAAAACAGGAATTTTGTGACATCATAGTGACTTGATCAAGAACAAGGTTTTTGACCACATAGTGACGTCATAAAGAACAGGAATTTTGTGACGTCATAGTGACGGCATCAAGAACAGGCAGTTTGTCACGTCATAGTAGCGTCATCGAGAACAGTAATTTTGTGACGTCATAGTGACGTGATGAAAGACAGGAATTTTGTGTCGTCATCAAGAACAGCAATATTCTGACGTCATAGTGACCTCATCGAGAACAGATATTTTGTGACGTCATAGTGACGTTATCAAGAGCAGGCATTTTGTGACCTCATAGTGACGTCATCATGAACAGGTATTTTGTGATGTCATAGTGACCTCATCATCAACAGACATTTTGTGACCACATGGTGACGTCATAAAGAACAGGAATATTGTTACGTCATAGTGACGTCATTAAGAATAGGAATTTTGTGAATTCATAGTGGCGTCGTCAAGAACAGGAATTTTGTGACGTCATAATGACGTCATGAAAAACGGGAATTTTGTGACGTCATCAAGAACAGGCATTTTGTGACGTCATAGTGACTTGATCAAGAACAGGGTTTTTGACCACATAGTGACGTCATAAAGAACAGGAATTTTGTGACGTCATAGTGACGGCATCGAGAACAGGCATTTTGTCACGTCATAGTAGCGTCATCAAGAACAGTAATTTTGTGACGTCATAGTGACGTGATGAAAGACAGGAATTTTGTGAATTCATAGTGGCGTCGTCAAGAACAGGAATTTTGTGACGTCATAGTGACGTCATGAAAAACAGGAATTTTGTGACATCATAGTGACTTGATCAAGAACAAGGTTTTTGACCACATAGTGACGTCATAAAGAACAGGAATTTTGTGACGTCATAGTGACGTCATATTGACGACATCAAGAACAGGCATTTTGTGACGTCATAGTGACATCATCAAGAACAGGCATTTTATGATATAGTGACGCCATAAAAAACAAGAAATTTGTGACGTGACCAAGAAAAGGAATTTCGTGGCGTCATAGTGACGTCATCAAGAACAGGCATTTTGTGACGTCATAGTGACGTCATCAAGAACAGGAATCTTGTTACGTCATAGTGACTTCATCAAGAACAGGAATTTTGTGACGTCATAGTGACGTCATGAAAAACAGGAATTTTGTGACATCATCAAGAACACGAATTTTGTGACGTCATAGTAACGGCATCAAGAACAGGCATTTTGTTACGTCATAGTGACATCATCAAGAACAGGAATTTTATGATGTCATAGTGACGTCATGAAAGACGGGAATTTTGTGACGTCATGAAAGACGGGAATTTTGTGACGTCACCAAGAACAGGAATTTTGTGACGACATAGTGACGTCATATTGACGACATCAAGAACAGGAATTTTGTGACGTCTTTGTGACGTCATCAAGAACAGGCATTTTGTGACGTCATAGTGACATCATCAAGATCAGGAATTTTGTGACGTCTTTGTGACGTCATCAAGAACAGGAATTGTGTGACGTCATAGTGACGTCATCAAGAACGGGCATTTTGCGACGTTATAGTGACGTCATCAAGAACACGAATTTTGTGCCGTCATACGCACGTCATCAAGAACAGGCATTTTGTGACGTCATAATGACGTCATCAAGAACAGGCATTTTGAGACGTCTTAGTGGCGTCATAATGAACAGTCATTTTGTGACGTCATATTGACGTGATGAAAAACAGGAATTTTGTGACGTCATCAAGAACAGGAATATTGTGACGTCATAGTGACGTCATCAAGGACAGGAGTTTTGTGACGTTATAGTGACGTCATCAAGAACAGGCATATTGTGACGTCATAGTGACGTTATCAAGAACAGGCATTTTTTGACCACATTGTGACGTCATAAAGAACAGAAATTTCGTGACGTCATGGTAACGGCATCAAGAACAGGCATTTTGTGACGTCATAGTGACATCATCAAGAACAGGAATTTTATGATGTCATAGTGACGTCATGAAAGACAGGAATTTTGTGACGTCATAGTGACGTCATATTGACGACATCCAGAACAGGCATTTTGTGACGTCATAGTGACATCATCAAGAACAGGCATTTTATGATATAGTGACGCCATAAAAAACAAGAAATTTGTGACGTGACCAAGAAAAGGAATTTCGTGGCGCCATAGTGACGTCATCAAGAACAGGCATTTTGTGACGTCATAGTGACGTCATCAAGAACGGGCATTTTGCGACGTTATAGTGACGTCATCAAGAACACGAATTTTGTGCCGTCATACGCACGTCATCAAGAACAGGAATTTTGTGACGTCATAGTGACGTCATCAAGAACAGGAATATTGCGACGTTATAGTGACGTCATCAAGAACAGGCATTTTATGACGTCATAGTGACGTCATCAAGAACAGTAATTTTGTGACGTCATAGTCACGTCATCATCAACAGACATTTTGTGACCACATGGTGACGTCATAAAGAACAGGAATATTGTTACGTCATAGTGACGTCATTAAGAATAGGAATTTTGTGACTTTATAGTGGCGTCGTCAAGAACAGGAATTTTGTGACGTCATAATGACGTCATGAAAAACGGGAATTTTGTGACGTCATCAAGAACAGGCATTTTGTGACGTCATAGTGACTTGATCAAGAACAGGGTTTTTGACCACATAGTGACGTCATAAAGAACAGGAATTTTGTGACGTCATAGTGACGGCATCGAGAACAGGCATTTTGTCACGTCATAGTAGCGTCATCAAGAACAGTAATTTTGTGACGTCATAGTGACGTGATGAAAGACAGGAATTTTGTGTTGTCATAGTGACGTCATCATGAACAGGTATTTTGTGATGTCATAGTGACCTCATCAACAACATACATTTTGTAACCACATGTTGACGTCATAAAGAACAGGAATTTTGTCACGTCATAGTGACGTCATTAAGAACAGGAATTTTGTGAATTCATAGTGGCGTCGTCAAGAACAGGAATTTTGTGACGTCATAGTGACGTCATGAAAAACAGGAATTTTGTGACATCATAGTGACTTGATCAAGAACAAGGTTTTTGACCACATAGTGACGTCATAAAGAACAGGAATTTTGTGACGTCATAGTGACGGCATCAAGAACAGGCAGTTTGTCACGTCATAGTAGCGTCATCGAGAACAGTAATTTTGTGACGTCATAGTGACGTGATGAAAGACAGGAATTTTGTGTCGTCATCAAGAACAGCAATATTCTGACGTCATAGTGACCTCATCGAGAACAGATATTTTGTGACGTCATAGTGACGTTATCAAGAGCAGGCATTTTGTGACCTCATAGTGACGTCATCATGAACAGGTATTTTGTGATGTCATAGTGACCTCATCATCAACAGACATTTTGTGACCACATGGTGACGTCATAAAGAACAGGAATATTGTTACGTCATAGTGACGTCATTAAGAATAGGAATTTTGTGAATTCATAGTGGCGTCGTCAAGAACAGGAATTTTGTGACGTCATAATGACGTCATGAAAAACGGGAATTTTGTGACGTCATCAAGAACAGGCATTTTGTGACGTCATAGTGACTTGATCAAGAACAGGGTTTTTGACCACATAGTGACGTCATAAAGAACAGGAATTTTGTGACGTCATAGTGACGGCATCGAGAACAGGCATTTTGTCACGTCATAGTAGCGTCATCAAGAACAGTAATTTTGTGACGTCATAGTGACGTGATGAAAGACAGGAATTTTGTGAATTCATAGTGGCGTCGTCAAGAACAGGAATTTTGTGACGTCATAGTGACGTCATGAAAAACAGGAATTTTGTGACATCATAGTGACTTGATCAAGAACAAGGTTTTTGACCACATAGTGACGTCATAAAGAACAGGAATTTTGTGACGTCATAGTGACGTCATATTGACGACATCAAGAACAGGCATTTTGTGACGTCATAGTGACATCATCAAGAACAGGCATTTTATGATATAGTGACGCCATAAAAAACAAGAAATTTGTGACGTGACCAAGAAAAGGAATTTCGTGGCGTCATAGTGACGTCATCAAGAACAGGCATTTTGTGACGTCATAGTGACGTCATCAAGAACAGGAATCTTGTTACGTCATAGTGACTTCATCAAGAACAGGAATTTTGTGACGTCATAGTGACGTCATGAAAAACAGGAATTTTGTGACATCATCAAGAACACGAATTTTGTGACGTCATAGTAACGGCATCAAGAACAGGCATTTTGTTACGTCATAGTGACATCATCAAGAACAGGAATTTTATGATGTCATAGTGACGTCATGAAAGACGGGAATTTTGTGACGTCATGAAAGACGGGAATTTTGTGACGTCACCAAGAACAGGAATTTTGTGACGACATAGTGACGTCATATTGACGACATCAAGAACAGGAATTTTGTGACGTCTTTGTGACGTCATCAAGAACAGGCATTTTGTGACGTCATAGTGACATCATCAAGATCAGGAATTTTGTGACGTCTTTGTGACGTCATCAAGAACAGGAATTGTGTGACGTCATAGTGACGTCATCAAGAACGGGCATTTTGCGACGTTATAGTGACGTCATCAAGAACACGAATTTTGTGCCGTCATACGCACGTCATCAAGAACAGGCATTTTGTGACGTCATAATGACGTCATCAAGAACAGGCATTTTGAGACGTCTTAGTGGCGTCATAATGAACAGTCATTTTGTGACGTCATAGTGACGTGATGAAAAACAGGAATTTTGTGACGTCATCAAGAACAGGAATATTGTGACGTCATAGTGACGTCATCAAGTACAGGAGTTTTGTGACGTTATAGTGACGTCATCAAGAACAGGCATATTGTGACGTCATAGTGACGTTATCAAGAACAGGCATTTTTTGACCACATTGTGACGTCATAAAGAACAGAAATTTCGTGACGTCATAGTAACGGCATCAAGAACAGGCATTTTGTGACGTCATGGTGACATCATCAAGAACAGGAATTTTATGATGTCATAGTGACGTCATGAAAGACAGGAATTTTGTGACGTCATAGTGACGTCATGAAAGACAGGAATTTTGTGACGTCATAGTGACGTCATATTGACGACATCAAGAACAGGCATTTTGTGACGTCATAGTGACATCATCAAGAACAGGCATTTTATGATATAGTGACGCCATAAAAAACGAGAAATTTGTGACGTGACCAAGAAAAGGAATTTCGTGGCGCCATAGTGACGTCATCAAGAACAGGCATTTTGTGACGTCATAGTGACGTCATCAAGAACGGGCATTTTGCGACGTTATAGTGACGTCATCAAGAACACGAATTTTGTGCCGTCATACGCACGTCATCAAGAACAGGAATTTTGTGACGTCATAGTGACGTCATCGAGAACAGGAATATTGTGACGTTATAGTGACGTCATCAAGAACAGGCATTTTATGACGTCATAGTGGCGTCATCAAGAACAGTAATTTTGTGACGTCATAGTGACGTGATGAAAGACAGGAATTTTGTGTCGTCATCAAGAACAGCAATATTCTGACGTCATAGTGACCTCATCGAGAACAGATATTTTGTGACGTCATAGTGACGTTATCAAGAGCAGGCATTTTGTGACCTCATAGTGACGTCATCATGAACAGGTATTTCGTGATGTCATAGTGACCTCATCAACAACATACATTTTGTAACCACATGGTGACGTCATAAAGAACAGGAATTTTGTCACGTCATAGTGACGTCATTAAGAACAGGAATTTTGTGAATTCATAGTGGCGTCGTCAAGAACAGGAATTTTGTGACGTCATAGTGACGTCATGAAAAACAGGAATTTTGTGACATCATAGTGACTTGATCAAGAACAAGGTTTTTGACCACATAGTGACGTCATAAAGAACAGGAATTTTGTGACGTCATAGTGACGTCATCAAGAACAGGAATTTTATGATATAGTGACGCCATAAAAAACAAGAAATTTGTGACGTGATCAAGAAAAGGAATTTCGTGGCGTCCTAGTGACGTCATCAAGAACAGGCATTTTGTGACGTCATAGTGACGTCATCAAGAACAGTAATTTTGTGACGTCATAGTGACGTCATCGAGAAAAGGAATTTTGTGACGTCATAGTGACGTCAAGAAACACAGGAATTTTGTGACGTCATAGTGACGTCATCAAGAACAGGAATCTTGTTACGTCATAGTGACTTCATCAAGAACAGAAATTTTGTGACGTCATGAAAAACAGGAATTTTGTGACATCATCAAGAACAGGCATTTTGTGACGTCATAGTGACATCATCAAGAACAAGAATTTTATGATGTCATAGTGACGTCATGAAAGACGGGAATTTTGTGACGTCATGAAAGACGGGAATTTTGTGACGTCATGAAAGACGGGAATTTTGTGACGTCACCAAGAACAGGAATTTTGTGACGACATAGTGACGTCATATTGACGACATCAAGAACAGGCATTTTGTGAAGTCATAGTGACATCATCAAGAACAGGAATTTTATGATATAGTGACGCCATAAAAAACAAGAAATTTGTGACGTGATCAAGGAAAGGAATTTCGTGGCGTCATAGTGACGTCATCAAGAACAGGCATTTTGTGACGTCATAGTGACGTCATCAAGAACAGTAATTTTGTGACGTCATAGTGACGTCATCGAGAAGAGGAATTTTGTGACGTCATAGTGACGTCAAGAAACACAGGAATTTTGTGACATCATAGTGACGTCATCAAGAACAGGAATCTTGTTACGTCATAGTGACTTCATCAAGAACAGGAATTTTGTGACGTCATGAAAAACAGGAATTTTGTGACATCATCAAGAACACGAATTTTGTGCCGTCATAGTGACGTCATCAAGAACAGGAATTTTGTGACGTCTTTGTGACGTCATCAAGAACAGGCATTTTGTGACGTCATAGTGACATCATCAAGATCAGGAATTTTGTGACGTCTTTGTGACGTCATCAAGAACAGGAATTGTGTGACGTCATAGTGACGTCATCAAGAACGGGCATTTTGCGACGTTATAGTGACGTCATCAAGAACACGAATTTTGTGCCGTCATACGCACGTCATCAAGAACAGGCATTTTGTGACGTCATAATGACGTCATCAAGAACTGGCATTTTGAGACGTCTTAGTGGCGTCATAATGAACAGTCATTTTGTGACGTCATAGTGACGTGATGAAAAACAGGAATTTTGTGACGTCATCAAGAACAGGAATATTGTGACGTCATAGTGACGTCATCAAGTACAGGAGTTTTGTGACGTTATAGTGACGTCATCAAGAACAGGCATATTGTGACGTCATAGTGACGTTATCAAGAACAGGCATTTTTTGACCACATTGTGACGTCATAAAGAACAGAAATTTCGTGACGTCATAGTAACGGCATCAAGAACAGGCATTTTGTGACGTCATAGTGACATCATCAAGAACAGGAATTTTATGATGTCATAGTGACGTCATGAAAGACAGGAATTTTGTGACGTCATAGTGACGTCATGAAAGACAGGAATTTTGTGACGTCATAGTGACGTCATATTGACGACATCAAGAACAGGCATTTTGTGACGTCATAGTGACATCATCAAGAACAGGCATTTTATGATATAGTGACGCCATAAAAAACGAGAAATTTGTGACGTGACCAAGAAAAGGAATTTCGTGGCGCCATAGTGACGTCATCAAGAACAGGCATTTTGTGACGTCATAGTGACGTCATCAAGAACGGGCATTTTGCGACGTTATAGTGACGTCATCAAGAACACGAATTTTGTGCCGTCATACGCACGTCATCAAGAACAGGAATTTTGTGACGTCATAGTGACGTCATCAAGAACAGGAATATTGTGACGTTATAGTGACGTCATCAAGAACAGGCATTTTATGACGTCATAGTGGCGTCATCAAGAACAGTAATTTTGTGACGTCATAGTGACGTGATGAAAGACAGGAATTTTGTGTCGTCATCAAGAACAGCAATATTCTGACGTCATAGTGACCTCATCGAGAACAGATATTTTGTGACGTCATAGTGACGTTATCAAGAGCAGGCATTTTGTGACCTCATAGTGACGTCATCATGAACAGGTATTTCGTGATGTCATAGTGACCTCATCAACAACATACATTTTGTAACCACATGGTGACGTCATAAAGAACAGGAATTTTGTCACGTCATAGTGACGTCATTAAGAACAGGAATTTTGTGAATTCATAGTGGCGTCGTCAAGAACAGGAATTTTGTGACGTCATAGTGACGTCATGAAAAACAGGAATTTTGTGACATCATAGTGACTTGATCAAGAACAAGGTTTTTGACCACATAGTGACGTCATAAAGAACAGGAATTTTGTGACGTCATAGTGACGTCATCAAGAACAGGAATTTTATGATATAGTGACGCCATAAAAAACAAGAAATTTGTGACGTGATCAAGAAAAGGAATTTCGTGGCGTCCTAGTGACGTCATCAAGAACAGGCATTTTGTGACGTCATAGTGACGTCATCAAGAACAGTAATTTTGTGACGTCATAGTGACGTCATCGAGAAAAGGAATTTTGTGACGTCATAGTGACGTCAAGAAACACAGGAATTTTGTGTCGTCATAGTGACGTCATCAAGAACAGGAATCTTGTTACGTCATAGTGACTTCATCAAGAACAGGAATTTTGTGACGTCATGAAAAACAGGAATTTTGTGACATCATCAAGAACACGAATTTTGTGCCGTCATAGTGACGTCATCAAGAACAGGAATTTTGTGACGTCTTTGTGACGTCATCAAGAACAGGCATTTTGTGACGTCATAGTGACATCATCAAGATCAGAAATTTTGTGACGTCTTTGTGACGTCATCAAGAACAGGCATTTTGTGATTTCATAGTGACGTCATGAAAAACAGGAATTTTGTGACGTCATCAAGAACAGGAATTGTGTGACGTCATAGTGACGTCATCAAGAACGGGCATTTTGCGACGTTATAGTGACGTCATCAAGAACACGAATTTTGTGCCGTCATACGCACGTCATCAAGAACAGGCATTTTGTGACGTCATAATGACGTCATCAAGAACAGGCATTTTGAGACGTCTTAGTGGCGTCATAATGAACAGTCATTTTGTGACGTCATAGTGACGTGATGAAAAACAGGAATTTTGTGACGTCATCAAGAACAGGAATATTGTGACGTCATAGTGACGTCATCAAGGACAGGAGTTTTGTGACGTTATAGTGACGTCATCAAGAACAGGCATATTGTGACGTCATAGTGACGTTATCAAGAACAGGCATTTTTTGACCACATTGTGACGTCATAAAGAACAGAAATTTTGTGACGTCATAGTAACGGCATCGAGAACAGGAATATTGTGACGTTATAGTGACGTCATCAAGAACAGGCATTTTGTGACGTCATAGTGACATCATCAAGAACAGGATTTTTATGATGTCATCGTGACGTCATGAAAGACAGGAATTTTGTGACGTCATAGTGACGTCATATTGACGACATCAAGAACAGGCATTTTGTGACGTCATAGTGACATCATCAAGAACAGGCATTTTATGATATAGTGACGCCATAAAAAACAAGAAATTTGTGACGTGACCAAGAAAAGGAATTTCGTGGCGCCATAGTGACGTCATCAAGAACAGGCATTTTGTGACGTCATAGTGACGTCATCAAGAACGGGCATTTTGCGACGTTATAATGACGTCATCAAGAACACGAATTTTGTGCCGTCATACGCACGTCATCAAGAACAGGAATTTTGTGACGTCATAGTGACGTCATCAAGAACAGGAATATTGTGACGTTATAGTGACGTCATCAAGAACAGGCATTTTATGACGTCATAGTGGCGTCATCAAGAACAGTAATTTTGTGACGTCATAGTCACGTCATCATCAACAGACATTTTGTGACCACATGGTGACGTCATAAAGAACAGGAATATTGTTACGGCATAGTGACGTCATTAAGAACAGGAATTTTGTGACTTTATAGTGGCGTCGTCAAGAACAGAAATTTTGTGACGTCATAGTGACGTCATGAAAAACAGGAATTTTGTGACGTCATCAAGAACAGGCATATTGTGACGTCATAGTGACGTTATCAAGAACAGGCATTTTTTGACCACATTGTGACGTCATCAAGAACAGAAATTTCGTGACGTCATGGTAACGGCATCAAGAACAGGCATTTTGTGACGTCATAGTGACATCATCAAGAACAGGTATTTCGTGATGTCATAGTGACCTCATCAACAACATACATTTTGTAACCACATGGTGACGTCATAAAGAACAGGAATTTTGTCACGTCATAGTGACGTCATTAAGAACAGGAATTTTGTGAATTCATAGTGGCGTCGTCAAGAACAGGAATTTTGTGACGTCATAGTGACGTCATGAAAAACAGGAATTTTGTGACATCATAGTGACTTGATCAAGAACAAGGTTTTTGACCACATAGTGACGTCATAAAGAACAGGAATTTTGTGACGTCATAGTGACGTCATATTGACGACATCAAGAACAGGCATTTTGTGACGTCATAGTGACATCATCAAGAACAGGCATTTTATGATATAGTGACGCCATAAAAAACAAGAAATTTGTGACGTGACCAAGAAAAGGAATTTCGTAGCGTCATAGTGACGTCATCAAGAACAGGCATTTTGTGACGTCATAGTGACGTCATCAAGAAAAGGAATTTTGTGACGTCAAGAAACACAGGAATTTTAGGACGTCATAGTGACGTCATCAAGAACAGGAATCTTGTTACGTCATAGTGACTTCATCAAGAACAGGAATTTTGTGACGTCATAGTGACGTCATGAAAAACAGGAATTTTGTGACATCATCAAGAACACGAATTTTGTGACGTCATAGTAACGGCATCAAGAACAGGCATTTTGTGACGTCATAGTGACATCATCAAGAACAGGAATTTTATGATGTCATAGTGACGTCATGAAAGACGGGAATTTTGTGACGTCATGAAAGACGGGAATTTTGTGACGTCACCAAGAACAGGAATTTTGTGACGACATAGTGACGTCACATTGACGACATCAAGAACAGGCATTTTGTGAAGTCATAGTGACATCATCAAGAACAGGAATTTTATGATATAGTGACGCCATAAAAAACAAGAAATTTGTGACGTGATCAAGAAAAGGAATTTCGTGGCGTCCTAGTGACGTCATCAAGAACAGGCATTTTGTGACGTCATAGTGACGTCATCAAGAACAGTAATTTTGTGACGTCATAGTGACGTCATCGAGAAAAGGAATTTTGTGACGTCATAGTGACGTCAAGAAACACAGGAATTTTGTGACGTCATAGTGACGTCATCAAGAACAGGAATCTTGTTACGTCATAGTGACTTCATCAAGAACAGGAATTTTGTGACGTCATGAAAAACAGGAATTTTGTGACATCATCAAGAACGGGCATTTTGTGACGTCATAGTGACATCATCAAGAACAGGAATTTTATGATGTCATAGTGACGTCATGAAAGACGGGAATTTTGTGACGTCATGAAAGACGGGAATTTTGTGACGTCACCAAGAACAGGAATTTTGTGACGACATAGTGACGTCATATTGACGACATCAAGAACAGGCATTATGTGAAGTCATAGTGACATCATCAAGAACAGGAATTGTATGATATAGTGACGCCATAAAAAACAAGAAATTTGTGACGTGATCAAGAAAAGGAATTTCGTAGCGTCATAGTGACGTCATCAAGAACAGGCATTTTGTGACGTCATAGTGACGTCATCAAGAACAGTAATTTTGTGACGTCATAGTGACGTCATCGAGAAAAGGAATTTTGTGACGTCATAGTGACGTCATCAAGAACGGGCATTTTGCGACGTTATAGTGACGTCATCAAGAACACGAATTTTGTGCCGTCATACGCACGTCATCAAGCACAGGCATTTTGTGACGTCATAATGACGTCATCAAGAACAGGCATTTTGAGACGTCTTAGTGGCGTCATAATGAACAGTCATTTTGTGACGTCATATTGACGTGATGAAAAACAGGAATTTTGTGACGTCATCAAGAACAGGAATATTGTGACGTCATAGTGACGTCATCAAGGACAGGAGTTTTGTGACGTTATAGTGACGTCATCAAGAACAGGCATATTGTGACGTCATAGTGACGTTATCAAGAACAGGCATTTTTTGACCACATTGTGACGTCATAAAGAACATAAATTTCGTGACGTCATGGTAACGGCATCAAGAACAGGCATTTTGTGACGTCATAGTGACATCATCAAGAACAGGAATTTTATGATGTCATAGTGACGTCATGAAAGACAGGAATTTTGTGACGTCATAGTGACGTCATATTGACGACATCCAGAACAGGCATTTTGTGACGTCATAGTGACATCATCAAGAACAGGCATTTTATGATATAGTGACGCCATAAAAAACAAGAAATTTGTGACGTGACCAAGAAAAGGAATTTCGTGGCGCCATAGTGACGTCATCAAGAACAGGCATTTTGTGACGTCATAGTGACGTCATCAAGAACGGGCATTTTGCGACGTTATAGTGACGTCATCAAGAACACGAATTTTGTGCCGTCATACGCACGTCATCAAGAACAGGAATTTTGTGACGTCATAGTGACGTCATCAAGAACAGGAATATTGCGACGTTATAGTGACGTCATCAAGAACAGGCATTTTATGACGTCATAGTGACGTCATCAAGAACAGTAATTTTGTGACGTCATAGTCACGTCATCATCAACAGACATTTTGTGACCACATGGTGACGTCATAAAGAACAGGAATATTGTTACGTCATAGTGACGTCATTAAGAATAGGAATTTTGTGACTTTATAGTGGCGTCGTCAAGAACAGGAATTTTGTGACGTCATAATGACGTCATGAAAAACGGGAATTTTGTGACGTCATCAAGAACAGGCATTTTGTGACGTCATAGTGACTTGATCAAGAACAGGGTTTTTGACCACATAGTGACGTCATAAAGAACAGGAATTTTGTGACGTCATAGTGACGGCATCGAGAACAGGCATTTTGTCACGTCATAGTAGCGTCATCAAGAACAGTAATTTTGTGACGTCATAGTGACGTGATGAAAGACAGGAATTTTGTGTCGTCATAGTGACGTCATCATGAACAGGTATTTTGTGATGTCATAGTGACCTCATCAACAACATACATTTTGTAACCACATGTTGACGTCATAAAGAACAGGAATTTTGTCACGTCATAGTGACGTCATTAAGAACAGGAATTTTGTGAATTCATAGTGGCGTCGTCAAGAACAGGAATTTTGTGACGTCATAGTGACGTCATGAAAAACAGGAATTTTGTGACATCATAGTGACTTGATCAAGAACAAGGTTTTTGACCACATAGTGACGTCATAAAGAACAGGAATTTTGTGACGTCATAGTGACGGCATCAAGAACAGGCAGTTTGTCACGTCATAGTAGCGTCATCGAGAACAGTAATTTTGTGACGTCATAGTGACGTGATGAAAGACAGGAATTTTGTGTCGTCATCAAGAACAGCAATATTCTGACGTCATAGTGACCTCATCGAGAACAGATATTTTGTGACGTCATAGTGACATTATCAAGAGCAGGCATTTTGTGACCTCATAGTGACGTCATCATGAACAGGTATTTTGTGATGTCATAGTGACCTCATCAACAACACACATTTTGTAACCACATGGTGACGTCATAAAGAACAGGAATTTTGTCACGTCATAGTGACGTCATTAAGAACAGGAATTTTGTGAATTCATAGTGGCGTCGTCAAGAACAGGAATTTTGTGACGTCATAGTGACGTCATGAAAAACAGGAATTTTGTGACATCATAGTGACTTGATCAAGAACAAGGTTTTTGACCACATAGTGACGTCATGAAGAACAGGAATTTTGTGACGTCATAGTGACGTCATATTGACGACATCAAGAACAGGCATTTTGTGACGTCATAGTGACATCATCAAGAACAGGCATTTTATGATATAGTGACGCCATAAAAAACAAGAAATTTGTGACGTGACCAAGAAAAGGAATTTCGTGGCGCCATAGTGACGTCATCAAGAACAGGCATTTTGTGACGTCATAGTGACGTCATCAAGAACGGGCATTTTGCGACGTTATAATGACGTCATCAAGAACACGAATTTTGTGCCGTCATACGCACGTCATCAAGAACAGGAATTTTGTGACGTCATAGTGACGTCATCAAGAACAGGAATATTGTGACGTTATAGTGACGTCATCAAGAACAGGCATTTTATGACGTCATAGTGGCGTCATCAAGAACAGTAATTTTGTGACGTCATAGTCACGTCATCATCAACAGACATTTTGTGACCACATGGTGACGTCATAAAGAACAGGAATATTGTTACGTCATAGTGACGTCATTAAGAACAGGAATTTTGTGACTTTATAGTGGCGTCGTCAAGAACAGAAATTTTGTGACGTCATAGTGACGTCATGAAAAACAGGAATTTTGTGACGTCATCAAGAACAGGCATATTGTGACGTCATAGTGACGTTATCAAGAACAGGCATTTTTTGACCACATTGTGACGTCATAAAGAACAGAAATTTCGTGACGTCATGGTAACGGCATCAAGAACAGGCATTTTGTGACGTCATAGTGACATCATCAAGAACAGGTATTTCGTGATGTCATAGTGACCTCATCAACAACATA